>OY751440.1:13665260-14264772 GCA_963565745.1 Phengaris arion | reverse complement strand
TTTATCAAAGTTACTTATATATTATTAATCTCTAATTAAATTATCTTTATATACAGTCGCGGATGTACCACTTTTGACCCTCATTGCCAAAATAATAAGATCAAAATATGGTCATGGGTTGCTTGGCTACCTACTTCAATGGTTTTGGTAGAATTTGTTTCAGGTGGGAACACATGGATAATATAAATGTGCACTGACTGATTCATTGAAATTAACCCTAATGAATTTTTTATCTACACTAATAAAATAAAGAGGAAATATTTGTTTGTTCGTTTGTTTGTTTGCATTGAATAGGCTCTGAAACTTCTAGATCGACTTTGATGAAGTTTGTCACAGACATAGAGTACTCGACGGGGAAGGACTGAGGACATGGGCTACTTTTTATCGCTGCAAAATGTACGATTTCTACTTTGTCACAGAACATCTATTTAATATAATAATATAAATTTAATGTAAAGCAAAAAAAGAAAGCGTCAGCTACTTTCATTTTAAAAAGCTCCATTGAGCATAGCAGTCAGCAAGTCACCAGTGCATGGGGAAAGCAATTACATTAAAAGAAATGTAATGTGCAAGCAATGGGAGCTAAAGCGCTCTGTGTCTAATGCACTGATCTCTATTTAGCTGGATAGTATTGGAAAAAAAAAACTTTCGAAATGGCAAGCTGGGACAAAAATATAGACAATGCACACGACGTGTAATGTAGATTGTCTACAAATAAAACTTAAAAGTAATTTCAGCTTTGCATTAAATTAGCATTAATTAATAAAGTAAAGAATGACTTACGTAAGCCGTACCTATTAAAAATATAGACCAATGCGGATAATAATACATTTAAGTTTAGTTAAGGTCAATTCAAATCGCGGCTCAAAGTTACGTGGCTCTTTTTTTTCTACTTAACTTTATTTACTTCCCAAAAAAGATGCACGTTTCATATAACATCAGTCATACACTGCATATGCGCAATGCAGCGCTTTGCAAATTGACACACCAACTCTTACTAGTTACAATTAACACGTTTAATTGTAACTTGTGAGAGTTTTATTAATTACGCAAGAAGATACACGTATCTTCTTGTGTAATTAATAAAGTTCAATTTTGAATAGCTATATTAAAAATGATGCGCCGCATCGCATATCGTCTCGTTTCGGTGTGAACTGCTCCTTAGCAACCACCAGGGCTTGTAAATCAAAATAAACTTTGTTCCCCCCTAGCGCTAGCGGTAACGCGGTTTTGAGAAACTTCATAAATAAGAACTAGGGGTCGCGCTGGGGTCGAACTTCGCCCGTAATTATTTATATAATTTTTAAGTGTGAACTTTATTGGGTTCTTTCGCTTAAAAAAATAAAATGTTATAAAAAAAAAAAAATGTTGTACTTGATTGACAAACGTCAACGTATAACAAAATTGTATCCGTATATATAACGGTAGTGTGTGTTAATAATCTGAGGTAGTGTGTGTTATTTTTATTAATTGTATGTATTTCTAAGCATTATTTAAAAAATATGTTTGCTTTCTACACACCTTCATTAACATAAACTGTAATTTACCAGCCAAATTTCATACTCCTTCAGTTGCAAAATTCTTGTAAAACTGTACTGAATGTCTTTGCTTTACGTATTTATATCATAATCTCTATTCTATCCAGATGCATAGAGATCTTTGGTCTAATGTTAGC
This sequence comes from Phengaris arion, assembly GCA_963565745.1. Taxonomy (NCBI): domain Eukaryota; kingdom Metazoa; phylum Arthropoda; class Insecta; order Lepidoptera; family Lycaenidae; genus Phengaris; species Phengaris arion. The sequence goes on along the minus strand of OY751440.1, from coordinate 14,263,097 downwards.
TATATTGCCTTATTGCAGAAGGCTTTCAGTTCAACTGTAACAATAAACGTTTAGATAACACAGCACTTCGGACTGAGTTTACGTAGTTTATTATGCTTATTACTGAATTGAATTACGTATTAATAAATGTGGGATACAATATTTTACCCACCAGAACGCCCCATACTTCTTTGTCATTCTAGATTCTGAGTGAGATTCTAGTTTTAATGACAAACATCTTATAATTCGGTGGGTCGAACTGTCTATTTTCAATTGATAATCCTACTAATATTATACATGTAAAAGTTTGTGAGAATAGATGGGTGTATGTATGGATGAATGGATGAATTGATGGATGGATGTTTGTTACTCTTTCCCGCAAAAACTACTGAACAGATTTTGGTGAAATTTGGTATGGTTTAGGCTCTGGATTAAAACATAGGCTACTTTTTATCCCAAAAAAGTTCAGTATTCCCGTGGGATATCCGATAGTATAGTTAACGGGGGCGGAGCCGTGGGAAATAGCTAGTAATATATAATTTGTAGAAAACAACTATACGCCAAGCTAATATACAAATGTACAATAGTTCGAATAATATATATATTTTTTTAACTAGCCCCCGAATCGTCAAGCAGTGGGCGAGCTGCTGATGAAGAACACTCTCGATCATGTCAGATTTCGAACAAAAAACATACCGGTTGTCTGTAAAGTCGGTTTACTGACGATAGTTGAACGTGACAACGTCAACAACAACAATAATAATAATAATAATGAGGTAAAGGCAATGCGAGCTAACGCTGGTACTTGGTAACGATAACGGGTAACAGGTAACGCATGAGTCATGTTTTTTCGTGCGTGCAGCCGGCTCCATCGATTTATAAGACGTTATCACGTCAAAAAAATCTAGATCAAAATCGGTTCATCCGTTTGGAAGCTATGATGCCACTGATAGATACGCACAAGGACAGACAAGTCAAAATTACTTATACTACTCTGTTTTCGTCGGGGGGACAAAGAATGTAAAATTATTTTGGTGTCAACCTTAGGCTTGCGTAAACATGGCTGACATTCGCTGGTGCTCGAGCTGTCATTTGTAGAGAGTATCGCCCCTGTGTCGGGGGTTATGTTTTAATTGAGTAGGTAAAAAACAAACGTTTAACATTATCAAATATAAATTACTCAAATAATAATAAAACGATTCATAAGTTGCGTTGTAGGTAATAAATTAAATAGTGCTCAAATTGTTGCTTATAAAGTTTAGGAGATGGTAAGATAAAAATTATCACGGCTCTACTTATCTTGTGCCTTGAATACCATAAAACAGTGTTTTATTACGACAAGTAGATCGTAATTTTTAACATAACATATTATAAAAAGTTTATTTAGTAGTATTACTAAGTAACTTTAAATTAAGCTTAAATGAGAAAAAGGTATGTTATTGCGATTGAAATTTTGTAAATTAAACAGAAAATGTTATCACAATTTTGTATACCTACGGTACATATTTTAAGTGAAGTCCATCATCAGAAATAAAGTGAATTTTATTTTTATACATAATACACCTGTATAGGAACGCGAATAGCTGTAAAAAACAAAACATACTGTACAAACAGAATTTATTAAAAGCAATTAAAGTCAACAGGCGGGGGTAATGGGGGACTAACTTCGGCAACAATGTAAACTCACGTAAATTCAGCACCCTGTGTAAACAAATCAGCATGGCCCATTCACGTTTGGTCCCCCGTGAGTAGGTACCGAGTTCCGATGATATTCTATAGACGTATCTATGAGTAAGTAGTTTCAGACATAGATCGTGGCAAAATCATATTTTTATATAATACGTGAAGCAAAAGCTTTGAGTACAGTTCAACGAGAATTGTACGAACGGAGGAGTATGAAAATTGGCACAGCTAAAGTTTATGCGGAGGATAGAGGATATTTATTCTATTCTGTTTCTACCCGACTACGGCGAGGCCAAAATGAAGGGTAATGATTATTATCTGTGAAAATTTCAACTCTCTAGCTATAACGGTTTACGAAATACAGCCTAGTGAGAGACAGACGGACGGACGGACAGCGGAGTCTACTGAGACGTTTTAGGGTTCCGTGACCAAATTATAAAAACGGAGCCTATTACTGAATAGGCTCCGTTTTTATAATTTGGGCACGGAACCCTAAAACGTTGAAACTTAAAATTAAAATATGAGGTATGATCGAATTTCGGCCACAGGGCTTTCGACTTCTAGTTTATTTTCATACGTCCTGTTGCTTTAACGGAAACAATTGTATAGCGTGTTTTATTACAGTTAACACTAAAATATAATAAATATTACCAATAATAATATCAGTATTCAGGATCGTGAATATTCGACATATTTACGAGCTTTAATCAACTGTATGATGCAATGTTTAAAACAATATTTTATTCGTTATGTATGTTAATTGTTCAACAACAAAAAATGTAAAAATATTTTCAGTGTTTGTATTTGGCATATCGATATAAAGAGAAAAAAATAAAGTTGCAATTAAATTTTACTATCAATTAAATTAAGAGATAAAAGGGCGTTTCATATTTTTAGATCTATAAATATCAAATTGCCCTCATATATTATTTTAATAGAGTCATCACTTCCATTCAACCCACACGGCTTCAACTCGTCCCACTTTCAGCCATCACCGAACAAATTATTCCATTAATAACAATCAGTAAATCTATATTAATTGGTAGGTATTTTACAATAGTGAAGCACCGAGTATTTGATACTTCTCGATATGACTACTATGAAACACAAGGTCGATTCTACTATTCCAATTTTGCAGTACGACGTTCGATACAGCCTCAATTTCATCTAAGGGTCAGTTCACATCGCTCGGGACGCGACGTGACGCTCCATTTTAACAAACGTTACTCGCCGCGCTGTACAAACGTCAAACGTGTGGAATAAAGACTTTGGGTCAGTTTATGATAACCAGATAGTTCATTTATTTGAAAGTGAGTAAATTGAAAGTGTAAGTTAAATACCTACGAGAATTAGGCATCTGGCTACGGTTTACATTAGGTAAGAAAAATATAGGGAATCAAAGGTACATACGTGTTCAAAATCGATGAGTATGGATTATTGAAATATCCGGATTGATCAAATACTTTTCATAAAATTGAAAAGTTTGTATATTAAAAAATGTAAAGATATTCAATGAAAACAATATGGTTTCCCATACTTTACATTTTATAAAAAAAAAAACACTTAAAAAGGATACGTTAACATGTCAACATAACACTATCCCCGTATTCGTATATCGTAAATTACACAATTTACGATTCGAACAGATGGAGTTTTTCATTGACTTCCGACTGTTTTCTAAATCAAGACGACTTCGTGCAGTAGATACTTCAAACTGAAAATATATTTTTTTATTTCCTTATAGGTTTATAAATATAACTTATAGAATTGTCCTACATGATGCCTACCACCGGTTCGGAAACTGCCCGGCGAGAAGAACCTTATCCTTTTTACTAAGTTTTTACGACAGAGGTTATACGATGACATCTCTTTGTAATATTATAAAATTACTTATCAATAAAAGAATATTACTTTCTATTAACTTTTTTAGGATTCCGTAATACATAATGAACCCTTATAGTATCGCTCTGTCCGTCCGTCTGTCTGTCTGTCTGTCCGCGCTTCTAGCTTCTGTTTATATGACTATAAATTTGATAAAGTTAAAGATTATATTACGGTTTCATTGAAAACCAGTTCAGTTACGCAGGAGTCGTTTTATAGTGCCCGAGTGTGTGCGAAGTACACAAGAGAGAGAGTCTCTCCTCCTTAAACTTCCTTAAATAACCGACACGACTAGAAGACTTTTTACATACCAATCCGACGCATGGATCATCTTTTTTCATACAATCAGGAGATCGGCCTGCATTGTCCCAACCAAACTTGGAAACAACACTTTTTTGTTTTTCCAATGCGGGAAACGAACCCACGACCTCCGAGTCGAGAGACAAGCTCTAACCACCAGACCACGGAGGCTGTGATTTCTCTTTTACTACAGTAACAATTATTCTATTAACTCCGAGTAAGTGCGTTTGTCTTAGTTCCTCTGTGTCTGTGCTGCAAGTGGCACGTGTTGCCACAGTAACGTCTATTTCGGTGCAGCAGGTGAAGCGGTAGGTACACCATGGACCAGGAAGTGAATTCGGGTCGCGCTAAATACACGAGGGAGTTCTAAACTGGGATTATGTCTTTCGTAGCAACTCTATAGAGCTACCCAAATAAACAATGTTTTATGTAAATTAGGTACGCAATTTTACAATAAATAAACATCTGTGCTCTATGAAAATTAAAGTCAATACTTATCTAAATAATATGAATACTGCTCTTGCTCAAGCTCATTTTTTTTTATTTCCAAGTAGGTTAAAATAAAACTTATAGAATTTTCCTACATGATGCCTCCACTGCCGGTTCGGTAACAAGCCCGGCGAGAATAACCACCGTAAGAAACTCGCGCGGGGCCACCTTTGTTTTTTCTTGCTTGATCTTCGCAAAAATATATATTTTTACAACGTGTATAACTAAATCTATAAGACAAAAAACAATATACATAATCCACCTTATTCCCAACTCCCAAGGTGTACAATCGTTAATGAAATCACTGACCTTCTAATAAGCTTTAGCACACAAACGTACTTTAACAACTTATTTAAACTCATTAATGGAAAGATTTTGAACGTTTATGAAATTTTACATTTACTAAAACGTAAACTGTTTAAATTTTATTGTAATTACGAATTCTACTACAGATTAAACAAGTCAATGTCCCAAGTCCTTATCAGTTTGACATATTGAAACTTTTAAATTCGCCGTATACTCAGAAGTAATCCTCTGAAACTGCACGGTAATTAAGTCGTCGTGCTAGCCATACACGTAACGGTATACCTGACAGGTTTGACTGTACAGGTGAACCGGAGCGTGTATGTTGCACAAGTCACAACTGTCCAGGTTTCCGTACAGTATCAGCTCAAGCTAACCTGATACTTATAACAGTGCAGGCAAACCTGTCAGATAAACCCTTACGTGTAATATGTATAGCTAGCTTAATTAGACGCATTGACAATTGACATACAGTAAGTAAATGTACTGACTTACTGTATGTACTTACGATGGTAAGGCAGAGAAAAAATGCAAAAATGATTCTAAGATATCCTACAAGTAAATAATACACACAATATGTCTAGTAGCAACATCAAGGTAAAATAGAAACCACACGACGCGGTGCCCACTTTTAATAGCGATACAAAATCGACATTTTGTGCTTCGTTGCGCTACGCAACGCTGCTAATTTTGCTTACTATTACAGCATCTTCAAGCATCGTCGCGCTGGGTCGCGTCTCGGTGTGAACGGACCTTTAATAATAGTCGCTTCATCGAGTATATAAAAACAACAATACCAGAGTTAAGAACAAATAATATACTTACATAAAAGATGTAACATAGAGTCCTGGACATCTTTTATTATTATCCTAGGTTATAAACTTTATATTTCATGCTACACCTTATGAACCATACAGTCATGATACAATGGACCACGCCTTACCTGCACGATGGAGCGAGTCTGGCGCGTGACGTCATCCGTGGACCCCTGGATGGACCGCGGGGCCCTGATGCAGGTCGGTATCATTGTGCCATATCACGAACTACACGACATTTTTAAGATCACCTTACTGTTATATTTTAGTTCAGAACTACTGTCACGAAACACGACATTTTTAGTTCACCTGATCTACTGACATCATTGTGTACCATCACTAATTGCTCATTCATCACATGTAGACATGTAGCGACACTATATTAGTTCACATAGTAGGTAAGTTCATCTGAGTGTTAATTTTGAACTGCTGAAGTAAAAATATCTGAGTGATATATTTTTAATCATTGACAGTGTTAGCTTTGTTAACATACTGAAAGCTTAATTATCGAAATTTCAAGAATGATATACATTGATTTCAGGATTATCAACTAAATGGGTTTACACTTTACTATAATTACAATATTATACATAGCAAATTATTAGTTACGTACGTACTATTTAATTATATTATTTTCCTTATTTGTTGGAATTACGAAGCAACAATCTGTAACAAAACTAGCGTTGTTTTTATGCTGCGTTAACTTACTTCTGTCATTATTCATTTAAACAGAGAATATTTTCATTGCACGTTTATTTTGTTTGTCATAAGTGTAGAAAATATATTGAACAGCCTCCGTGGTCTAGTGGTTAGAGCTTGGCTCTCGACTCGTAGGTCGTGGTTTCGATTCCCGCATTGGAACAACAAAAATGTTGGATCCAAGTTTGGTTAGGACAATGCACGCTGATCACTCGATTGTCTGACAAGAAAGATGGCACTATAAAATTAATCTTGCGTAATTGGTCTGGTTTCAATGAAACCGGCCACCGTCACCGAAATCGGTGTGGAGCGTTAAACTTAAATATATCGAAAATGTATAAAATTAATATTAAGCTCTTTTTTAACCCCCAACGCAAAAAGAGGGCTGTTATAAGTTTGACGTGTCTGTCTGTCTGTGTGTCCGTGGCATCGTAGCTCCTAAACGAAAGCCAATTTAGATGCTTTTTTTTATTTGAAAGCCTTCATCATCGCTCACTGCTCGACAATTCGGGGATTACTTTTAAAGCTATTGCATAGCTTCTATCGCGGTCCTTGAGCGCGGGGACCGAATCCAGAAATTCCGTAACGAAAAAACCTCACGCTCCCCACTCCGACGGGCACGGAGGTGTGGCTTGAAGGCCGTGCATCGTCTAACGTCGTTTCAGTTCGTGTGCGTGCGATAATGCTATGCAATAGCTTTACCGCGGCAGTCCCCGAGTGCCACACGTTTTTTTTTTTCGTTCCAGATTTTCTCGCTCGAGTGAAGTAGTAGGCAACAACATACTACCTAATAGATAAAATGATAATTGACTAGATATAGATATCTAGATGTTGCCCGCGACTTTGTGCGCCGTACATTTTGCAGCGATAAAAAGCCTATGTCCTTCCCCGTGGTCTACTCTATATACGTGCCAAATTTCATCAAATTCGGTCCAGTAGTTTCAGTGCCTATTCGATGCAAACAAATAAAGAAACAAAACTTTCTTAACTTATTATATTAGTAAAGAGTATGTAGGACGCAAGGGAAGTAGGTGGAATATAGCTAGAGGTATGGCGTAGGACACGGTTCATGAATGAATTGGTCCGTGGCTCGGAGCGATAAGCTTCGCGGAATATTTACTCTGGCGTGGCGCCTACGCCTACGTCGAGTGACTAGCAACGACTTCAACGACGTACACATGCGTCCGGCATGCAGGATATTGGAGGAAACTAGAGGTCCGATTTACTTTTAATAAAATGTAGTCATATTTACAAAATATTGTCATACTTAAACGTATAGAATTTAAAGAGGGGATTGTTTGATGAAATAAAAAAAAATCCAAATGAAACTTAACAAGCTTTTTTCGGAAAGTTAACAGAATAACCTACCTAAATTCAAATTTTAATTTAATAAAACCTACCTAATAAAAAAAACTAAAAAAAACTAAACCTAGGTAGGTTAACTGAATTGAATTTGAAATTAGGTAGGTTACCTAATTTCAAATTCAATTTAGTTCAATCCTAACCCGCCGGGAAGAGCCGGCGTTTATAATTATTATCTGTAGTAACATTCGTATTTATCTATGGTAACAATTGATCTTGTACATGGTTAAAATGAATTAATCAGTTTGTCTCCAAACGCCGTTTCATTTCGTTCCAGATATAAGGAAAATATTGATTTTGTTTGAGCCAAAATACTTAAATATATGTGCTTGAATTTATTTACTTAAAATCAACGTGTTTTGAAGCTGAAATTAAAGGTATCTTTGAGTCTTGCAGTTAATAGGTATGGTTGTGTAATAATATAATGACGATTACCATTGGCGGTTTTAGTATGGTCTATGGACTTATTAAAGGTAATTATAATAAAATCATACTTATCCTACCTAAATGAATATGAAAATGAGCAATTGTGGTTTTTAATGCTGCTTGTAACAGGTAAATTGTATATAAAAAATAAATGGGCAATGAACTATTTTTTTGCAGACAAGTGTAACTGAACCTTAAATATTATATGGCACAATAACTCCGTACTATGAGTAAACTGAACTAATAATGACTAAACAGATACTAAGTGTTATTTTTAGTTCGAGGTTTTTCCAGAGAAAAGTTGTTCATTATACACATCAGAGTTGGGAAACGTTAAGATATTTTTATCCGTTTCCCGGTACATTTATTTTTATGAATACAAACAATTTTGGTCTATATATTTTTCTCGTAAATGTTTGGAAACGTTGGTTTAAACACTTTATAGCGGCTGGTCATAATAACATCTTCATTTCAAACTAAATATAAACATGGTACCTAGTTGAGAAATGTTACGTTGAGTATTTTTTTTCTTTGCCAAATATAAGAATGATTGATTGATTACCAGTTAAAAACCCTCATTAATATTAATTTAAAATAATAACAGCTATTATTATTTACACCGATTTTGATGACGGTGGAAGATTTCATTGGAACCAGACCAGCTATGCAGGATTTATTTTTATAGTGCCCAAGTGTGTATGCAATACATAAGAGCACTCTTTCTTCCTTTTCTCTGCGGATCGAATTTTCGTGCAAATTACGACTAAAAATGCGTCACAGTTTGGACTGCCGGCGTCTCTCATAATACGTCAAAATAGTCATAGCATAGCTCAAACTGTCACTCATGTCAGATCGGACTGTCAGAGCATATACATCTTCGGTTCGGAGCGGGGAACAGAACCGAACGGGTGACGGGCGCTGTTGCAGGAATTGTCTCTGTCAAACTCAACTTGCTCTACAAAGCCGACAGAGCCCGAAATCACTTTTAAAAGTGTATTCCTTTATGGCCGGGCACTGTACGTATTACATAAACAGATAATAGTTACTATTTCATAAGTGATCATAACAATAACTTGCCTATAATGAAGCTGCATTTATGTATATGTAGGCGCAGAAAGAACAATTACTAATGAAATCAATAGAGTACTAGAACAATGAACACAGATTAGTGGGAGGGCCTATATTATGCTTATTAGACTCAGCTTCTTGCTATGATGACTTTTAATCACATTAAGTAATATTTCAAAGGAATTCGAACCGTATCTTTAGGTAGTAAAGTTTAAATTCGTGAGCACCTTTTCAGAATATTGGTTCCTGAAAATACATATGAAATTATGATCTTTAGTCCCCTGTGATACGGTCGAATGTCGTTTTATAATTATATAGCCTCTTAAAGGGCTTTGAATAAATTACTAATCAATATTCAAAACTCCATGGGTGTTATTTGTATTTAAAAAACGAACACGTATTTTGAAGATTTATGCATTTTTAAATGCCCATACGCGTGTTAAGGATCGATAGTGATCTTGTCTTGTGAAACTTAATCCAGGTAATTCTTATTTAACGACCTTTTTTACAAATTATAACGAAAGTAGCTTAAAAGACAAATAAGAGTCTATGTGCTATTTCCTCACTCTCCTATGTCCTGTCTCTAACACCTCCATACTCATAGCTTTAGTAGGGTTCCGTAGTACTACCAGGAAGGATATAATTTCACTCGCCCGACCGTCTGTCCGCTCGTCTAACTTCCCCCAAGTATGAATATAAAAGGATGAAATTTGGTACAGTTATAGATTGTGTTACAGATCTCAGTTTTGGCATCATAAAATAATAATAATTTCATATTTTAGGGGTGTCTCTCCATATCTGTGAAGTGGGGATGAAAAATATTTTTTTATTCTACCCCATCGTGTGGGATATCGTTGAATAGGTATTTTAAAACAAATGCAAGGTTTAATACATGACTTTTGTACAAAGTTAACTATTTTCGAGTAATCGGCCTCCAAAGTGGTTTTTAAGTTGGTACCCCCTGGCATTTCTTAAGGGGCCCATACATGGTCCGGTCTGCCTTCAGTTCGGCCTGAACGGATGCAAAATCGTGTCGTGTGTGTGCTCGAATCCGTTCAGGCCGAACTGACGTCAGGTGGGTATGATGCGATTTTTTCCGTGTATGGGCTCGAATCCGTTCAGGCGTCAGTTCTAACTGAAACGATCGGCCTCTCGTCTGTGGCTGCCTTAAACTATGACTTAGAAACTTACAATTTTCCACGCTGATAGATAATGCTAAAGAATCTTTAGGAAAATTATTTTAAAAATAGGACAGTAACTTTTGAAGAAAGTTGAAAAACCAATTACGTTTATTCTCACGGAACCATAGACATGACCAGACATGCTCTTGGTTAGGTGATTTTACTGTAATTTTTTTCTTTCATGTGGTTTCATCGGGGAAAATATTTCTGCCACTTTGACACATGCAATTGAGTCATAACCGTGAAATTGAACTCGTAAAGTTGCGTTCCGAGAATCCCCAGATATGAGATATCGCTAATTACATTCTTGGTAAGTTCAGATATTATTATGCTTGCAAGTCTTGCAACACCAAGAGTGTGGTTACGAAATATCCTACGGCCTACCAAATTACCTGGCGAAGTAATAAGTGCGTTGGAAGCGCGAAGCCTACTTAATAGGTACCTAGTTATTAATCAGAAATTATACGCAATATAAATACCTATTATTTAAATAGGTCTTTGTAGTTTCTGCCGAGGTATACAAATGGTCTTGTTTAGACCATAATAGGTACTTCTCTCAAAAATAGATTAGGTTCTTCCTATTACTATCATAAATGTGTAAGTTTGTGAGGATACTGAAGGATTTCGATAAAATTTGGTAGGGTTTAGGTAATAGTTTTGCTCTCGGTTTACACATAGGCTACTTTTTTTCCGAAAAAGTACGGGGCTCCCGTGGGATATAAGTGTATTAACGCGGGTGATACTGCAGGAAAATCTAGTACCTACCTACTATTCTAATGTGAAGTTTTGTGAGTGAAAGTGTAATGTGAAAGAGTAACAAACATCCATCCGATAGATGTTTGTTACTGTTTCACGCAAAAACTACTGAACGGATTTGGATGAAGCTTGGTAGGGTGATAGTTTTGGCTCTGGATTAACACATAGGCTACTTTTTATCCCGAAAAAGTACAGGATTCCCGTGGGATACGATATTTACGTGGGCGGAGCGGCGGGCAAAGGCTACTTCTACTAAAATTTCTCCTAATATTCTCCAATAAAATAGAACAATTGCCTTCTTTAAACTTTACACAAATACAAGTAGTTTATTTTAACTTAAGATCAAAATGTCCACATATTACGTCACGTAAAATTACGACTATTGAACCCCTCCCCCCGTGTCCCCCCGTTTTTTAGTATACATGTACTTAACATGTACTGTCGCGTTTAGTATGACCTCCCCCTCCTTCTTGCACTGTGACGTAATATGTGGATGGACCCTTAGCATAAAAAAAAACACTTCGAAATTTCATGTCCGAAACATGTCGATGTTAATCCTGCCTTTCCAGTAATGGACTGCATCATAACATGAGAGTATGCAACATAACATAATGATCCTACATTACCGATGTTGCAACGCAGTAATTAATTAGGCAAATCACCGAAATGGCCGGCTTTTAGCATATATTAACCCGTGCTTCCCGATATGTATTCCATATGGACACTGGACAGTCAAAGCGTTAATTACGATTTTAGGATTAGCGTCCGTCATCACGTAGCCAGTATTTATATTATTTATATATATCTACTTACATTTACTAGAGGTACCTGTGGTCGGAATTCGCCCCTAATAATTCACACAATTTTATGTATTTATAAGCTTTCTACACACTCTAATTTACCAGCCAAATTTCATACTCCGCCGGTTGCACAAGTCCCGTAAAACTGTACTTAAAGTTTTTGCTTCACCTATTAAAATAAAAATATTAGTTATTATATTATGTAAAGACGGTACATATAGTCACTACTATAATTTTATCGCGCAAAAGAAAATACCGCCGGTACCCTACATTTTTCCGGTATAAATAGTATCTATGTCTGTGCCAAATCTTATAAACATCGATTCTGTAGTTTCGGAGCCTATTCAATGCAAACAAACAAATTTTTCTAAATATTAGTAGAGATGAGTGCCGACAGGTAGCTGATTCCTGCTTTACATGGATTCTTAACAAGGTATTTCAATTACCAAATCATGCTAATCCTACTAGAGTAGAGGAGGAATATTAAAAGCTACGGTTTTTGTGTTGCTACCAACATTATAAATGTGAAAGTTTGTGAGGATGGATGGATGTTTGTTACTCTTTCACGCAAAAACTACTGAACGGATTTCGATGAAATTTGGTATGGTAGTAGTTTAGGCTCTGGATTAAAGCATAGTGTACTTTATATCCCGGAAAAGTACAGTATTCCCGTGGGATACTCGATAGTATATTTACGCGGGCGGATGCGAAAACTTTTGGTAACAGCTAGTTACCAAAAGTTTTCACATCTGTTTACCAAACACATCCAGCTACTACTATTATAAATGTCGATGTTTGTGAGGATTAATAATGATGGATGGATGGATGTTTGTGACTCTTTCACGCAAAAACTACTGAACTGATCTCGATTAAATTTGGTATGTTGGTAGTTTAGGCTCTGGATAAAAAGGCTACATTTTATCTCGAAAAAGTTCAGTATTCTCGTGGGATACTGTATTTACGCGGGCGGAGCCGCGGGATTTCTCCCGCGGTTAACTTTTGCTGGTTAATAAATAAGATGATGAAAAGCAACGCTACTAGGCTCCAGCAATATTGAGTAACGGAAGCTATCGTTGCGAAAGAAAATAAAAGAGGATGTGTGTGTGTGATGCACGTATCTAGCGCCTCTTTGAACCGACTTTCATAAATATTTTCTGGCAAAGTGACAGATTCGGCTTAGTGCAGTTTCAATCGTTATAAGATGGGAATATTATTATCTACCTTTTTACCCGACTACGCCGAAGCCGAATGTAGGGCAATAAATTTGGCAGTCTACCACTGCAGGTAGACTTAAGAGTATATTGCAAAATTATTGTTCTTTTTCGATGTATTAATTATGTATTAAATAGCTGTTGCCCACGGCTCCACCCGCGTTAATACAGTATCCCACGGGAACACTGTACTTTTTCGGGATAAAAAATAGCCTATGTTTTAATCCAGAGCCTAAACTACTACCATACCAAATTTCATCAAAATCCGTTCAGTAGTTTTTGCGTGAAAGAGTAACAAACATGCACCATTCATCCATACATCCATCCATCCTCACAAACTTTCACGTTTATAATATTATAGTAGGACATTAAATTCTTTCACTGGACTCTGTTACATCACAACGAATATCAAAATCAGTAGCTTTTAATATTCCTCCTCTATCCTAAAAATCACACAACTGGACCATTATTCCCTAATTATATTTAGACTAACCTACATAAGTTTATAGCCGTAATGCTGTAACATAAAGATCGTTAAAGGTGCGTAACGCCACATCCAACAGTTTACGCGCCCTGTCACAACCTGGACGCATATTTATATCCGAGCGTTGAACCCCGTGACAAAGCGGACATTTTAAAACCGAAAAACAAAACGGTAGATAAACGATAGTGTCAACTACCGTAAAAGTCTTTATGGGACAATAATCTTGTTTTGTTACGGTTTGAATTGTCCACTTCAATAGTTTACTGCGTGTTTGAACCGTGCCCCTGAGACTTGGGAGGTTGTTTTATGTGCAACGATTTTTGTTTCTTTTAAAATATTTACTACTTTTTTACTTGGTTAGTAGCTACTAAGGAAACGCAGGCTGTTGTACAACAGATCATGAGGAATAAACATAAGATAGTACCGTTTTTGATGTGATTTATTTCAAAAATATTCGAATACTAGCTGTCCCGACAGACGTTGTTCTGCCTTAACTAGGAAGTTTTGGAATAACTCTACACATATTACCACCATCTACATCCTAAACCAGATACCTACTCCTACAACCTACAGGCGATGTGTGAAAGAGGTTATCGACCACTAAGGGTTAATGGTTATCACAGTACTAATATTGGAATGCCAAATCATAAAAAAATAATAATGACCAAAATATTTTTGGGGTGGGCAACTCTTCAGGTCGGGTGCCAAATCGGTCAAGCCGTTAAAGAGGAGTACTGTAATACTGTGACATGAAAATTTTATAAAAAAGAAAAATAGTCTATATATCATACCCTTGTACTACCCCTGTAGCCCTGTACCTAGTCCAGATTTGTACTATCTGTATCTAACTATCTGTGTGCCAAACTTTATCTAAATGCGTTAAGTAGTTTTAGCGATTAAAACTCATATATTTATTAGGCTGAGTTAGCCTGCATAGATAGTGCAAATAAATAAACAATACTAATTATGCTTCAAACATATAAGGATATCTAATTAATAAACCTATCTCCTGATCAATATAAGAATACCCTTTGTTTACAACATTGGCCAAACAAGGCGTCAATCAGACACGAATTGTTAATATATGGAAGTATGATAGAGGATGTATACGTGAACAGATGGCAGAGGTTATTGTTTGTACAGGCAGCTCCAAGTTTGTGGCCAGTCCGGAAACTTGCATAACAATAGTCACCTATTCATCTGGATGTAGATTGGGAATAAATTTCTACTGGAAAGACTATTATTAACTAAATGTTGCCTGTGACTTTATACGCGCATAAGAGAACCTTACATTTTACTGCAATAAAAGTTATCATTTTTTTTTTATTAAATATAGGGGCCAAATGATCAGACGAATCGCCTGATGAAAAGTGATTACCGTCGCCAATGGATGAAACACCGGAGGAATCGCAAGTGCGATGGCGGCCTTTCAAAGATGAATACTCTCTTTTATTGAAGGTTTCAATGTCGTAATGGTCCGGAAATACCGCTGGCGACATTTCATTCAAAAGTTTTATTGTGCGCGGCAGAAAGCTCCGGGTAAAGCGCACGGTAGAGGACTGCCACTCATCAAGTATCATAATGAGGATGGTAGTTTTGTCGCATGGAACGGTGGCGAAAAGTACATATCCTTCCTCATAGATTACTATATATCTCTCGCCAAGTTCCATCAAAATCGCTCTAGTTGTTTTGGAGCCTATTAAATGCAAAATATAGTGTTTTTAATTTAAACCTAGTTTGGTAAAAATGCATTTATATCATAATACATATTAATTGAGAAAAGGGATTGTAAATATCAGCAATTAAACTAATAGCAGTAATTAAACCGAAGCTTCAATTAAATCAAAAATGTGATTGAAAAGACAAAAATATATTTTCGCTCCGAAATACTTAATTGAGATCACAAAAAAACAATCTTGCATTACAAGTTACACATGTGTTGAAAAAAAGCTAAATTACCAATTTGAATCAAAGGTTAAGAGAGGGCTTCATAATAAATTGCCAACAGTAGGTCGTGAGAGACGATTTATTATAACGACGTATACAGTCGGATCTGCAAATACATTGTGATACCAACATGACTTTTGGTACGGTCCGCAAAACTTTTCACATATCAATTTACTAAAAATATTTAGGACCTGTTTCACAATTACCTAGTAAGTAACGAATAGCTTATCCGGAAGTTTTGTAGCTTACTATATACTGAGCGACGGAGACAACACTATATTACTCTTATAAGCTGTTTGTCACTTATAAGGCGATTGTCAAAGAGGCCCTTAGATATCCATTGCTATAATAAATACATAAGTAATATTATACTTATAATTGGACTCTCAATTAAAACTTCAATATTTTTATGAGCAAAATGTTAATTCATTACTAAGTAGTAATACTGGGGCAAAAAGTTCGTACTTATTATATATGGTAATTTTTTTTAGTCATATCATGACCTCCTAACAAAGTCAGTTAATTAAGCCGACTTGTGCTTTGTAAGAGATGGATTAATTATTTCGCTGGCTGTACTTATATGCCATGATATCCTTATTTTATAGATTCCGCAGTCGAAACGGGACGGGACGGGTGTTGTGGATCTTAATGTTATTCTAAATGTCCTTTGACTGTTTATTATTTTATCAAAAGCTAAACTTAGGTCACTGAGTTTATTTACTTTAGTTCTCCTACTTTAGAAATAATCCTAGTTATCGAAATAAGTTTCCGGTGACTTTAGAATCAATAACATTTTTCTTTACACAGAAATAAAAGTCTCTGTCGCTCGATATAAAGTAAGCAGCGACGAATCTTCCGATTAAACTTATTTTAAGATTGTGAAACAGGCTCTTGTTGTTGTTTAACAGCTGATGTGAGTTGATTATTATCTGATTCCGATGTAAGGCATCACTACGCAGTTGATGATATTTTTTAAATTGCTAATAAATAATTTGTATGTTTCACATTAGGCCTTCTTCTGCATGGACTAAGGTATGTCCAATATAAATAATAATTGCTCCCCACACTGATGTCGGTGACGGTGGATGGTTTCATTGAAACCAGGCCAGCTACGCAGGAGTTATTTTATAGTGCCCAAGTGTGTGCGCAATACACAAGAACACTCTCTCTTCCTTTACTCTCGTAACCTAATGGGACGGTTAACCGACACGACTGGCGAGAGATCAGGCGCAGGTCCGACTTTTTACATGCCCATCCGACACATGGATCATCTTTCTTGTCAGACAATCATGTGATCACCCTGCATTGTCCTAACCAAACTTGGAAACAACATATTTTGTTGTTCCAGTGCGGCAATCGAACCCACGACCTCCGAGTCGAGAGCCAAGCTCTAAACCGGCAGGACGACGGAGGCTGTTATAGTGTCCAATAAGGTAGTATTGGATTCGTATACAGTACCGGACGCCGCGCCGTCTATTTTGACTCGTTGACAAATGCGAAGCGACCGATCGCTTTACCTACATCCACACTATTTATATCCCGACGGATACGAATAAATAACTGTGAGATTTTTACTTTTTAACTAAATCATTTTAACCGTCTGGCAGAAAACAAATATTCCGAACAAATTATGCCACCCGCAGTAGACTAACGTGGTGGGCGGCGGCCTACAGTTTCCCCCCTTTTTTAAGAGAACTGAGCCCGAGCTTAAGATACGTAAGTGGTCGGTGGTGATGATAATGATGATTATTATATCTATTCACTCGAACGGCAATGGTTATATATCACAGAATTTTTAATTTTTATAACATGTTCATGATTAATTTTTAATATTCTTATAACCATAAGAAAATCCTTCAAAAGAATTGCTCCTATCAAAAGCCCTTTTATAGCAAAATACCCCATTCGTAACGTATGAAAAGACTTTTTCACATATAAACGAGGAACGTATAACCTATCGATGCCAAAAATAAAAGGAATTGGTAATTTCTCTTCCAACCTTTCATAGCTTTTCATATCGACAGGCTTAAACTATCGAATGTTTTTGGTCATCCACTCTTTTATTCGTTTTTTCGTAAACTATTTTCGTAAGGTATTTTGGTTTCGTAGGATTTGACTTCCGTCGTTGCGTCAATTTCAATTAACTTATTATTTTTTAAGTTAAAACAATTAGATAATTGTTATAGGTAGATACCTACTATGTTGCTTTAATATCAGCTGACAGCTCCTATGTAATATATTTGTATTTAAACTTAACAGTGTAATTATTTAATAGTTAAGATACTTAATTTAATGCAAATAAGATTTCTCATCTATGTCACTCAGATACTTTTATAATGTAGGCGTCTCAGATATCACCAATCATCACTTGACAAACCCAATTAATTAATTTGAGGACCAAAATCCGAGTTTAACCGGTAATGTCCAATACTTTTTATGTAACAATCATTAATTATCACTTGACAGCTTTACACATTAAGCTCCCGAGAATTTGGCGAAAAAAGTTCCCAAAATTAAGCTGAATAATCCACATGTGATATTTTATTACTTTTTTATGCGTCAGATATAACAAATTATCACTTGACAGTTTTTAATTAATAGCTTTGATCACGCGAAAGCTTCGTACGCGGCGGACGCGTGGCCGGTGCGCGCGCGCTTTTCTGACTAACCCGAAAGCTCAGAGCTTCCTACTGCTACAGTTGCATCAAACTTTTGCAAAGGTAACAGGAAAACGGGATAGAATCAGAGCATTGCGTAAGTTTTAAGCATAATGCATGAATTAATGAATACGTTTATCTGTATGTAATCAAGTTATTAGATACGATATATTATTATATTACCTAATACGCGAATAAAAATCTTTCAGTACAGTTTTACGAGAATTGTGCAATCGGAGAAGTATGAAATTTGGCCGGTGAATTACAGTTTATGTGGAGAAAGGTGTTCAGAAAGCTAATAATTTTTAAATATAGAAAATAATATTGGAAATATATACAACTAATAAAAATAACAATTACACACATTACCATAGATAACTAATATGCGCACTACTATAATATAATTATTTTTTTACACGTTGACGTTTGTCAATCTGACACAACATTTAGTTACTTTTTTATTATTTTTTTCTATCTAAGAGGCAAAAGAACCCTATTAAAGTTTAAAACTTACACAGAATCAAAATATTATAATTTTTTTTTTTGACGTGACAACGTCTTATAATTCGATGGAGCCGGCTGCACGCACGAAAAAACATGACTCATGCGGCGTTACCTCGCTCTGAGGCGTTCCATTTCTTATGACGTTGTCACGTTCAACTATCGTCAGTAAACCGACCTTACAGTCAACCGATTTTTTTTCTCATATTTGTAATACGAAAATTTTGTTATTTCATTTTTGATTGAAATATTTTGTTCTAAAGTGTTTGCAATGTAAAAAGTGTAAAAATAAGATTACTAAGAGACGATTACCCAACTAATTTACATATTTAAATGTATGATGTTTCGGAGCTCGGACGATGTAGTTCCTCAACAAGGATAAAGATCAGAAGTACGATTCTGCTAATTAAATCTTACAATAATACAGTTACGATCCAATCCTGAAAAGTTAAACCTTCAAAATGGTATACCATAAACGTCAAACCAACGTCAAACGCGTTTTGATTTGTCCAAACTCCAAAAATCTGTTTATGATACCCAGACTACTTTTATACAATTCAATAAAAGTAAATTAAAAGTACAAGTTAATTATGAGAATTATAAATTGTGGGGTTCTTGTGAAGGATAAATTGAATACAGTGAAGCTAAAATAATATTCAAAAATACGCATTCAGTAGTGGGTTCGATCCCAAAGGTGTTTAAATAAGACAATATTTAAGCCAATTAATTGCAAGATAGATTTTTTTGCATTTTTACCCGACTACGGCGAAGCCAAAGCATTTTGAACGCATAATATTTTAGCAGTCTATGTATGCAATAAGCATGTATGTATGTTTGTGTCCCCGTAGAGCCTAAACTACTGAGCCAATTTAGTAAATCATGTGTCAATAGATTAGTAATAATTGTCCGGATGTAAATTTAATAAATAGGCTATATTTTTATAATTTACGTAGTCGGGTTATAGTTTTTGTAAAAAATATAGCTTCTGACACCTCACTGACTAAAAAAAGGAATAAGATTTGGCTTAACTACTCTTCAGTATCACAAAGTCACCCACATAATTAATATTCTGCATTGTATTCTATACGCCTTAAGAATATAGTAAATCAGCAGCAGCAAATGTCAAAATTGATCATTGACGCATAAACTGTACCTACTTACATTAAGCATTTAAGCAATTTTGACATTTTTACTGATGAGTAACTGCATTACCTAAAATAAAAACATTTTTAATAGAAGTAAAAGTCGTATAAAAATTGCTACCTAGCGCCTGATTTGGCGCCCCCTACTACTACTTACTACCTTACCCCTTTTAAGTGTACCTTATCAATAAAAACTCTTCATTCAGGGCTCACGTCCGGGAAGCACTTGACCTACGTATTTAGGCCCTTTGTCACCGACACCATAGGGCGTCAGCCCTTTGGAGTACAAAAAAAAAATAACACCTTGTTACGACGACCGTTTTTGTCATCTCCACCTTTTGTTAAGGGTCCACCCGTATTTTTTTCATTCAAGATATTGTATTTTTAAATTGAATTTGAAATTTTGACCGATTCGAATGTTGTTGTTTTTAATAAGGAACTCAATGAATGAGGTAAATACTAAGCTTTAGTTTCAGTAGCTCAACAATTCACATACCTATAGTACAATTTTATAATATATTATGTAAAATAAGTATGTATCATTGTAAATTTATTAAGGATTCAGCAGTTATATTATGGTATAATTGTGTTCAAAATGTTTTTTTGTTCTGCGAGTACAATGAGGTGGAAAATAGTTAAAAGAATTTATTTTATTAACTACAAGTTCCCGACTCGGATTTCTGAGGGGAAAGTAAGGATTATACAGTGAAAAGTAGACTCGTGCTCGAAACGCGCCAGTAACTATTTTCATACATTTTGTTCCGCCACAAAGCCACCGCTCGACTTCAATGAACGCCCAACTATTACTGCGCCGCCCTACACCCGAATGTACTGCGATTTATAATTTTGATACTTAATATTTTTTTTGACTGTAAAATAGAATATAAAAAATTAAGCACATTCAATCGTACAGAAAAGAATTAAAAAATATTTTAATTTCAATTAAAGCTGATGCCAGATAGACCAACTTTGAAATTTAATGGTATATTAGATAAATTAGGTAACTAGGTAGAAGTAACTTAAATTAATTATATCTTTGAACGTTTTTATTATCTTGCTTATTTTTCAATCGGATAATGGCGATTTTTTCACCAATTCTTTTATTACCCGACTACAGCGAAGCCAAAAGGTATGGTTAAACTGTAGCGCCTAAATTGCTAGTCCGATTTTAATCAATGAGGTTTGAATAGATTTGTAACAATAGCCCGGGTCACGAAGGCTATATATAATTTACGTCGTCGTTATAGTTTTTATAAAAAATTTAGTTATTTTGCAGTCTAGTATCACATTTTAAATAATTTTCTGTTCTATGCATATTCCCTATCAGTTCAACTAACCATCATACCTATTTCTTAACCTGTCTTCTTTTAGCTTATTAAAGTATCAAGACTGTTACAGTGTAGTTGTTTACAGATATAAATACCTAGTGGTCTGATTCTCATATTTACGACTGTTTGAGTTTTAATGCGCAACTTATGATAAATATATTTTTATTGCTAGTTTCGGTACCGCATCGCGGATGCAATGGCTTTCAGTCATGTAATTATGTATTAACTTACGTTTCCAATCGAGGATAGAAATTTATGGCATTGGGATTATTGCTTATTGTTTTAAAGTTCTTTTTTCCCGTATAGTCCAAAATCTTATAAAATATTTTCCATCCATTAGGTCGAGGAGGATAAGAAATATTAACAGTGTTTTTTGTTGTGTTACTATATTTATTTTTAACAGACTACGGCGAAGCCAAAAGGTAGGTTAATGATTGTGGCAGTCAATATATATGTACCGCCTAAGCTTCTAGTCCGATATTAACGATATAATATGTTATATAACGATATAATAATGGCCCGGGTAACATAGGTTATGTAATTTACATAGCCGGGTTATAGGTTTTTAATAAACAATTGTAGTATGTGCATAGTTTTATTTTTACCTTTTAATAGATTATTTAATTTTTTTAAATTAAATTTCTCACAGACAAATGTTTTATTTTCAACTTATGCTACGTGTAATAAGCTTAGCACACGACTTGTTTTGGGAAATATCTGTGCCTAATGGGTCGGAAATGCTAAAAGACCAACTTCCTCCAAGTTTACACAAACTGATGTAGAACTAAAAAACTAAGTTTGCTGATAAAACAGTAATAAATCCGGGCATGTGTCGTTTGATTTTTTTTTCTTTTTTTTATCATTCACGCCGTCTGGAAGATCCCGTCGCTATCGATAGGACTTGGCTTGGAGATGTCTGAGTCACACACTGACTCAACTAGACTGAATTAAACTAGCTAACTATATACGTGGAGAAATAGGACAACAAAACATCATTGTGTACATGTGCCAGTTCAAAGTCCTGATAATAATTGGTGCGATTACGTAAATTCTCAATTTATATTGATCGCGGTAAATCGATTTTGTATGTTACCGCAATATTTTATTATTTAAATAATCCTATTTACTAACAAAAACTACCTAAATTAAAGAAGAAGAGCATAATTATTAATCTAATTATATTTTTGACGTGATAACGTCTTATGATAATTAGATGGAGCCGGCTGCACGCACGAAAAAACACAACAAACAACACACACAACAAACAACTCATGCGTTACCAAGTACTGTTACCAAGTACCGTTACCTGTTACCGTTACCAAGTACCAGCGTTACCTCGCATTTTATTATTATTATTGTTGTTGTTGTTGTTGTTGACGTTGTCACGGTCAACTATCGTCAGTAAACCGACTTTACAGACAACCGATATTTTTAATACTTAACGATGTTAATGTCAATCTTCTTCAAATTAACACAATTATATTTTTTAAATACATACCGAGTATCGAGTTCCTAAATAAATACTAATGCTTTTCTTACTCCTATAATTGTATGATAATGAAACTATCGTATCTGCCAGATGCGTTGTTCTTCATTTACGTTATAGGTAGACAAACAATGTCTTCATGATTGTGATTAAGCGACGCTCACGACGATGACGGAGAGACATAGTTTATGTA
Organism: Phengaris arion; assembly: GCA_963565745.1. Classification (NCBI taxonomy): domain Eukaryota; kingdom Metazoa; phylum Arthropoda; class Insecta; order Lepidoptera; family Lycaenidae; genus Phengaris; species Phengaris arion. The sequence goes on along the minus strand of OY751440.1, from coordinate 14,240,406 downwards.
TATACTGGTCGAGCAGGAACTTAGTCGATATCGTTGACCACCGACCATAGCCTTCGCGCATATACGCGTACCACAGATTACTAAATAGTTAACGTAACTCGAACGTTCTGGAATCCAATTCTTGTAATTGACTGACACTTTCATTTTACTTTTATTGAATTATAAATGAATCGTCGCGATATCACAATCTGATTTATGGAGTTTGAAGACCAATCAAAACGGGTTTGACGTTTATGAGAATACCATTTTGCAGTTTTAATATCGGGACTGGGTTACAACCCAGTATTAATAAAGCTACAGCTTTATTATTGATGGATTTAATTAGCAGAATCGTCCTTCTGATAAAAATGTTTATTTCAGCAATATGCTAGTACTAACTATTAGTTGATAGGTGCTCTGTGGTAGTAGCGTAGCAATAGCGGATTGTAGCAAAATCAGTGTTGTTCTGGAAGCAATCTGGTGCAATTTAGCCGGGCAGTGGAGCAGCGGCCAGCAATCATATGCTATTTCAAACTGATGTCGCTTACCTCTTGTTCCTAGTAGGTAATTGATGGTACAATCAAGACGATAATGGAAAAAAATAAAGTACGAAAGAAATTTGCTTGGACTCAGGGCCAGTTACCACCGCGACGATACGCGACGCGATGCGGCGCTGCATTTTAAGATAACTATTCAAAATCTAACTTTTATACTAAATATATAACTACTCAAAAGATACAAGTTTCAAGGCTAGAGCGGCGTCTTCGACATTGACTTTGATTGACGTTCATCTTCTTGTGTAGTGATTATAGTTCAATTTTGAATAGCTATATCAAAAATGCGTCCCATTGCGTCGCGTCTCGTCGCAGTGTGAACTGACCCTAACTACTTATCCGAGTTTACCAAATTATGATTTATCTTCCAGTAGACAAACTTGTTGTTTTTTTTTTAAATTGATACATTAGACTGATTTAGGTATTTACCCAAAGGGTATGGCACTAAGATTGTTAATCTAATTAAAAACGTAATTATTTAACGTAATTTTTATTTTAGTATCCAAAAAGTAGAATTCATAAAACTATTGAGTATCTTCCTGAAAATATTGCGAAGGTGTGTCAAAGTACAGTCGGGTAGAAAGTAAATTCAATTTTTCTCACAAATCAACGTTGTGACTGTAAATAATCGGATTGAGTCAATTTCGTCAATTATTTTGACCCGATACACAACATGTTGCCACAATGACGGACTTAATTTATTTTTCATTTCATTCAATTTAAATTCCAACAGTCCCTTTATAATCGAGTTGCAGCAATCACAAAGCAATAAATCAAAATTATTTAGTGCGCAGTCGACAATTAAGACCCTAAAATGGAGGCGGGAACATGCGTAAATGAAATCACAAATCTTATATTTATGACCAGAGGGTAACTTTTCCGGAACAATTTTCCGTTCGATTTCGTAACGGAGTGGTAAAAACGGAGTGGTGATTGTCTGCTTAGGCCCACTTGCGCAGATCTGGGTTAAAGTTAACCCTGGGTTAAATATCATGTTTTCCCAGGGTTAACTTTAACTCAGATCTGCGCAAGTGGGCCTTAGATGACTTGTGTTAAGATTAGCTACCTTTACACTTTAAATTTCTAACCTCCGACGAAAATAGAAGGGGGTGTTATAAGTTTGACGTGTCTATATGTCTCTGGTGTGTGTGTGTGTGTTTGTGTGTGTGTGTGTGTTTGTCCCAAATTATCGAACGGATATTGATCTAGTTTTTTTTAAAGCTGACATGATCTTAGCTATGACTTGACGACCTCTGGGGCTCAGTGGTTCTGCGCGTTGATGCTCAAGTCGCGGGTTCGAATCCCGCCGAAGGAACAAAAAGTTTTTCCGTGTTCCTGGGTCATGGGTGTGTTTTAAGTATGTGTATAATATAATACAAATGTATTAAATATACTTCCCGTTTTCTGGTACCTGTAACACAAGTTCTTCGGATAGTTAGCACGGAGCCAAATTGACGTTGTGTGAAGCGTCCATAGATATTTATTTATTTACTTATTACATATATAGATGGGTGTATCTAAAAACGCATTAATTTATGTATTCTAATACTAATATCATTCTCCTCTACTAAAATCATTCCTCTGTATGTGCTTGGGCAACCACACGAAATTTGGTAACCTAACCAAGAGCATGTCAGGACATGTCTAAGGAGGGTTCCGTAACTATCACCGCGTAATAGATTTTTTTTCAAATTACTTCATAACTTACTGTCTGATTTCGTTCAAAATAATTTTCCTAAAGAGTTTTTAGCATGATCTATCAGCATAGAAACTTACAAGTTCCTATCTCCTATAGTTTAGAAATACCAGGTGGTTGTGGTCGACTTTGTAAAAAAGTCATGTATGAAACCTTGCCTTTATTTTAAAAGATTCAACGATAGGGGTATCGTTGAATCTTTTATTCTTATTATTTTTATTTTATTCTTTTTTTTTACATGTGGGGACACGATGGGGTAGAATGAAAAAATTGTTTTCATCCCCACTTCACATGTATGGAGAGCCACCCCTTAAATGTAAAATTATTATTATTTTATGATCCAAAATTGAGATCTATACACAGTCATTAACTAGACCAAATTCCATCAATTTATATTCATAATTACAGATGCTAGAAGCGCGGACAGGCGGACAGACAGACAGATGGACAGACAGACAGACAGACAAATGGACGGACAGAGCGAAACTATTCCTTCCTTCCTTCCTTCCTTCCTTGAGTATTTTACGGAAACCTAAAAACCAACTGTCCCAGGCACTACAGTATTTCAACAGTGGTTACTTCGCTCGGAGAATACTGTATAAATTATGCAATATCGGATTGAAATTTAATTACCTTTTTTTTAAAATTTATTTTAATTTAAAATTTAGCACAGACTTAGAGTAGACCACGGGGAAGGATATAGGCCACTTTTTATCGTGGCAAAGTGTATGGTTCCATCGCGAATTCCTTTTGTGCACACGAAGCCGTGGGCAACATCTAGTAATTCATATTTACAAATATGAAATGACATCAAAGCGAATAGGCTAATCAATTCGAACCACGGCGGCCAACGGTAAGTCAATTAGTCGGCGAATCGTAATGAACCGTTAATGATACGCCGCCTGAATATTAATATAATATGTATCGACCAGACACGGACACCACGTGGGCCAAAATTGGCATTGCAACTGGTTGAAGAGTCGAGCGACCAGTCGATCAACCAGTTCGTGAACTAGTCTAATAATATTGAACTATGTTTTATTTTATCAAATTGGATCTCATATTAATCTCATTCTATTGTGGCGGACCAACCAGCGTCACAATCCTGAATCGCGCTATCGAGGTTTTCACAGTTCGGCGCTATAAATTAAACATTACACAACAACTGAAATGCCAACATATGGGCTTCGGCCTGACCTAGCATACCACCTCGATCGGTCGGAGATCTCCCTTTGGGGCTTCCCACTATTCCCACACTAATAATGTATAATATTACGTAATCCCTAAGACCTGTTGCAAGCTTGGTAGTGAAAAGATTTGTTTACAGCGCGCTGTGCCAATCTGTGCTACAGTACTGCATCGACGTATGGGGTGATGCGGTCAAGTCGCCCATGATATACTGGAACGGGCCCAGCGCGCAGTAATCAAAGTCGCACTTGGAAAACCCCGCCGTCACCCAACCACACTAACTTCTTCAGGAACGAACTACTGAAAGACCTCAATCACACATGTAAATAGTTTTTCCGGGCATACGGACAGATTTCGCGCCGCGATTACCTCCCTGTATACACGATTTTGTTAGCCGGTCTGTAGCGACACATCGAAACATCCCGATAGAAACACATTACATATCATAAAATACATTACATTTGCTTGCTTAAACATACATAACTCGAACATATAAATTAAAACTAAAATGGCGATGGTTCATACCCCACACAACAAAAACCCTATAAACCCAAATCGATTGACCATGGAGGGGCCGGGGTCTGCCGGTAGTAGTAGCGGAGACAGTAGCCAGCACCAAATAGAAACCAGCACTCCCCGATACCCCGACGGCTCCCTTGACGCCCTTCTGGCAGAAACTTCCTATACGGTTAAAAATAGTATATATTTGCTGAACCAGACTAGGAACATGAGAGGCGAGTTAAAGACTGGTTTGGCAAATAATCTTACGAAGATTTCTAACCATATAGGGAGAGTTGCGTTACTAAGTAGAAAGGAGAATAGGAAAACAAGCGATACGGAGGAACGGAGTGAAAGAGGAAGTGAGCAAGGAACCCCAAAAAGTTGATTGCAAAGATTGCAGAATTATATGAAAGAATGGAAAGAATGATGGATGAAAGGATGTATAAGATAGATGACAGCAACATAAGGGAAGTGATGAAAGAAATAAATGAGGAAAATAATAACAAAATATCCGAACTGATAAATGGGGTAAAAGAGTTAATTCAGGAAGTAAGACAGGAAACAAATAATAAATTTAAAGAAGTAAATAAGCTAAATCGAGAGGTGGTAAAGGACTGTAAGGAGATAAAAGATGAGATAAACACCAAGGTAGAGAATATGAGACTTGTAAACCAGAAATTGGCAAAAGACAGTACGAACCACTTAAACAGGGCAATCGAATTGACGGATATTGTAAAACCATTAAGTATGGAAATAATGGATAGCAAAAATACAAGCTTTAAAGAGATAAATAAGTTAAGTCAAGAGATTATAAAGGAATGTAAGGGTATAAAAGGGGAGATTAATAATAAGGTAGAGAAAATAAAACAAATAAACCAGGAATCAGCAAAAGAAAGTAAAGAGAATTTAAATAGCGCAGTCGAGTTGTTGAGCGGGGTAGAAAAGTTAAGTCAGGACATAAAAAAGGAGACAAGTAACAAATTAAAAGAGATAAATAAGTTAAATAAGGAGGTCATAATCGAATGTAAGGGTATAAAAGGGGAAATAAATTGCAGGGTAGAGGAAATTAGAAAGGAAAATCAGGATTTAGCAAAGGAAAATAAGAAAAATTTAAGTAGGGTTGAAGAGTGGGGGGCCAGGGGCTCGGCAGAACCAAGACCCGCGACCTATGCGGCGGTAGCCGGTGGCGGAAGGGAAACCACGCCGCCGAAGCCGAAGCGCGTGACCCTCCACTCTTTAGTAGTGACAGATAGGGAAGACTTTATGACGAGTGCAGAAATAGTGACAGAAGTAGGAGCAATTATAGAGGCAAAGAAAGAGGGAATTAAAATAGATAGGATTAGAAAAGGAAAAGATAGGAAAGTTATCATAGGATTAAGTAATAAGGAGGACAGAGATAAGATCAAAGAAAGAATAGAGAAAAGTGGGGGAAAATTAGAAGTCCAGAGCATAGACAATAAAGATCCGCAGGTCGTGCTGTATGGGGTGCTTAAGTCCAACACCAATGATGACATAATAGAAGCAATAAAAAGTCAAAATAAGCACCTCATACAGCAGGTCCCGGACGGGAAGGACTGTAGGATGGAGGTCAAATACAGAAAGCGGGGAAAGGATGCAGGCACTGAGCACGTGGTGCTGACTGTGTCGCCGGGGCTGTGGTTGTGCTTCACCGAGGCGGGCTATCTATATATAGATATGCAGCGTGTTAGAGTCGCCGACCAGTCCCCCCTAATACAGTGTTCACGCGGCTTAGGGTACGGACATGGGCGGCGATTCTGCAATACCGCCGAGGAGAGGTGCAGCCATTGCTCCGGGACACACCACCAGTCCCAGTGCGAGGAGCTGAAGGTGGGAAAGAATGCTTGTTGCATTAATTGCAAAAACGTAAAGGCAGATAACACCAATCATAACGCATTCAGCGCGGGGTGTCCGGTCCGTCAGAGGTGGGACGCCATAGCGCGTGCAACGGTTGCCTATGCCGAACACCAATAGTGCCAGTAAGCCGCCTGTAAACCCCAGCATTGGAAATTGCAATTAAATGTATTAATTTAAACCAATGACGTGAAGGAAGGAGGTAGGCAGACAGCGGGGGGTATAAAAATTTGGATATAAAACTTTGCATATGGAATTATGTAAATAAGGAAGCATATATAGCATAAGCTTTGGAAAAAACGTAACCTCCCGCTGTCCCAAATAATTGTACACTGGGACTATTGGCAAATAACGCGCTGTGGAAAAACACAAATTGCAAACTGATTATTATGTAATAATTTTTGTGCAAAAACTCCGGGGCGGACGTCCCGGGCTGAATGATGGTAATTGATAGGAATAGTGGGATGAGTAAGAAAACATAAAGCAAAGTAAATATATGGAAGGAATGTAAATAAGTGTAAAGAAATGTAGAACATGATAGAAACTGTAAGTGAGTGTAATAGTTAGACATAGCATAATACAAATTAAAAAAGAGCAATAAAATAAAAACCGATAAGCAAACAAGAAAAATGTAAATAACAAAATGTAAAGAATAAAATGTAAAAGTAAAATGTAAAGCTAGGAAAATGTGAATTAAAAGAGAAATGTAAGAATAAAAGAGAAAGGAAATGTAATTTTTGGAAAAAGAAAAATGTAAGTCAACATAAAAAGTAGTGTAAGTGAATGTTAACGTAGTGATAAATGTAAAAGAAAGTAAGGAAATGTACAAATATAAGTAAGAAATAGAGTTATATAAGTAAGCAAGAGAATGTAAAAAAGAGAAAGAATCTAAGGAAACGTAAAATGTAAATGCGAATGCAAAAATCAATGTAAAGCAAATAGCGCAGGATGTCAAAAGATATAAACGTAAGACTAGAATGAAATAAGTAAAAAGAGAAATGTAGAAAGATTTTAAGAAAATGTGTAAAGTAAGTAGATAGCCAATGAGATGTAAAAGTTGTAAACGTAAGAAATAGAAATGTAATAAGGAAAAGAGAAATGTAATGTGATAGCAATTGAAATGGAAATGTAAGAATAAAAATTGTAATTAAAAAATTAAACACAAACTGTACACAAAAAAAAAAACAAGCAAAAAAATTGGCCCTGCTTATGGTAGGGGGAACAAAAAAAAAAAAAAAAAAAAAAAAAAAAAAAAAAAAAAAAAAAAACATGCCGATAGAATCTCTATGTATGAGTTCACCTACCGAGTCCAAAAGATGGCTTAAATCCAAAACTTACGCAGAAACAAAACTATTTGTGGAAGTCCGTACTAAGAGGCTACATAAATAGTAATTATACAAATCACACACACATGCACACACACACAAACACACATACACACACACCCACACACAACTCACATCCACACACAACACACTGTGCTCCCCTCATTTTTATTGACTAAGATGAATTAATTTTAATGAAACTAAATTCTGGATTATAGGTAGTTTGTTGTAATTTTAATTTTTATCTGACTTTTTATGTTTTACTTTGTATAATCTAATGAAATTAACGTAGGTATTTAATTTACTTTTTTTTTTTAATTGACATGTACTTTTATTTGATTGATTTGATCTTATTTTAATTAATACTTGTTTGACACTATTCTTATAGTTTTTTTCTTTTTTATTTATTTTTATGTTTTTAATTATCATCATTATTCTATTTTGCTCAATTTAATGAAATGATATTACTTCTATTTGATTTATTGATAGTGACAAAAAAATATACTTAACTATTTCCTTTCTTGTGTTGATATCCAAATACGTGAACTATATTCCTTGACTTAAATTTTTAATAATTAATTGCATATTTTATATTAGGTATTTTTTTTCATATTTATTTTTATTTTATTATTTTTTGTCGTTTATAAATAATAAATTATTATATTTAACTTATTCTAATTTATAAATGAACTAACATTAATTTGAAGTTTGTTCTTTGGTACGCAAGCGCGCTAAATTCTACTACAAAAAATCCGAATGAAATATTATACGCACCACCAAGATACAGGCTCTGACTAGTTTGGGGTCCACTACCTCAATCTTTCATGGTTCAACTTACCTACATTTAGCATAATATTATAATGTACGCGTATATATGTAATTAAAGGCGCGTCTCCTGCGCTTGTTTTTTTTTCGAAACATTACACAAAACATCGAAATATTAAGGCGTAGCTATACACATTTAGGTAGGAATATTCAATGTTTTTGTCTTCCGAGACGGACGGATAACATTCCCCGCGCAAGTAGAGAGGGGCAGAAATGTTTCATTTCTTAACAACTGTTACACCACTCACATGACCATTAAACATAGAAGTACGGAAGAAATTATTTATCAACCACAAATGGGTCTTCTATTCGTAAATCCATATATATACTAAAATTACGGGTCAATGAATATGGCCTAACTCGAAATCTGGGGGTCTAAAAATGTTATTTTAGATGTTTCATGTTTTTCCATTTTCCAAAAATCGTGAAATGGTAAAATGGCTACATTATTCATCTGATTTCATCATATTAGAAAACAACAATTTTGACAGTTTTCAATAGAAATACGCAAAATGGCGCACATAATATAAATTGAAAAAATATATGAAACACTATATAATAAATAAAAGGGCCTTTTTAGACCCCCTGTGTTTTCTTCTAGATTCTGCATCTACAATCGCTAAAACTCCGAGTACTTACGTCTTCCTCATCGGAACTCATGATCTTGTATACACAAAATGATTTGTTTCAATCAAAAACATTTTCTATAGCAGGAGACAGCTTGTGTATGAAAACAAATGTTTTTCTTTCATGTTTTTTGTGTAATGTTTCGAAAAAAATGAGCAGGAGACGCGCCTTTATAATATAATATATTATGTTTTACATCCAACTTATTGTAAACTGTGTTTTATTTTTGTGGACTTGTAAATAAATAAATTTGATTAATTGGCTTCCCACTATTACCACACTATCATTGTATTTCTTTGTTGCACGGTAAATTAGTGACACTTAAATTGCTAGCATTATAACACGGTAAACAGAGAACAGTATGACATCTATGACAGGCCATCTGGCGAGTTATTTGCCAGCTCCTTGGCTTACTGATGATTTAAAATTAATAATTAAACAAAAACATTCCGCGAAAACCAAATATAAACAATATAATTGCAAAGTCCACCGAGAGAAATATATAAGAATTAGGAATCGCTGCAATAAAATGTGTAGGGATGCCCAGCGTCGTTACATCCACTCTTCTGTGGAAAATGGCGATCCATGTAAAGTCTGGAAGTTTTTGAGGACACTTGGATTAGGCAAAAGCTCGGATGATAATTCTTGTTTAATACATGAAGATATGTTTAATAAACATTTTACTTCCGTTTCTAACTCATTTGACCATTATATCAAATCTGAAACGCTTAATCACCTATCAAGGTCACCAATCCCTGATTCCTCACCTTTCGTTCTTAGCCAAGTAACGGGGAATGATGTCAAATGACATGTCATGACCATCTCCTCGAATGCCGTAGGTCTTAATGAAATAAGTCGCAAGATGATTATTCCGATTCTTGACATCATTACGCCTGTACTTGTTTATATCTATAATCATTGTATTGATATCTGTGTTTTCCCAAGTGCATGGAAGGATGCCAACAAACTAGGCCTTGGTGACTTCCGCCCTATCTCAGTTTTACCTTTTCTATCTAAAGTTTTAGAACGGCTGATCAGTCACCAGCTTACCAAGTACGTAACGGACCTGCTTAGCTCCTTTCAATCTGGCTTTCGTCGTGGACACAGTACCACTACCGCTCTAGGGTTACCGATGACATTCGTCTTGGTATGGACAATAAGCTAATTACTATTCTAGCCTTGTTAGACTTTAGCAATGCATTTAACACTATCGATCATGATGTACTACTGAGTTTGCTAAGGTCTATCAATCTGTCTCCCCCACTGATTGGCTTAATCCGCAGTTACCTTGTGGGTCGTCGTCAAAGAGTTAAAGTGGCTGATAGTTTTTCGTGCTGGACCTCTATCACTACAGGCGTCCCTCAGGGTGGCGTCTTGTCCCCACTTCTCTTTGCGATTTTTATAAAGTTTATTATTAATTCTACTACTTCATTGTTTCATTTGTATGCTGATAATTTCCAAGTCTATACTCAATCTTCCTTGATTTATCTACGTAATGCTATTGACTCCCTTAACAGAGACTTGGAAATTATCTGTAATTGGAGCAAGCGTCACGGTCTCTTTATTAACCCAGCTAAAACACAGTTGATTGCTATTGGAAACCCTGGGCTGGTGTCGAGGATTGACTGGAACAGCTTGCCCCCCGTTCTTTTAAATAATGTAAACATTTATTTTAGTAAATGTGTAAAAAATTTGGGTGTTTATTTTGACGACACATTATCATGGTCTCAGCATATTAAAGAAATTAGTAAAAAGAATTTTGCAACTTGGTTCTACGTTTGTCGCCTTCGTTACCTACTTACAATTCCAACTAAGATTAAAATCGCTGAATCCCTGTTCCTGACAATTCTTGACTATGCAGATGCATGCTTTATCAATCTCACCGAAGAACAACTAAATAAGCTCGAGCGACTGCAGAATCTCTCGATAAGGTTTATCTTCGGTCTAAAAAAATTTGACCATGTGTCAGATTTTCGATCAAGACTGAAATGGTTGCCTATACGTTTTCGCCGGGACGCTCGTATTCTTTCTCTTGTTTTCTCTATTACACATGACCCTCGTTTACCCTCATATTTAAAAGATATTTTATATTTCGATAAGCTACTGTTAAAGAATTACGATCTGCATCCAATTTTCAACTAGAATTACCCAGGCATAAAACTAAATATTATGCCTCTGCCGTTTGCTGTTACTGGGGTAAAACTCTGGAATTACTGGAATTCTTTACCAAAACATATCAAACTTGCTAAAACGTTAAATGGCTTTAAAACTATGGTTAAGATGCATTATTTGACTATTTGTAGTCAGGTAAATCAATAAATCTTTTTGTTTCTTGTTTATTATTTTCTGTCATAAGACTATAAAGTTTAATTGAAATTATTTGTGTATCCGTGTAAGTACATACATAAATAAATACATAATATATATTATGTATTTATTTATGTATGTACTTATTTAATAATAGTATATATATATATATATATATATATATATATATATATATATATATATATATAATATTTAATTATTTTCCTACTCTACGCAAAGGCTGTCAAATAATTTCTAAAATAATGCAGACTAGCACGAGCCGTCATACTTAAAAAAATAAACTTGATGATAAGGCTGTTAATACACGATGCGTGTCTACTGTGGGATGGTTTAAATACTTATACATTAGCGTTTTTTATTTAGCTTTGTAATTAGCAGACTCAGAATCGAAAAGTGACATCTAGTGTCGAGTAGATGGATCTTCATTTGCAAGTTATTTCGTTTTCGTTGTACTATTATTGATTTTTTATCTCATTAAATTTTCATTAAATTTTACATTAAAAGCAGACAAACCTGCGAATGGTATTTAGACGCAGCTGTTATAAATCTAAATGATCACACCTGGTGACACGTGCTAATTGACACGTAGGGTTAGCGGACCGTCGCGCGTCGGCGAAACACGACACCCAATATTATAAATAATATGATTCGTCTGAGTGTATCTATGACGTAATAGATGTCTGTACTTGAGGATTAATTTTGAGAATTTTTCTTTAATGGGTAGTGATAAATAATATATTACTAATATCTATGGACGCTTTCACATCACGTCAATCTGGTCCCGTGGTAAGTTCTCGAAGAACTTGTGTTACGGGTACCAGACAACGAAAATATTTTTAATACTTTGATGAATAAAATACGACATGAAAGAGTTTGTGAGGATCAATGGTTCGATGGCTGGATGTATGGATGGATGTTTGTTACTCTTTCACGCTAAAATTACTGATTTAAGTATTTTGACTTAAGTATTTTGATGAAATTTGGCATAGTAGTAGCTACTTGTTATCTCACAAAAAACCCCCGTTTCCGTGGGATACTGTATTTTCGTGCGCGGAGCCGCGGGCAAAAGCTAGTCTCAGTATAATCATAGAACAAGTGCTCCTCAAAACTGCAGACCTAAACAATCAAAGCATCGAATAAAATTAGGACAGAGATAAGATAAGACGAGCAAATGGACCATGTGGCTAACCAATTACAATCTCCAACTGGTAGACTGCAATTAATATTCATTAGGATACATTGCAATTTGCAAGTCAAATATTTAGGACTAGATGTTGCCCGTGACGTCGTACGCGCAAAGAGAAATCCCGCGGGAAATGTACATTTTGCTGCTAAAGACACCCATCAAAACCCGTTCAGTAGTTTAATAAAAATTCAATCTTGAGATTTTGTAGTAAATTTATTGTTCACCTCAATACTGAATACTATATACAACAGTATGCTAATGTCTCTACTGGGTAACAATTAATATATATGAACACCAGTCCGTTCGGCTCTAGCGCCTCTGCTAAAATCCTTCACTCCGACTGCCTATCTCCACTCCAACGTTCATATCCCCACCACCGAAACCAACGGGTGAAGGTGGCAAAATCGGAGCGGTGTTGCCAAATAAAACAAATAAAATTACAACAATAAAATAAAATCATGACAGTAGTCATTGCGTGGAAGAGTAAACATTCGTACATGCAAAATTCGCGTTTGTCCGCCCGCGCACATACAGTCTCCCTGCGGGAACACTGAACTTTTGACGTGATAACGTCTTAAAAAACATGACTCATGCGTTACCTGTTACCAGCGTTACCTCGCTAAATATGACGCATTGCCGTTACCTCAGCTAGCTGCGCCTTAGATATGTGAGCGGTGGGACGGAGAGGCGGGGGCGCTTGATGTTATTACTCAGTTCGGCGCCGGACTTCGCGGCGGCAACACGCCTACCTGAGGCGCGGCCAATTAGTTCCGCGCGCACTATAAACATGACGTTGTCACGTTCAAATATCGTCAGTAAGCCGACTTTACAGACAACCGATTTTTTCGGAATAAAAAGTAGCCTATATGTTAATCCAGAGCCTAAAATACTAGCATACGTTTTTGCGTGAAAGATTCCCAAACATACGTCCATCCATTCATCCTCACAAACTTTCACATTTATAATCGTAGTAGGATTTACAATAGAAGTAGGAAGTAATATTTTATTTTATTTTTATTTTATTTATTTATTAGAGTTAACAAACAGTAACCATAGTACATTTTACCAAATATTTTAAGCACTTAATACTTAATACTACGGTACCAACATCGTTAACTACAGATTAATTAACTTAGATAATTTTTATAGTACATTCAGTTTAGGAACAGATTTGGACTGTACGTATAATTATTATTACATCATATATTAAAGTAGGTAAATGTGGGAAGCTGGGTAGGTTATGTAAAGAGTAGTAATATTTAGGTTCGTAGGTAGGAAGGGATTGTGTAGGTCGGTGGGTGAGTAGATTGGTATGCTAAGCATAAATGTATAAAACTATTTCAATTCAGATGAGCGTTGCAATTAAGCTAAAAGCATAGCAAACTAGTCGTCCTGTAATACTTTTAGAATTTCTTTTTTATATTTTACTACCTTATTGTTAAATATATCAACGGAGATAAAGTTTTTGTTATATGTATCAGCAAGTCTATTAAATGGTGAGCGCTTACCAACATTGGTTCGACAAACAGCAGTAACAAAAATTTTATGAGGTCTACGAGAATGTGTTTTAATGGGTATCCTATAGCATATTTTATTATTTAAAGAGATGCAGTCATATCTATTATGACACAGATCATATAATAACATCATTTCGAGTTGGATTCGTCTAGATGTTAGTGGGAGAAGACTGTGCCTATCTAACAAGGTATTGTAAGACTCTCGTGAATGACAACATCTGTAATGCGTGGAGCGCAGAAATTTCTTCTGGACCATTTCAATTGCGTCACTATACTTTTTATAATACGGGTTCCAGACGGCTACAGCGTATTCAAGTTGTGAACGTATGAGTGATTTGTAGATATGAAGGTATGTTGAGGAGCGCATAAAACTCTTACACGATCTCATAACGAATCCATACATCTTGTATGCTTTACTTATTATATTATCTATATGTAAATTTAGATGTAACTTTTTATCTAGAGTCACTCCAAGGTCTCTAATAGAATCAACATTTTCTAGTACTTGACTACATAACGTATAACAGAATGTACTGACATTGCGTTTTTTTGTAAAAGTTATCGATTTGCATTTATTTAGGCTAAGTGACAATTTGTTTTTATAACAATAAATGGAGAATCTATCGAGGTCATCTTGGAATCTAGTATGGTCTTCAATGTTTTGTATAATGTGATATATTTTGAGGTCATCCGCATACAGTAAAAATTTACAAAACTTAAAACAGTTACGTACGTCATTTATAAAAAGGATAAACAATAATGGGCCTAAAATGGACCCCTGGGGCACCCCAGAACTGATAGATACATAGTCAGATTCATATCCATTAAGCATAACTTTTTGAGTACGATTCGTTATGTATGACTTGAACCAGCGCCACAGGTTCCCTCTAATACCATTATAAGCAAGTTTTTCAAGAAGTTTTTTATGGTCTACTCTGTCAAAGGCTTTTCGAAAGTCAGTGTAAACACTATCAATTTGATTGTTAATGTCCAGTGCTTCAAATAAATCTGATACATATACTAGTAAATTTGTAGTAGTAGAACGTTGAGATACAAAGCCATGTTGTTCTTCAATAATTATTTTATGTATTGAGGGATAAATATTATTATGAACTAGCCTTTCGAAAAGCTTTGACAGCGTCGGTAAAATTGAAATAGGCCTATAGTTTTCGATATCACTCCTATTACCCCCCTTGTGGACGGGTACAATTCTGGCAGATTTCCAAACAGAGGGAAAGATGCCTTCCTGTAAGCAAGTATTAAATATGATATATAGTGGCATACATATTGCAGAAGCAGTCTCTTTGAAAAAAAGTGGAGGAATGCCATCTACACCTGCACCCTTGGTAGGATCCAGAGCACGCAATACTTTGAGTATTTCTTCCTGTGTTATTGTAATATTACTTATTATAAGATCTGAACTACAGTCATTTTCAATGGTCCCAGTTACATCAAACTCTTCTGTAACATCGTTGGGTTCAAAAACTGATAGGAAAAAATCCGCAAACAAGTTGCATACTTGGTTGGGGTCGCAGGTGGTCGTAGTTTTATAGGTCATAGCATTTGGTATGTCACCGTTAAGTTTTAAACTATTAATGTAAGTCCAGAAATGATTTATATTACTATGAATACCATCTTCAACATTTTTAAGATATTGTTTATAACATTTACGTGACAGACGCTTAAACCTTTCCCTGTAGATAGAAAATACTTTGTAGTCAGAGGCATTTTTGTACGTTTTCTACTTAACCCAGCTATTCGATTTATTTTTAAAAATATGTATTAGTGCAGGTGTGAACCATATAGGGAAGGAAGAATTTTTAGTTATTTTAGCAGGTACGTTTCTCTTAATAATTGAATATAGGTTTTCATATAATGATGAAACTGCATTTTCTGCAGTTTTGTGTTTAAGTAGCCCTATCCAATCAATTGAATCTATTTCTTTTTTTATGAGAGTGTAATCAGGTTTTGTAAAACTATACTGTGTCTTAGGAAGAGTTTTCATAGTTTTGAGCCTGTTATTTACTGGAACTAGTACGTAGAAAGGTGGGTGATGTGGTACTACTGGTACCAAGGGTACAGGTGTGAGTAAGGACCCAGTTTCAGAAATATTAGTGAGAAAGAGGTCTAATATTCGGTCTCGTTCATTTTTAAATGTATTAACTTGCACGCAGTTTAACAAGGAGATGAAATTTATCATATGAGAATCGGAGAGGTTGTTGTGATTTGCTATAATAGGTTCCATATGAATAGTACTTTTACACCAGCCTAACGTCGGTAGGTTATAGTCTCCTACTATAATAAAGGAATCAATGTCCGATGATTGTAAACAATTTTCTAAATAGCTCAAATGAGTTTCATAAACTTGTGGGGCAATAGCAGGTGGTATATAAGTTGCACTAATAATCAAGCTATTATTATTAATTTTTATTTGAACCATAACATGGTCCACCAAGTGATACGCTGAGGAGACAGTAGAAGCATCGGTGGCGTGCGGCACGTGGTAATATTAGTAGGGATTATAGAAAATTCGCAGTTTCGAGATGCTTGTCTAGACTAGGTTCACTATAGATTAGACAGAAATCTAGTACATAAGAGTTAAAACAATAATTCACATTTAAAATAACATTTTAGAATAAGAAGATCGCTCCGTTTGTTTAAATAATGACTTTACAATATTTCATGACGTGAAATAAGAATAGAACTTCATAACTCGTGTGTTTTGTCTGCCATTATTAAAAAAAACAAAGCCTTTTTCGCGGTAACCTGGGTAGGGGCTTTCTTCGTAAATGCTTCATGAATGGCTTAGGGGAAGGATAAACTTTTGTATGGAATTGCGTGCAGCAGTTCACGCAGATATGTTTAGAATTCTGATGCCCGGTACCCGTGATAAACGTGCAAGCTACTTGCGAAATTTTAGTAAGCACTGTAACAAGAAAGTTGAAACTTAAATAACGTACAAACAAAGTACTAATAATATTATGTTCAGGTCGAGTATTAAGTAAGTAAAGAGGTTAGCATAGCAGCTATACTCACAACACCAGAGACAAAATGACAAGTGTAGAGTCGCCCTTTTTTATTATAATTTCCAAATAACATAATTCGACTTATTCAACGTATCACAATTCAAATTGCGACTGGTTTCCTAAATCCTTCAAATGACTTAGTACTATCGGGGAATCTAATTCATAAGCAGGTAGAATGTTGTTATAATTTGTTTGTATTCGTACATTTTTACTACAAATAAATTATGAGAACACTCTACCTGCTAGTTAATAGAATCAGGCGTTACTTTGCGGAAATCCATAGCATACAATTTAATTAATGTTATATCTAGCAATATCCCGCGAAAAAATACCCACAACCTGCAAGCAAATGTGTGAGGGCACGCATTTAGTACTATCAGGGAATCTAATTCATAAGCAGGTAGACTGTTGTTATAATTTGTTTGTATTCGTACATTTTAACTAAAAATAAATTATGAGAACACTCTACCTGCTAGTTAATAGAATCAGGCGTTACTTTGCGGAAATCCATAGCATACAATTTAATTAATGTTATATCTAGCAATATCCCGCAAAAAATACCCACAACCTGCATGCAAATGTGTGAGTGCACGCATATTTGCACAACTCGTGCTATGCAGAACACTACAGTTTCACCACTGGAATGATGAGCTAAATCCTTAATTGATATGCTAAGTGGTATCGTGTATTGCGACATTGGTGGCCAGCAGATGCAATAAAGATTTTGATTCTGCGAATGCCAATCTCAAGAGCTGCTTAATCGTTTTGTACGAAATTTAGCACACGGATAAACTGAAAAAAAAAGGTTAATGTTGCGTATATATAAATTATAAATACTAAAAATCACCCTATGGTCGAAATTCGCTCATAATAATTCGTATTATTATAATCTTAAGTTTGAACTTTAAAAGTGTTGTGCGTTGTGACATAAAAAATTGACAAAAGTCAATAAGTAACAAAATTATATATATCACACGCACGGTAGTATGTTTATAATCTGAGGTAGTGTGTGTTTATAATCTGAGGTAGTGTGTGTTTATAATCTGAGGTAGTGTGTGTTTATAATCTGATGTACTGTGTGTTGACATTTTAATAATTTTATGTATTTCTAAGCGTCATTAAATAATATTAGCTTTCTGCACATCCTCCTCTACATAAACTATAACTGTACCCACTATCATACTTGTACCCGATATCATACTCCTCACCCACCTACCCAATGTCATTCACAATTGAAAACTTTTAGCACACGATGAATGCATTGATAATATCAGAAGCTACTTTTAAAGTCGACGTGATCCCGTGGGATCTACAGATTTTTGGTCTATGGCCTATGCGAATCATATCGTGGTTAGGTGCTTTATGAAATGCTAGATGCTGCGATCAAAATGAATGTGTTACTCCAGAGTCTAAACTACTACCGTTCTAAATTACACCCAAATCCATTAAGTAGTTATTGCGTGAAAGAGTAACAGACATCCATACATACGAACATTCGCGTTCATAATATTAGAAGGAAAAGCCAAAGCTTCTTTAGTATATCTATGTTACAGGTGTTTCGCAATTAAAAACAAACTTACCTAGCAGGTATTTATAAGTACTTTCAGCAATTTTTCAAGTTTTTGTGGATTAAGAATTATGTACAATATCGATAAAGTTCCTGCTCGATCAGTTTCTAAACATTTTCCTTTGCATTACGGACGCCTCAAAATACTTAAACACAAAGGAAGTGACCGCAATGACTGGAGACGCGGTTGAACTGCGTATTTAAACACGAGTATGCGATATGGCGATTTTCATCTTATGCCTGGTCGAGCGGCAACTTGTTAGATAGTACCCAATACAAAAAACTCAACACTCCCAATACCACACAGTAAGACGAAGCCAATTATCAACTATTGGGTCAACTGGCTGTAACCATACAGTTAATTCAGACGTGATCTCCAGTTAACTCCGAGTTAAGTCCTGACTCCTGAGCACTGTCTACAAATATCCTACTACTATTATAAATGTGAAAGTTTGTGAGGATGGATAGATGGATGAATGTTTGTTACTCTTTCACGCAAAAACTACTGAACGGATTTTGTTGAAATTTGGTATGGTAGTAGTTTAAGCACTGGATTAACACACATAGGCTACTTTTTGTCCCAAAAATGTAGTGTTCCCGTGGGATAATGTATTTACGCAGGCGGAGCCGCGACCAGCTAGTAAATCGTGATTATCTATATATATATATAGACCACTGTTTCCCGCGGCCCCGCCCGCGTAAATATACTATCGAGTATCCCGCGGGAAAACTGTACTTTTCCGGAATAAAAAGTAGCCTATGTTTTAATCCAGAGTTTAAACTACTACCATAACAAATTTCATCAAAATCCGTTCAGTAGTTTTCGCGTGAAAGCGTAACAAACAAACTTACATTCTCATTTATAATATTAGTAGGGATAGGCTACTTTTTATCGCGGCAAAATGTACAGTTCCCGCGAGTTTTCTCTTACCGCGCACGAAGTCGTGGGAAACATCAAGTATGTAATAAAGATTTATATAAGTTATGTACCAAAATTGTTTACCAGATTCAAATACGTTTATTTGGTTTGTATTATGTAACTACTTACCACAACCTTACGACTTTTTAGCGTTTACACCAAATACTTCAAAACTAAAGACAGGCTATGGCGTACACTTGACAGAACAAATCTTCATACAAGATAAAGTTACGCCATCTTGGTTTTCACCATACTTTAAATGTGAAAATGGCCCCAAAAACTCCAAAAGTGGAGACAGTTTTTGCCTCAACATGCCTCGTCTATAATATATACGTCTATTTTTAGGTTTATTTTTAGGTTAAGACACAATTTGGTGCGAGATTGTGAACCAATGGTTTTGTTGTATGAATACTAAACTAAAATAAAAGGACTCTGTTGCTTTTTCTTTTAAATACATTTTATTTTATGACGTGAAATAAAAATTCATGAATTCAAAGCACATTCCTTGGCATCGTGTATTTTCTAATAACATTGATTTTAATGTTTTTAGTACCAGAAACATATTACAATATGTATTTTATTTTAATGTTTGAAGAAAATGATGTACGTGAGCACGAGACAATAATGTATTATACATTCATTGAAAAAACATGAACGAGTCAGTGTAAATTAATGCGAAGCATGCACAAGATATTCCCGCATAATAATATATAATATCCTAAGGGGCTTTACAGACGAAGCGATTTTGTAATAAAGATATCATCAGTTTTCTGAGACTGAGACTTCGCTATCTGTCTGTCCGTCCGTCTGTCTCTCTGTCACCAGGTTGTATCTCCTTAACCGCGATAGCTAGACAGTTGAAATTTTCACAGATTATGTTTTATTGTTGCCTCAATAACAACAAATTTTAAACATGTTTAAATTTTACACGTTACACGTTTTGTACCGCACCCTTCGTGCGCCAGTCCGACTCGCACTTAGCTGTAATGTGTAACTGTAACTGTAATTACGTCGGACTTAATTCGGTTCGAACTTGTATTAAAAACATAGACGAGCTTAAAAGCATATGGGTTAAAGTTTAACCACAGATTAATAAATAGTTACTCTAGCACTGAACGAATGTATCTGTATACTCTAATTATTAATCACATTTGAGTTTATACTGCGGGTTAAGTACGCAACCTACACCTGCAATTTTATTTTAAATGAAATTACTGGTCGCTACGAATGTGAAAATTTTCAACTCTGAGTGCTAAGTGTGAGTTTTTGTTTTCGCATTCGATCGTGAGCGCGTTTGGCGTTTACTAGGAATTTGTATGTGATTTGTACAGCGCCACCTAGTTGAAACGCAACAACTAGGTCAAATCACATACAAATTCCTAGTAAACGCCAAACGCGCTCACGATCGAATGTGAAAAGAAAAACTCACACTTTGCACTCCGAACGCTCCATGTGTACGAAACCTAACGTGCATTCCGATGCAATTTGGGCAGCCCCACGAGCCCACCTGTCCACAATCCGGACATACCTGCAGTATTTAATTGGTCTTCACCATGACATGACCTGAACAATAGTCATGTCTTTATCCAAAATAACTGCAGATAAATATAATAATAAATATTTTTATTACCAAGTAGACTTTTACGAAATATTAAAATATTCGCATTTTCGATCGGTACTCAGCACGAATGACTGACACATTCGTCTAGAGAAATGCAGAATTATAGAAACCGATTACCGATCGTGAAATAACGCTCACGTTATGAATTTATGATTCGCCGTCTAATGCTCGGTTTCTGAGGTTTTTTGTCTGTTTTATCTATTTAATAGCGCTTTTGATTGGATGATGTACACACGCTAACCAATCAAAAACGCTATTGAATAAATAAAGTATCGACAATCTAAGATGTAACGATGATTTATTTCGGAAATTTTCATGCATAGCTGATTATTATTCAGCACCACCGATGCCTATTCAAATAGACCACAAAACATTGACCTTGAACGATGGCGCTTATAAATTATTTATCATGTTACCTGACGATTATGATTATAAAGATAAAATTAAACTGTCTATTTCATGTAAAAGGTTTCTTTTTAAAATATACTATAAATATATATAATACTATGAGAATAGGATGAAATAATTTAGATCTCTTTGATATTTAGGATATAGGTCATAAAGATAGTGAATACATTTTTGTTTTACCTATTCCTAACAGCTAGGTCGATTCTGCTAATTAAGTCTTACAATAATACAGTTTCGATGCAGTTTCGATATGTTAAAACAGAAAAGTAGTAATCTCATAAACGTCAAACCAACGCCAAAGTTTACTTTTGAATCAACAAAAGAGTAAACTATAAGTCTAAGTGAAATACGAGAATCGGGGTTTTGGTTAAATTATGTCATCAAAGTAACGAACTAACCACCAACAATTTTATCACAAAATATCCGCCAGCGAAACGCAAAATTATGCAAGTTTTGACGGCAAAATTACTGAGCGTTAACAAAACCTTAGTAAATTAGAAAATTAATAACCTAAAACGGACTACACAGGGACCTCCGTATCAAGCTTAGGCACTGTCAGCCGCAGTCGTGACTCGCCTCCCCTACCCTCCCGTACTATTTCCTTTGTATAATTAGCTAGCTAATAACCATTTTTGATGTATCTACGTTGTGTTTTTGTTTATTTTCATGTACCGACGCTATTATTTAGAAGTATTAATTTTCGACGTTGGTAATTTGTAATTTTTATTTTACCTTCTTCGTTGCAGAATATTATGTTACATTGAGTTTTTGGTCTTACGGCTCGTTTCAATGACCAATATACCAATAAATATTTGTTAGAAACGTCAAATTTGCATCGCAAAAAACAGGCAAATTATTGAATGACGACGTTTTTAACTAATAGTTATTGGTAGATAGGTTATTGAAACCGGCCATTAGTCAAAAATTTCAAACTCAAGATAGACAAATCTTCATACAATAAAAAGTGACGCCATCCTGATTTTCACCATACTTCAAATGTCAAAATGTGTAAAATGTGTAATGTAAAAGTGGGTCCATTTAACTGGAGACACTTTTTGCCTGGACATGCCTCGTCTATGGTCTATGGTCTAAGGTCTTAGTACTTTTGTATGCAATAGGGAAGGTGATGACTTCAGTATATTCGCATTAAGATTGAGGTGAACCATCAGCGCAAATGTCAAAATTGACCAATGACTCGTTCATATAGTAGAATGACTTACTAATGTAAATTGTTTAACCCTACTTTATGCCACAAACACTGAGGAAAAGAAACCTTAGTTTCTAAACAAATAGAGTTTTAGGTATTTAATACTTGCGTACTACATACTCGTACATAGGTACATTTATAAATTAACAATCCTACTACGATTATGAATGTGAAAGTTTGTGAGGATGGATGGATGTTTGTTACTCTTTCACGCAAAAACTACTGGATGGATTTTGATGAAATATGGTATGGTTTTAGTTTAGGCTTTGGATTAAAACATAGGCTATTTATCCGGAGCAAGTACAGTTCCCGTGCGACACTGTATACACGCGGGCGGAGCCGCGGGCAAAAGCTAGTATTTTACATAAATATTGCAATATCGCAATGCTTAACTTTCTATCAGTTGGGAGGCAATAAATTTGAACCATATACAAATTTTCTCAACTTTGTAGAAATTTCGCGAATCCATCAAGTTGAATAAACGCTATACTCTGGGGTAAAATGTAAGGAAATAAATAATTGCTGAGGGATTTGAGCGATGAGTCAACATCAATATTATTTGAAGCGCCACTTTACTATGAACAAATATTACTAATGAGAGATCGAGAGAGGGGGTGTCAAATTTGATTATTTACCCCTTTCCTACCTGACGCGGATGAAGAGCCATTTTCATGGGGACACCTAGAAATTTACATTTTTTTTGTCGGCCTGAATATTATATGGTTGTGTATAATTTGGTAGACACGGGTCTACCGAATTCGTACCTAGTTTAAAGGGTGTATAAAATCTTAGTCAGTAAAAAAGTTAACCCCCCCCCGAATGGCGGATTGTCCAGCAGTGAGTGAGCTGATGATGATTAATTATAACTAAGGAAACTCTCGATCACGTCACCTTTCAAATAAGAAAAGCCGCATGTACTTATATCTTATATGTAATCAGATCTTTTGTTTAGGTGCTACGATGGCACGGACAGACACACATACAGACAGACACGTCAAACATACAACACCCATCTTTTGCGTCGGAGGTTAATAAATAGAAATGAAACATAATTTAACAATTTTTAAATTGAACTTGCATTGGGCGGATTTCTGATTAGCGTTTATAGCCTTAGGTATTTAATTTGTGTATATAACTATTTACCCAAATCAGGAGTTTATGAGTAGGTGCTGATTCAAAACAGACAAATGTTTCTACGTCTACACTAATATAATAAAGAGGAAATATTTGTTTGTTTGCATTGAATAGGCTCCAAAACTACTAAGCCGATTTTGATGAAATTTGGCACGGATATGGCCGGGGAAGGCCCTCGGGATCTATTCTATATCCGTGCCTATGTTATATAGAGCTACTTTTGATCGCGGCATAATGTACGGTGCCCGCGCGGCTTCCTTTTTTTTATTTTTTTATTTACTAATACAAAAAATAACATACTTTACAGACATTACATAAATCGCCAAACTGTGGAGCAGTTTGTTGGCGGTTGAAGTATTCTAAATAAAATAATTACAATTCTTTTTCAAACAATTCTCATCGAACAAAATAAAATATATAACAAATAATAAAAATTATTTCTAACATCTAAATATATTTTACTTCTTTATTTGTTTATAAAATAGTACTACTATTTTCTAATAAATACTAGTATTTTGCAATAAATCACTTTTCAGCCTTTTTTTTTTAATCGACAAGTTTAATTTTTTATTTCCTAAGAAATCTATTTTATTGTATACTAGCTGTTTCCCGCGACTCCGCCCGCGTAAATACAGTATCCCTCGGAAACACTACTTTTTCGGGATAAAAAGTAGCCTATGTTTTAATCCAGAGTCTAAACTCAAAAAACCATACCGAATTTTATCGAAATCCGTTCAGTAGTTTTTGCGTGAAAGAGTGACAAACATCCACGCTTTCACATTTATAATATTAGTAACGATTAATGGTGTCAAATATCATCTAGTTCTCTTACCATAATAATTTTTAATATTCGACATTACATATTTACCTTGTGTTACTTTTCTTGTATTATATTTATGCTCTATATTTTCTTTATATTTATTTATACTACACTGCTCTAGCTTTTGCGCTCAAGAGGTCGCTGCCAACGTCTAGTATTTCATAAATACGCATAAAATATACAATCAGAAATTCGAAAATTACCCTCAACAATTTGTGTCCGTAACCCTACAAATGCAGCGGTTTGTGCCCAAAGCTTTCATTTCACACATCGCTTCATGAAAGGTGCCACGTACACGTTTCAATATCTCATACATATTCAAGCACAAACGAAGCCCTACCCATCTTCTTGCGGAATTAATTTCAAGTTTGCAGAGACAGATTATATTGTCTTAAACGTATTAGATGAACGTGGAATAATAACTAATTGTGATGAATCAATTATAAGTTATGTGTGAGTACTTCAAAAGTTTGTGACTCATACAGATTGAGTCAAAAAGAAAATAATCCTTATGCATAATATCGAAATCGTGTTTTAAAACTAGACGGATGAAAGATACATTCAAAATTTTAATGGGCCTGTTTGATCGACGTCCGCAGAAACTATCCAATGAGATAAATGGGTAATATGCGGCAATATTCGGTAATATGCGGACAATATTCGGTAATATGCGGAAAATATTGGATGCTCCGCCGCATATTCGCATTATGTTTAGCCAATGCGACTAATCGACTGGAACCCTCTAAACAGAATAGTAATAGCTAATTCGTCATGTATAGTAGTGTATGGCTAAGTACTGATACACTTTGATCGCCTATTCTTGTTGGATGATATTGACTTTGATGCAGGCTGTCATTACATAAAATTTAGTATAGAGTTTTGGAGGAGAAAAATCACTTTAGGTCTTATCCCTGGGAAACTGCCCATTTTAAGCTACATTATATTTTTTTCTTTCTTCGTGCAAAAATATATTAACAATTTTGACTCAATTATGTCAGTCCGATAGGCAGTTTGGTATGCGTATGTATAATTGCGATATCGAATATTGGGACTCGGTTCGACTCCCGGTCAGATAAATATTTTTGTGATTCTTTTTTTTCAATTTATTTATCAGAACTCGAGCACAGCTCCGTTACCAAGGTACTTTCTATAAAAGTACCTACTACATTTCCGAAAACCAACAATAGGATATGATACAATACAAATCATCATAAAATATACTATTCAATTGGGTAGGTACCTTATAAATACAAATAAAGTTAAAAAACCGATCTTAAAGTACTCCGAATGTAAGAAAGAACTGCTAAATACAAGAATTATTGTTCTTATAAAGTATTTCTTTTACCGTTGAAAAGTTCAAAATAAAAATAAATATCTTATCACTCATTATTCAGAAAAACTTCAAACAATTTGTATTTTCTCATAAAAGGAATCTGCAGATTCAATTTTGTTTTGCGACAGCTGAAGGCGAATTTAAATTGAAAACTCTGGTCATTTTAAAAACAGTCGCCTTTCTCCCCTGCTCGCTCCACGCAAATTTACATGCGCTAAATCTGCCTCTTCTCCCCTTTAAAATACATTAGTACGAGAAGATAAGAATTTTCCAGGTTTCAGTGTTATATACGATGCTGGAAAATATTTCTGGAAATGTTATATTTTGTAAAATATTCTAAGAATTTCTGACTGAAATGGTTTTGTAAAGATTTATAGCATTGATTTATTTCGAAACGTTCTAAAATGTTTTGTAAACCTAAATGTGCTTTAAAATCAACGCTTTTTAGTTACATATATTGCCACATATATATATTAAATACATTGCCACATAGAGATCTATACACAGTCTTTACCTGTACTAAAGGACACTGGCGAATCCTGCCCGATTTTCCATCAAGAGCGGCCGAATATATGTGGTTTTATATTTAGTACTTAAAAAGTTATTATATAAAAAAAAATATTATATTTTTAGGACTTGGGAATAAAAAGTTATGTATCTCCAAATATCAGAGAATTCATGTGCAAAATACGTACTTATCTGTGATAATCGTTATCATCATAGCTGTATAGTCTATGGTTATCATGATGTAAATTGTCAATTTGAGGCGTAGAAGCTCCATCTAGTGGCCCAATAGATAGAGTTATTATTATTGGAGTATAAAGTTATTATCTTTTTCTATAGTTCAACAGTTTAGTACTTGTTTTATGAAAAAAATAAATTTACTTGGGGGTGTGAAATAGTATATCCCTCTATACTATTTATATTTATATCGAGAAAAATAATTGTTAAATTTTTGATTTTCGTAAAGTGAAAGCGACATCTATTATCTATTATAGCATATTGCGTTTCTAAACAAACTTGTTATTAATTTCATTACGTGATTGACATTACAATAAATGTCGCTTTTCCGCAAACCGTCACTACGGCAATTTATTGAACAATAGGACGTATAATATTATTGCTTTTTTTTGCTTTTTCCCATGTTCATAAAATGCAACTTACAATAAATATTTTTTGTGGCCACGTATTCTAATTACCAGGCAGTAAATGTATGGCGACTTGCCGGTCTCCTATCATCTATTTATATTCATAATTACAGAAGTTAAAAGCGCGGACAGATAGACAGACAGACGGACGGAAAGAGCGAAACTATAAGGGTTCCTTGAGTATTACGAACCCTAAAAACGGTAACCTCAAAATATTACTTGGTTGTCCGACCGTCCTACCGTAATAAACATTTTTTTTTTAAATTTGAAGATAACTAATAATTATTATTGTCTGTTCCATTTTAAAAGCTGTAGATTTTAAAACTCACCTCTATGGTGGTCTTCCCCGAGGCCTGCCATTTCATGAGATGCGTGCCCTTAAGGGACCAGCCCGGCGCGTAGCTGATTAGGCCTCCGCCCGCACCCTCACCTTCCTTAGCCTTCTTAGGGCTCGTTTGAAGCCGGAAAAAGCTCCGGTGCTTACAACTTTTCGAGGGGGAGAAGAAAAATGAGTTTTTCTTTGGAGATTTTTCTTCCTCAGCTTTGGAAGTGTTCGCTTCTGCATTCTGCGCGTCTAAATTTTCGACGCTTCTCGACTTTGGTCCCGAGTTCTCGTCAGCGACGAATAGCAGAGTTCTTTGAACAAATGGAGTCGCTTTGTTGTAGAATTCATAGGGCTCGGGGATTTTGAAACTGGATGGTATGGTGCTCCGACTTGACTTAGAAAACCTTCGCTCCATGTATTTTCTTGCCATTACACGCCATGAAGTAAGAAGTTAGCCTTATCTTTACTGTCACTATATCACTGCATGTTACTAATGTGCTTATATGTAAATTTTGTTATACCTCTTGGTAATATCACTGGCAATTTATAAAAAAATACTGAAGAAAATAAAAAAAAACATCACGATA
Source organism: Phengaris arion (assembly GCA_963565745.1). NCBI lineage: Eukaryota > Metazoa > Arthropoda > Insecta > Lepidoptera > Lycaenidae > Phengaris > Phengaris arion. The sequence goes on along the minus strand of OY751440.1, from coordinate 14,212,713 downwards.
TAAAAATATTTTCGCTGTATACGTAATTAAAACATTTTTAAATAGTATGAAAGTTATACAAATTTTAAATAACACTAAAGTAAGCAAATACAATAAAATAATTGCATCTACATCGTCGTAAATTAAAAAGTTAATTTTCAATTTATTACAAAAGTGATCATTCATCAGCGTGAAACAAATTGGAGTAAGTTGAAAAATGATATTTTTAATGTTATCATTTTCAGTTATTTCGCTAGCCGTCAGAAAGCTTTTCCGCGCGGTGTGCAAATTTCACGCGAAGCCTTCGCCGATCGATGTGCGTGGGTAAACAGAACAACCCTCACCTCGCAAATTATTTAGGCTGCACAAACAACCTTATTGCCACGCATTAAGGTCCATTATCGTACACAAATTTGCATACACTCGAAGCTAATAAGGGAATAAAACTCGTCTTATGCTAAATTTAATATCGATAAGGTTAAGTCTTATGAAACACACTTATACTAAGCACTTTGAGTACGGTTTTCTTTCAGGTGTTTTTATTTAAAAAAGTTTTTTTTTTATTTTGTATTTTTTTTTATTTATGGCCTTCCTATTTCGATCGAAATGTGTATTAACTGACTATACAAATTAAACTTTTGTGAATTGGTATTTCTATCGGTACGCACTGTAATCCGATTATGAATCGATTCTATATAATCCGGATGACGTCATTGAAGCGTATCCGATACATCGAAATAAAATTTCAACTATACCGGAACTCCATTTGATTGCATAGAATTACTTTTTTTATAAGTACATTTTATAAAAGCAGTTATTAGTTTGCACTTTTAGTATAAATTCAATAAAATGTGCTAAATTATTGAATCTAAGCAAGAGTTTATATTACCTATGGTATTACAAAAGAGATTAATAACAAAATTAAAGTATGGTGATAATTTTTTTCATATTATGTAAGCTTAAACATTTTTATGGCCTGTTTCCCAATCGCTTCGTAAATGTCGAGCTTATTCGGAAGTTTTGTCGCTTCTTACTTTTATATAAGCGACAGAGATAAAACAGAGCTATCAGTAGATTGTGAAAAAGGCCCTTAATGTTTTTACAGCTACATTTCAGTGAAATAAGCAACGCTTCATGTCCCATATCTAATCTGGCCCATTAATACATTCGCTAATTACGATGACGATATTAGAAATCAAAAATGTATGGTATTGACATATCGCGAGCTATGTCACTTAGCGAACGTTGCTGCGTCTATCCTATTTATTTTAAGTTTAGAAGATCGTCATTGTAATTAACTGTGGCTTACTGCTTTTGACAATGTAGCTGAATCTAACGAACGAACGTAATAACGAATAGTATAGAAATAACGAAGTCAGTCACAGATCGCCCCAAAATAGAAACAACTTCAGGTAATATCGAGTCATTTGATGTAAGATCCCCGAGCTCCCCTTCCTTTGTAAATAGCTTTTCGATCTGCAGGGGGACTTATTACATTTGGATGACAAGACGAATTGGAGATGACATATAGGGCTCGCACTCCATTGACCACAGGGAAAACCCTATGATTGAAGTTTATGAAGAAAAAATGCATTTTAGTAATTATTTTAATTACCTGTGTACAGTTTCGATTAATATCGTTTTTCCGCGCATGATCTGGAGGGTGTATTTTGGAATGTCGAAAATTTGAAATTCTTAGCATGTGCTTTCTTTTATCAAGTAATAGATACTAGCGTGTATTTCAGCTAAATCTGGTCAGTGGTTTAAGCTTTGTGTTGATAAAACAGTCTAACACGGTAAATATACTAATGCTGGAAAATATTTAGGAACGTTTTTTTTTAGTAAAAAAAAAACAAGATGTTTTACGCGACTTCGTGCACGCATAAGAAAATCCCACGAGAACCATATATTTTGCTGCAATTAAAAGTAGCCTATATCCTCTCCTGTGGTCTACTCTATACTTGGGCCAAATTTAATCAAAATTAGTCCAGTACTTTCGGAGCCTATTCAATGCAAAGAAAAAAACAAATCAAATAATTCCAATTAAAATATTATAATAGCTGATACACATAAAAAAATGGCTTTCTTAGAATAAAACTTAAATAGACGACGAGAAAGTATTCTTTTGTAGTACAATTTCGACGAAAAACTTTCGATTTTACAGTGAAGACATTTTTGTCAGTGTTAAAATTAAAGGCTCTTTTAATATTTAGAAAACACCTGTAACTCTTCGGCTGTCGGCGACGAAGTATGTCTTTTCATCAGACGATATGTATACTCGTTTGCCGATATTTTTCCACAATAAATATTATATATGTACGTCTTACAAAGGTGCAAATGATAGCCATAAATCGCTTCTAACGAAATAAATGAAAATTGTCTCACTCTTCCTCGTTTTAGGAAACAAACATTGGTTGAATAAATAAAAATGCAATTTCGAGGAAATTTAAATATCTCGTTTAGACTCCTTTTGCTTTGACTGCAGGTTAAGTTAAATCGAGCATAGGGATCACTCGGGTCAACGAACTTCAGATGTCAACGAAAAAGAATTAGTTACTAACTAGTTCGGAAATAGAAGTGTATGCGGATAGGGAAAACCACGTGAGATTGTTTTGGACGGTAATGTCACAGATGAAAGAAAGAGGAACAGATAAACAGCCACATAGTTAGCTTTCGATTTGATTGCACTACTACAACCATACGGTGTGTCCAGAAATGTGTGGCAAAAATTGTGAGCCGTTACAGGGGACGTCTAAATTTTCAAATATTGGATCGTTCTATGAAAGCTGTTTCTCTGTACGTAAACGTATAAATATATTTTGTACTCTATGGTATTGTTACTATATCAATTATTATTAAGACGCAATCGACATCCTATTATGCTGTGGATTTTTGCCACTCTTTTATGCGCAATAACCACTGAACGTATTTTGATGAAATTTGGTGTGGTAGTTTAGGAACTAAATTAACATGTAGGCTACTATACCCGAAAAAATGCAGTATTACCGTGGGAGACAATATTTACGCGTTTCACAAAAAGTAAAACTGTAGCTTTCACGTGTTACTTTACAACAATAAGCTCCAAGTCCTCACAGGTTTCAGTAGCAGTGTAGTTTTAATTACGCCAGCCCCGGGTAAATTATGCATATCCTGGGGGTGGCCGGGGTAGATGTACAGTCGCCGACAAACTTGGTGTGCCTTTCAACCTTATTGCCATAGGTAATAAGATCGGGTAGTACACCGGGTCTCTCTGCGGCCGTATGTCAGCCTCTTCGAAGATTTATATACTGTACTCATGTTATACACTACGATAGACAGGAGCCTTGCAAAGAGTTTAGTTTTGATCGCTTCAAAGATTTGGAGAAGGTAAAATTGATAACTTTTGTTAATAGAATCAGGCTTTACTTTGCGGAAATCCATAGCATACAATTAAATTAATATTGTATCTAGCAATATCCCGCGAAAAAATACCCACAACCGGCAAGCAATCGTATTAATAGTAGATATAATATTAATTTAATTGTACGATAACTTTTGGTTGCGATTCGATTTGCATAGACTTAATAATAATAATAATATCTCGTCAATGTGCCCTCGTGCTAAGTATCCGAAGAACTTGTGTTGCAGGTATCAGAAAACAGGAAGTATATTTAATACTTTTATACTATACATATATTTAAGATTTTTACTATATTATACACATATTTAACACACATCCATGACCCAGAAACATGGAAAAACTTTTTGTTCCTTCGGCGGGATTCAAACCCGCGACCCCCGGCTTGAGCACCAACGCGCTGAGCCACTGAACCATTGAGGTCGTCAATTTACAAAGAGATCAAATGGATCGCACTAAAGTAGAGAGACGATCTCACGTAGAGTCAAGCTTCTAGCTCTTCACGTCCTCAATACTAGCTCTAATATCACAAACTGAACATTTAAACAATAAACTAATTAAACTTAAATTAGTAGAATAAACCACTTTAAGGGTCTGCTCACACCGAGACACGATGCGATTCTGTGCTGCATTTTTAAGACAGCGATACAATATTGAACGTACTCAAGAAGATACACGTTTTATTGCAAGAGCGTCGCGTCGCGTATTGTGTGAACTGACGCTAATGGTTTCAAATCATTTGCATGGAAATAAGTTATTTCAGAGGAGTAAGAACTATGAATGATAATTACGATGTATCATGTTCTCAATGAGTGAAGTGGCTAATGCAGAGGGCGTGAGTTCAAATCAACACGTGATTAAAATGCAAATATGGGCGCTTTGCCGGGCAGAGAGGGCAGTTAGGTGATTAGGAAGAGCTTCTCAATCACGCATTGTAGAGATTTACATAGGACACATCAACAAGAGAATATTACGGTAAATCTGTTATATGTATATCTGTACAGTAACTCTTAGTTCAGATCTTATATAATATAACGTAAAAATAATAAATTCGACCAAGTTGACGTGTCATTGTTTCAATTATTTTTCACGGTAAATACCTAAGTCACATTATCAGGCTAAGGACTCACGGAGTGATTTTCAGACGTGCTTGCCGCGACCGTGGAACTGCGATTTTTTTTCAAAACTCACGAGGCCGGTTATTTGCGCGATTACAAGTCACCGCGGTGGCGATTCGCAACAATTTCGTCCGTTAACCGATCGCAGAGCGCGCGGGCGCAAATCGCCGAGGCTGCGGGTGATCGCGGCCCGCGCGATTCTACTATTCGCCCGCTGGTGCAGCGATACCCGGGCGTAAATCGCGTCGTGAGTTTTGCTTTAATTTTTTACATATAATATATTTGCATACAGAAGCTGCGCGCCCGCACTCGCGGCGGGCGCGACTAAAAATCGCTGTGAGTTCTTAGCCTTAGAGTCGGTTCACACCGTGACGAGACGCGACGCTACGCGCTGCATATTTAAGATAGTTATTCGAAATTGAACTTTATTCACTACACAATATGATACACGTTTCGTTGCAAGAGTTCGAATGTCAAGTCAATGAAAATCAATTTTGTTTGTTAAAGTGTTTAAGTGTGTTTTGGTAATGTCGTGGTGTGAATTGACCCAGAAATGTAGCATTCTGTGTTCTAATGTTCTTTTTGTTTAAGTTTGAACTAAATTGGATCTGAACAGATTAGGCTTAGATACATAATGTTTTCTCGGCAATCCTGTGGGGCTAGCAGCCAGCAGGAACAATTGACAGCTACGTATTCGTTTTATCGAAAGGGAATTCTATGAAAAATTATGACAGCATACAATTGACATTCAATAACGTTCCGAATACGTAGTTATCAATTGTTCCTGCTTGGGCTACTGGTGTTTCAATGGTAGCGACAGGCGATGTATGTAACACAAAGTTTCCCGGAAGAAATTAGGAACGTTGTTGCGCTGTGCCCAAGTATCGGTATGTATTTTTAATGGAATAAGACCGGAAAACGAGCAGACGGTTCACCGGATGGTAGGGGCCGGCGATTCCTCCATTAACTCGGGCTAAACACAACAAAAGTGCTATTTTGAGGAAGCCATGCATTTTTTTATTAATTTTACAAAAAAAAACTAGAAGAAAATAACATAAAAGAACTAACTAAAAGAACATAAAATACGTGTAGAAATTATTCACAAGCGTCTAACAGAGCTGATCGATGTTGCTTGAAAGGAATTCTTATTCCCGAAGGAATTTCTCAATCTTATCCTAGACTTCAATAGATAAGGTGGCCAGAGGTTTCGAAAGAAATATTGGAGAGCTTAAATTAAAAATTCCGACAGAGGAAATTGAATTTAAAGTGAGAAGAAAAGAATTGAATACTAATGTATTGTGACAATACAGTTCAAAGTCTACACTACAACTTATGCACAATATCAACGAAGTTCCTACTCGACCAGTTTATATACATTTTCATTTGCACTGGGACGCTCCGAAGGAAGTGACCGCAACGACTGCAGACGTGGTTGAACTACGTATTTACATGCGAGTATGTGTGCGTACGATTCAACGGCACCGTTAAGTGATTTTCATATCATGCCTGGTCGAGCGGTAACTTGTTAGATAGTACATAAGAGCTACTAACTATAAGACTACTAATCAAATCAAATATGCTTTATTGTGCACATAAGAAATAACAATGATGATATGCATAGACAATAACATTACGAAAATCAGTAATGCACACAAAACACTACACTTATAGGACTACAAATTATTTGATCTGCGATAGTGTTTGATGACTACCAACTCCATGATTAAATAAAAACCAGATTAGTCTGATTATCAGTTGTCATTTGCAATATTTGATGTATAAATTAATTTTATTTACAGATTTTGAATTTTTTTATATAAATCGTTATTTGAACATATATTTAACTAATTAAATAAAAACTTTGGTATGTTGTCATAGTATTTCACCATAATTTTTCTTCAAAAACCGACACTAAACATTTAATTCCCGTTGAAATCATATTTGATATTTTTCACTTTAAACGTTATATTTCTTGCAATTTTTTTTTATTAAATGTGTACGATGTTTATTCAAGTTTCCAAAAATATATAACATGCCAAAGTTTTACTAAAATTCATCAATGAAAATCGAAAAAACAAGCGCGGATGCCTTCTGGCGTATAGTGCCGCGCGACGCTTAAGGGTTTTTTGTGTTAACATCAAGATTGCTTGTATTCATTTAGTATTTTTAAAATTCCAGTTACATAGTCATATAGAGAATTTATTCTAGTTTTTAAATATATATCATATGCATAGGTTTTAGTAACAATTTATCAATATAATCTTAAAAAATAAAAAAGCGGGAAACCCGCCGCCTCCCCACCCTCGAAGGCTTCGACACTTGATCTGCTTGACAGTTTTGACTGACTGCCTGTGATAGTGTTTGATGACCACCGACTCTATATAATTCCTTGCCACACACAAAATCTACGTACATACTACCTACTGCATTATATACCCCAAACTCGAATTAAATTTTGTAATAATATAAAAAAATTGCAAATTACCATTTATAAAAAAAATACATATTAAATATTAATTCATATGGCAGCAAACGTATAAATTAATTAATTTTATTAACTATGAAAAGGTAATATGTAAATAATATATTAAAATAATTATAGATATAAATAATTCTAGACAGTTGATATAAATTATGCTAAAAAGACAGGTGTATCCGGACCGCATAATATTATACCATATTAAACTATTATCAATAAATACATAATATAGTAAAATCGTTACTAGTTGTTGTCTGTACATGGAAGATGTATTTATTATAGGAGAAACTATTACATTATATATATTTTACTAAATAGGACCCGAAAAAAATATTTTTAGATTATTTGTCTGTACTGCTAACTTTGTTAATCTCTGAAACTACTGAACGGTTTTTTTTGTTTAAATGAACGAAGAAAGAAGTTTTTTTGTTTAATTTAAATGAAATTTGGTATGGTAGTAGTTTAAGGCTTTGGATTATCACATGTCTACAGACGGAAAAATGTACGGTACCCGCGAGATTTCTTCTTGCGCGTACGAAGTCACGGAAAACATCTAGCTACGAATAAAATCGCACGTCATTGGCACATTAATTTATTATTATTCTAGACAGGTTTCTGAAGAGACACAATCGAATTTGACTAGTGCCTCTTAATGTGTCTGTTCCGAGTAATTTTTGAACAAAAAAGCCGTGTGGTGTCGTGGGACACCGGAGAGGAACGAAGTTCCTTATTATAAAAATATTAATTTTAAGTTCTATTCAAGGTATAAAGAAAATAATAAAGACTATACATAAAAATCTTAAGCTACGGACGTTTTTTCCCGGCTAGAGTACCCCTCCGCATCGCCCCATAAGGAACTTCGTTCCAAAAACTACTGAATGATAACCGTGGCCCTTGGTGCGAAAGGTTCTTTAACGTTAATTTTTAGCCTTTTTAGAAACTTTTATTGCAATTTTACAATTCGTTGAACAATTTGAAGTAATATTATATCCGACTTTATCATAATGTTATTCATGATAATATTATGTAAATTTTTGTACCAAAATTCTTAATAGTAACTTCGTAGGTACCGGTAAAAAACTAGATTAAAATTCTAAGTCAAGGCAAAACACACAGTCGTCTTAATCCATCATCATCAGCACCAGTACCGAGTGCGAATGCAAAATAATCATCATGTTATATAATTTTATGTACTAACTAGTAAGTACTTAGTACTCTTAGTAACATGTAATAATAGCAATATGAGTATTACTGAAAACTAATTTTCTGAAAATTATGAAATAATATTATATCTAACAAAACCTCCCTTAAATTTGAATTTCATTACAGATTTACGAACAGCCCTTTATTAGCTTTCTTAATTTAACTACTTTATAAAGAATATTTATGAGGACATAAAACATCTGCTTAGTTAAACAAGGATACAGTTTCTAAAATTAGCCGCCACATCCTTTATATTCTTTAACTAGCCTAAGGGCCAGTTCACACCGAAACGAGATACGCGACGCGGCGTTGCAGTTTTAAAATATTGATTTAAAATTTAACTTTATTCAGAACATAAGCAAAATACACGTTCCATTGCAAGACATTCGAACTCTTGCAATTAAACGTGTATCTTCTTGTGTAGTGAATAAAGTTTCGGTGTGAACTGACCCCAACAGCTAGAATTCATCTTAAAATGTAATCTGGAGAAGAGTTATACGAAACTATTGATATTTAAATACAAAAACAAAGAAACTGTGCCTTATGCCTGAACTTCAAGGTAGATAAATATGAAAATGTACCCCAAAAATACCGGCATAACATCCTATAAAAATGTCATAAAACATGTCAATACTTCGTCTAGTTTTGACAAACTTGGAACACGATAATAAGATTAAAATTAATAAATAAAATTATCGTCGCGTTCGGTGCGGGCGTCGCGTGTTTCGGGAATTAAGGCCGTGTACAGACGGGCTATTACGTGCTGGTGTCATTCGATGGCCAATAAGGAGTAAAACAATTTAGACAATAGTTAGGTATGGCTGGATCTAAATACTCTACATTCAGTATATAGTACTGGATGACAGTTACAATTCTTTGTACATTTTTTTTTTGTTTTGTTTTTTTTTTTTTGTTTAAATTTGACATTATTAAGCTATTATAATTTAAAAAATATATTAATATAGTACTTCTTTATCTGCAAAATGGTTAAAAAACATTTTTTTTAGTACATATATAGTATAAGATGTTTTGGAAAATTGAAACAATTTTCCAGAATCCCTTCATTCAAAATTCACAAAAAGAGGTTGTGTTTAGGATAAATTTTCTGCCCCATAATGTAGCTTAGCTTTTTGTTTAAAAATACCCGAAAACAAAACTGATATAATCACCCTAAAATTGGTTAAGAAATAATCCAACGATATTAAAAATTGATTTGGAAAAAGCATAAAAAGTCTTCTCAACATCTTCACGCGTTTTGCTTTATTATGAATGAGTCTTGATCCGTGCCAATATAGTTTATTTTATTTGGTCACTGTCTGGATTTATCGCACAAAACATTTCCAAATATATGTCATTCCATACTCGGGAACCTGTGTAACAACTATTTGTAAATGCGCCCTTAAACCTTCGAAACAGGAAAAAGCTCTACGTTAGATCAGCAGAAGCAATTTCGAAGCGCGTATAATTGTAAAAAAAATGTATAGCTACGGTAAAACTACGTATTTTTAACCTCCGACGCAAAACGAGGGGTGTAGTAAGTTTGAAGTGTCTGTCTGTCTGTCCGTGGCATCGTAGCTGCCAAACAAACGAACCGATTTTGATCTAGTTTTTTTTGTTTGAAAGCTGTCACATCGAGAGTATTTTTAGGCATAGTACATCATCACCAGCTCGCTTGCTGCTTGATAATTCGGGGGTTACTTAATTTTGTTTCTAAGCTATAAATAAATAAGGTTAATAGACCCATTATTGAAAAGTGAAAATAACATGTCATTGTGGATGGTTAGTACCAAATTTGGGTCTCTATCTGGATTGGTCTCTATCCTAATAGAGACCAATAGAGAGATAGAGACCAATCCAAAAAGAAACCAAATCGCTATACGCAATAGCCCCCAGGATTAATCGCGTTCGAAATGTTCCCGGTGCGGAACTACGTTTTCGGATATACATATAACGCTTTATTTAATAGTGCACATTAACTTGAGCGATGGCAATTTGAGCTATCATGGAATTGGAATGAATAATTACTACGATTTGTAGTTAACCGTAGGCCGTAGCGGACTCTATGTAGCTCCGTACAGTATGAATATGGAAATATATTAAAAACAAAAAAAAATAATTATCCACTATTATTTTTACTGCGTTTGTGTATTAATTGATATTGAAAAGATTGTAGATATCGGACATTTAAAACGTGATGTTAAATAGCTTTTCAGTTTTCACGTGAAACGAAAGAAAAGCTTCATTTGTTTGTAAACTTATTGAAATGTTAAAATGAAATTCCGAACTAACACAAAAAAAAATAAACTATTTTTTATAACCTCATTAAAATTAATATTCACAAATTGCCAGCAATATTATTACCAAGACAAAACATCCATTTAAAACACACTTCAAAAATTTTCACATACATTTAAAAAAAAAATCCTCCGTTCACACACAAATCGAAATCGTTCATTCAAAAGTTCGTAAACGTTCAAGAACTACGATTCCACGTTCAAAAATCGCGTTCCCGCCTAAAGTCGGAGGTTCCGGCGGCGGGCGGTACGTGCGGGCGGCGCGGGTGCTGGTTGCGACTGGGGCGACTGGGGCGGATCGATGCCGGCGCGGGGATGCAGCGTCCACGACCCACGTAGCTGTAGATACTGGATGAGCACGTGAATAGTTTACCGTAGGTAACGTGGTTGTGGCCGACAAAGTTTGGTTAAGGACCCCATATATTGGGTATACAACAATGTTTAGGGTCCATATCCAAACTTTCGCTATTCGCGTGTTTTGTATTTGGTGGACGTTTTAATAAGGGTAGTTGGCAAAAAAAAATCTTATTGCGCTTTATTAAATTTACTATGCAAATATTAGACTATTACTTTGTTACAGATTAATAATGAAGGTTGTAAGCTGGAGTTAAAAACATCTAAAAATACAATTCTGCCTTTTAAAATCATTCTGAGAAATAAAATAATAGCTACCCACACCGATTTCGGTGAGTTTGAAACGGCCAGCTCCGCAGGAGTTATTGTCGAAGTGACAATGCAAGCTGATCACGTGATTGTCTAAACTCTAACCTAACATGAAAACATTTTTTCCGCTGTCCTACTATCCACGAATCCACGAATTGAGAGTCGAGCGCCAAGCTAAACCGCTGGACCGCGGTGGCATAACAACAGCTTATTTTGTAACGCTCACTTTTTGCCTCTTCCAGCTATCTACCTCGGTGAACAAATTGAATAACTCACGAAAGATTCACGCATTCGTGCTGTGATTCCGACGGGGCATCCATCGGGCCAGTCTCCTCCGATACATAGTTAAATTACTCAAAATGGCAAACGTTACCCCATAAGCTATTTTTATCCGTGAGACTCGATAATTACTATTTAATTATTCTGGACACAGATGTACGTTTTTTCTAATTGAAAATGATGATTGTCTCCACATTAGTATTATATTGTGTGAATTTTTATTGAAGTAAAATTAAAACTATAATAATAATATATATTTAGTAACTAGCTGTTGCCCGCGGCGCCGCCCGCGTAAAATACAGTATCCCACGGGAACACTATACTTAATTTCGGGATAAAAGGTACCGTAGTGTGTGTTATTCCAGATCTTAAACCACTATCAAGGCTCATCAAAATCCGTTCAGTAGTTTTGGCGTGAAAGAGTAATAAACATCCATCTATCCTCACAAACTTTTAGATTTACAATATATTAGTAAGTAATTACTAAATAACATGTTACAACTTACTCTAAAAGTTGGTGTGTAAGTTGTGTAAGCATAACATTCTCCCACAGACACATAATATATTTTCTTTAACAAAAAAAAAATTACACAAAAATAAGTAGCTCAGTAGCATACATTTCCTAGACCTATTTAAACATACTCCCAGATTCTAGTGCAAGTAAAACAATAAAATCCACGCACTTTAAATGCATAATGTTGTCCTTGAGATAAAACGCTGAAAAGGCTTTCCACAGCCCTCCCTTTGTCAGACCCAAGCCTCAAAGGATTGTTCGTTTCAGGTTATTTGAACGTTTTTGTGCTTTCCCGTTCCTTTCCTAATACCTGACATCAAAAACGGGCTTAAATGTGACGGGGTAAACGAATTTTGGGTAATGTAATATCCAAAGTGTAAACGATACAAAATACAATCTATGGGCTAGATGAATGAGTTTATGTTTGACAGGTATAACTTATCACAAAATAATAATATCCTAGTTATAATAATTAATCTATTGATGATATTGATTGAGCTGATGATGATGAATTATAGCTAAAAACACTCGAGTCAGCTTTCAAACAAAAAACGGTCAAAATCAGTTCATTCGTTTGGGAGCTACGATGCCACGGACAGACAGATAAAAATGAATATAAAACTGATGAGTACTATAGGAATTTTTACATGTTTAATCATAGTTTAAATTTTATTTTTACAGAAGCACTGTGAACTTGTCGAACTTTGGATCTAATCAGAGTTAAAAATCTTCTTCATCACATTACATTTCAAATAAATCTTTGGATCCACAAAAAAGGATATCATCTCAAAGGGAAGTAAATGAACTAAAAATATCATTTCACGTACTGCGTACCCACTGCACATACGATTGTACTTATCCAGTATAATCTGTAATCTTCTGTATTTCAATCTTATGGGTTGGGAGGTCAGCTTACACTGGTTTCTCTAGCCTTGTCTATGTCGCCGGGTGTGCTTTCGCCTAACATCCGACGCCTTTGATTCCTAAAATGGTCGTAGTTTGAGTGATTGGGCCATTTTTAGTCGTCGGAAGGGCGTTGGGAATAGGAGCGCCTAATTATCGCCTGCCACGTGGTAGATACGTGATTTATAGGATATATCGCCAAGGAGACATGAAATAATTAAAATGTTACTTAAAATTGGCAGTATACTGGATAATTAACTGATCGAGACAGGCACATGGTTGGGCCCGCACGTATTGACCAGTCAACAATGTCAACACATTCAGCAACCATACGACATTTAAAACCGCCTATCCCATGCACTATAGTATTTCAATGGTGGTTACTTCGCTCGGAGAGTACTGTATAAATCATCCAATAACAGATGAAAAGGCCGAAGTTTACACGCACGATTATAAGGTATGAATAATATGCAAACAGTTAATTTGACACTTTGCCTATGCTTATTATAATGATTATCGTGATTTATAATAATTCAAGTTCGAAGTTAAATAAAGGCTTAAGGCATACTATTATTTTTTGTGTGTTGTTTGTGTGACAAATATGGTACTAGACACATTTTACGCCTACTTTTAATAAAGCTTCCTACAGTTTGAGACCTCCTCTTAAACTAAATGTGCGGACGAATCAAAATATTTATAGGTGGCCATAAAAGCATACCCCTTGTATCTTTTACGGGATAGTTTTGGGTATACGGTTATGGCATTAATATACATGCAAAACTCGCACGGGTATTTGTAAAGGTATGTTTAAATTTGTTTTCATAGAACGATCATAAAACTATATCAATAGAGTAATCAGTAAGTTCATCTTTAAAACAAAATTCTAATTAGTAATTTTATTCTTAACCATGATTTTTTTTAACATTATCAACTGAAAAATAAGGAGGAATATATAACAAAACTTTTGGTTTTTATTCTTTCCGTTGTTCCATTTTTCATTATTCTTTTTTTTAATCTTCCAATCTATACACGAGTAAACTACACATAAATTATCACTCTATCAAGCCAAGACAACCAGCCTAAAGATAATTTATGTCTTCTAAACCAAACATACTAAAATAAGCTCAGGACAGGATATGAACGTTTTACTCTTTACTACGAGCTGTAAACTTTTGAACTAAATAATTGGCCGCAATTATTTGTAGTCAGTAAATGAAGATTAATTTCAAGCTTAAAGTTCAAATATTTTAGACTGTTATGTTCTAGTTATTTTTCTTTTTAACAATAAATATGTTACATACGAGCTTAGTAGGTAATACATTTTTTACATATTATATTATCTATCTTCCGAAATATCCCTTATCTCAAAACCGGTTCGACGCATAAAAAAAGTTTTGAGTGTAATTTGTAGAAAATTTTATTCTCTACTAGATGTTTTTCCGCGACTTCGTGCGCGCTGAAGGAAATCTAGCTTGAACCGTACATTTTGGCGCAGTCAAAAGTATCCTATTTCCTTCCCGTGTATAATTCTATGTCTGTGCCAAATTTCATCAAAATAGCCTACATAGTTTCGAAGCCTTATTCAATGCAAACAATGAAATGCAACAAATCTTTCCTCTTTATATATAAGTATATAATATTTACATAATTAAGGCCATATGATGCAGAGAAAACGAGATATTCTCAAAATATTAAATATTTCGATTTTTGTACTTACACGTTGGTATTTGCGACTTTTGAGACAGTATTTGTAATTCGAAAATAATGGTATGTATACAAATTCACCTTGTTCTATTAGATAATAGATTCCTCGGTGAAATCCTTACTTCATTGGTCTAAATCCCGCTGAACACCTAACGTTTTATCGTAACGATTTAGCGGTGTAAGCCGAATTGTGTATGGCAAATAGTTACGATAATTCGCTACGATTTGCCACACAATCAATAAAAATGCACATCCCGAACTAGCGTTTATTAATCACTAGATATTGAATATTTAAACTGATTGCAGTGTCCACTTCATTAGGTGATCAGTGGGCCTAGCAGGAACATTTGACAGCGACGTAAACTAAACGTTATTCTTCTTCTTTTACGTATGGCGGCCTCAGTGAGTTGCCAATGTCAGAGTGCTTATTTTGTTTATAGTCTGCTCTATTGTAGGTCTAGTGGGGAAACAAGGGTAGGGTGTCTAACTCAACTAATACCAAATTGTTGAATAACCTAGAACAAACACAAACAAATCGGGTTAGTAAAACTTCACAATTTTATATTGTTAGAACGAATATATGTACATACAATTTCAATAAAAAAAGTAGTTACATAACCTAGAATGGATTTTAAATTGATAGGGCGAGGAATATGAGAAGGAAGAAGGTCATAAAGGCAGGATTGGTTTCTAAGGCAACAGAAAAAGATATGATCCAAGGTGGGTCATCAAGGCCACTCTCACAAAGAGAGTTATCCTTAATCCTCATTTTAGCTAAGGTATTATTAATGAGAATTGTATGAAAATCTGTAAAAATTATAACAGCGCCCGTTACGTTTACGCCGCTGACAAATGTTCCTGCTAGGCCCCCTGTACACAAATCGACTGGAATGGAATAACAAAATATAGATACTAGTCAACGTTGGTTATTAAATATATTTTGCATACTGTAGCTGATATAATATTGTTATTCATAAAAAAATTTATTTGATATATTGCGTTTGGTTTTTCTGCCCAAACACACATTTTAATACTAAATTAGGTCTATTTTCTTATTATTTTAGTAGATATAGATAAAATTAAATAATATGTATACAAATATAACATTATAATTATATCTATGTACGCTCCACACCACGTCAATCTAGCCCAGTGGTAAGTATCCGAAAGAAGAGTGTATCCACACTGTAGAATGGCTTATTTTCACATACATTTTGAATCTGTAAATCCAGCATTTGTAAAGAAATACCCTCTGATATATTTAGAACGTCAGGCAATAAATTGTGTGATTGTGTGAGGTGCAAAGAAAAATGCCCGCATTTGGTGCCGCGTCTCCCCTAAGTTCTACGTAAATCTTTCGACGTGAATATATTTAATAAACCATGAGCCCCCATACGCCAAGGCCTGAGCAAACTTGACATATAGATGTCTACCTGTCTACATACATGTACCAATGGGCCGGCTCGACCGCATAAATAGCACGACCTCACAGATAACCGGCGTGAAATAACGCTTGCGTTGTGTTTCGCCGAGTGAGTGAGGTTACCGGAGGCGCAAGGGAATTGGGGATTTAGAGCTCGCCCGTTGGCGAGATGACGCCTGCGAGGACCTCTTCCAAAAATGGGAGGAAGATCTTGGGCTCCCGGGTGCAAGTAGGCAGCTGGTAGCTGCAGTTAGAGCCATCCTACGAGACTGGGTCAAGTGTGGACACAGCTTCCCAGATTATCACCTTACACGGGTGCTCACAGGGCACGGGTGCTTTGGTGAGTACCTGTGTAGAGTGGTAAAAAGGGAGCCAACAGCAGTCTGCCATCACTACGAAAGTGGAGCCGAAGACACGGCACAACATACGCGGGAGGAGTGTCCAGCTTGTTGTCGGCGGATGCGTCGTAGACGACATGGTCGGCGGCGTTTAGCGCACTTAAATGCTCTGAGTAGATTACCGCGATAAAATTAATCCGTAGACGGCATCTGGGGGGTCGCCGCCTACTGAAGGATCAGGAGACGTAGGGTTCCCTTATGTCCGGGGAACCCTTAGCGAAGGAAGATGGCAGCATCGCCGTCATCTATAATAAGATGATGCCCGATGAGGCAAAACGTCAGCGGGGTTGTGGTAGTCACAATAGTTCCCATGGCCCCCCGCCTAAAGCGTGAAGAAGGACATCGGGGGGTTGTAGTTGGTAAACCGGTGCAAAGCACTGCGGTGACCAACATAACCCTACGACCCTCCCCCGGGGTCGTGTGGTATGCATAACGCATTTCCCCTCGTAAAATAAAAGGGGGATTGGGGATTTTAAGGACCAGGAACGCGAGTCGCAACACCAGAGGAGTTACAAGTATAACTCCTCTGGTGTTGCGAGTGTCCATTGGCGGCGGTAATCGCTTACCATCAGGCCAATTGTCTACTCGTTTTCTGGTTCATTTCATTAAAAAAAGGTAAGATTATCAAAAGTACCTAATACTACTATGTACTTACTTGAAATTCATTATTAAATACAATATTTGTTAAGTACCTAGTACATTTTGAGGGTTCCGTATCCAAAGGGTAAAAACGGAATCCTATTACTGAGACTTCTCTATCTGCCACCTGGCTGTATCTCAGAAACCGTGATAGCTATATCTAGTCAGTTGAAATTTCCACAAATATTTCTGTTGCTGCTATAACAACAAATACTAAAAGCAGAATAAAATATATATTTAAGGGGGCTCCCATACAACAAACTTTTTTCCCCTATTATGCGGATCCCTTAGTACGCGAGTGCGACTCGCACTTGGCTGGTTATACTAATTATAGTCAGTTGTATGGCAAAATTTCAGTCCATGCCTACGATTATTAAGTACAAGATGTTGTCTACGACTTAGTGGGCGCAAAAGGAGATCCATTGGGAACCGTACATAAAAGTAGCCTATTTCCTTCTCCGTGGTCTACTCTATATTTGTGCTGAATGTCATCAAAATCCGTCCAGTGGTTTCGGAATGGAAATGGAATAATAAAAAATGGAATTACACGAAATAAAGTACCAAGAATTTTGAAATATTACGTCTGCCTAGTGATTAAATACAAGAGTAGGTATACCATTAATGGAGCAATAATCAGAAGTGGGATGATAATGAATATATACCTCCATCAATCGTGATGGTTTCCTAAACGCAGGAGGGACGTACATTAGGGACAGGATAGCGGGATAGAACAGAGGGACAGGATAGAGGGATAGCGGGATAGGGACAAATTGATGCACCCTCACTCGATCGAGAAATGGACCCTTTTGGCCAAGAACAGCCGGAAGGAGGCTTGATGATGACATAGAGCTGGTAATAGCACAGAAGTGACAAGCAAATGTATATTGTAGCGTATGTAGGCTTACGGCCCGTTTCAATAACCTATCTATCTATAACTATTTGTTAAAAACGTCGCCATTCAATCGTTTTTTGCGATACAAATTTGATGTTTCAATTTCGAAGATCGTCATTGTAATTAATGATAGCATGTTGGGTAACGCCCGAAATTAATAATCAATCTATCGGCCCGTTTAAATAAGCTATCTATAACTATTTATTAAAAATGTCGTCATTCAATCATTTGGCGGGTTTTTGCGATACAAATTTGACGTTTCTAATCTTTCGATTTTCTTTCTCTCGTTATTGGTATAAAGGTAATTGAAACGGGTCATTAATTAATTTTAGCTATCTGAGATCAAGATTTCAATACATTTTAACGATACTAGGATTAACTTCACATCAATTTACGTCCATTTTTGTTTGAGAATCTGAGATTGAAGTCAATCTAAGATTCGTCATTAATTTCGGGCGTAAGGCCTCTGAATTTATTTTTTTAATCGCGTCATATACTTGATGCGTTTTTTAAAAGACCTTGAAAATAACTACAACTAGAAGCTAAATATCGTGAGATACGATTTTTTGAGCAATAATAAAACGACATTTCTAGAGCGTCATTTATTGATTTATTTCGTTTCGTAGAGATTTGAGCTATGATTTCAAAATTCAATGTTTTGTGTGGTAGCCGCTTTTTAACTAATATAAATAACATTTCGGTTAAGGTATGCTAACATAAAAGGTGGCTTCAATTACGATAGATATTATTATTCATCATACCGAATATCAAAATAATTTCAGTCCTCTTCACAATGAAAAGCACAATTTTCAGTACATTAAAACCATCAGACACAAAATGATTTACGCGTGTGTTTAACAAGTTAATTAACTGTTATCTACAAATAATGATATAATAACGGCCATTGTAACAGATGGTCAAATCAGCGTCGAAATAAATGGTGCGGGCGATATAATTGCTTTTCCGAAGCCAAATATTAAATACTGATAACGTTATAATAGCAATACAGTAGGGCCTCGCTAATCCGGATAGGGAAAAAAGAAGACCCCTTTCGAATTATCGAAACGTCTATAGTCTGCAATAAATTATATTTAAAAAGGAATATAACACTTTTGTGCTTTGCCTTTTTGTGCTTTGACGTATTGACAATGGAGCAATTTCGTCAGCGAACGCGCGTTAAATTGACTAACACAGCAAGGTGATCAATAAAATACCATCGGGAGACTGTAAATGATTGAATATTGACACGTTGCGTTGTGACCTGCAAATTTCCCTTCCGCTTCCGCACGCTTTATTCCTGTTCGGAATAAAGCGTGCAACGAAGTATCGCGGGTCCGGATTAGCGAGGCTCTACTATGTTTGAGTTAATATGCTTAGGCAGGAGGTGCCTACGGGTAGTATCTACGGTAAGTATACTTGTGCATATTTTTATCCAAAATTGTAGCCTGACTGACAAGCGAGTATAAAATTCTAAACTCTAACAAGTAATATGTATGAAGTACCTACTAGATGTTGCCCGCGATTTCAAAAGGAAATTCGACGGAAACCGTACATTTTTCCGCAGTAAAAAGTAGCCTATATCCTTCCCCGTGGTCTACTTTGGTCGATTTTGATGAAAACAGTGCACTATTAAAAATGCCTGTGCCAAATTTCATCAAAATCAGTCGAGTAGTTTCGGAGCCAAATGCAAAGCCAATGCAAACAAACAAATCTTTGCTCTTTAGTATTAATATAGATATAGATGTTACTACCTGTGTAAACACCTAGCCTAAATAATAAATACATACTAATTACAAAGCCAATATCAGTAATCTTACAGTCCAGACTACAAAAAAATACAAGTTTTTAACGAGGGTCGGAGGGTGTCTGCGCCATTAGTAGCTCTGTAGCAGTAATTAGGTTACGGGTACGTGAGGTGAGTGCAGTCCTCACTACTCACTGCTCAGTCCTCACTCCTCAGCGCAGTCGCCCGCGGCGAAGCTCTGATTTGCACTTCGACACAATCTCACATTTACAACTTAAATTGTAGAAGAATTGAATGAAAAAATGTTTTAGCCGTTTTTTTTTTAGTAAGGAGCAGAAAGACCTTACTACCTATTGTAAGTAACTTTTTATTGTTTGTAGGTCTAACTAGTTAACAAAATTACTGCATAATTATGCAGCAATTTGTAGTAAGTAGTTGACATAATATAATTCGTCCTCCTCCTCCCGTGACCACGGCTGCTGGAAGTAGCCGACGTCGGGAAAAAGAAAAGTGCACCCCGACACAATCCGTAAGTGTTTAAAACAATATATTTCGTCGTCATTTGTCTTAGTCCCTGTCTATATAAAAGCAAGTTCTATCTAGATAGGTAAGGTACCTGGTATAATTATTATGGAATGCATCTCAAAATTATTATTTGCTTAATTACTTATTACCCAATTATGGAAAGGTTAATAGATTGTAAAATATAGTGAAATAAGTTTGGAATATTAAACAGAATAAAAAAATCGGCTGTCTGTAAAGTCGGTTTACTGACGATAGTTGAACGTGACAACGTCATAATAATAAATGGAACGCCTCAGAGCGAGGTAACGCCGCATGAGTCATGTTTTTTCGTGCGTGCAGCCGGCTCCATCTAATTATAAGACGTTGTCACGTCAAAATGCGAGACTACCTATAATATATAATAATTAATAGGCAATAGATATACATAACATTGTTTAAAATTAACTAAGGATATTTTGGAAATACGATCTACAGCTTATGTAAAGACGTTTAGGCAGAACATTAATTAAAAATTTCGAAAAAATATACTAAATAAAATTGCATTAACCTGTCTGAGGCGCTAAGGTCATTAACCTCACAGAAACAGATTATTTAAAGAGGAAGCAAACTAACTTTGCCTAAATAACATCAAGACAATCAGCTATATGAGGTCAATGACCATAACAGCGCCGTAAAGAGCGAAATGTTTTTTTTTTTTATGGACGATCAACACCACGTCTGTTTGGTCTCGTGGTAAGTTCTCGAAGAACTTTTGTTACGGGTACCAGACAACGGAAATATATTTAATACTTTTATATCATACACATATTTAAGATTTTATTATATTATACAAATATTTAATACACATCCATGACCCAGGAACACGGAAAAACTTTTTGCTCCTTCGGCGGGATTCGAACCCGCGACCTCGTTGACGCCCTGAACGGCTTGAGCATGAACACGCTCAACCACTACGCCACAGAGGTCGTCTTTTGCTTAGTATAACTTTTTTTCCTAACTTTTTTAATAATTATTTTCAGCCTAAATGTCTTAACATGAGCAATAGATCACAATTATATGCCCAAAATATTCGTAATCGATTTTGAACAGCCTTAGGTATTTAATATTACCAGGTATAATACCAGGTTTACTCAAGTCGAAATTTATTCTAGCTAGAAGCAGACATATTATTGAAATAAATTTCCGCGACACTTGGCGAAACGCAACGGTTACGGGCATAGACCTAGTAACACCGGCGTTTACCTCAAGTGTACTCGGTCCCCGTCGAGTGTTTGCTCCCCGGGAGTCGGGAGTTTCACACTTCTAACCCCCATTCACCAATTACTCTTACATTTACGTACTTACGTGCGCTCTTTAAATTCGTAGTTTATTTCTTTTAACAGTCGCGTTTTAATCATTGCAACACGGATTTTATAATATCTAATATAACAAGATAATCTAAATATGGTTTTAATTGCACAGAAAATTAAATACCCCCTAATACAAAACAAAAATTATTGATGGGAGGAGAATTGCTCTCATGCTGATATGGAACCGCAGTCATTACAAAGGCGAGCCGTAGCACGCACGCCTACCGCTCGTTATTTGCGCTAAATGGGCCCATTTGAAAATTAACTGCACGATTGCTCCCGAATAAAGTGCCGCTACACAGCAATATACCAAGCGGAGTTAAACAAATGAAGGGGAATTTGTATACGGGCACATTACCACTTTGGTGATAAACTTGTTCAGTGTCATCTAGCGGCGAGTAGAGAAACTATTATGAAATTCAAAACGTTGCTAGTATATTCCTAAAGATGGCAGCACTTATAAAATTTAAAGCGCTATCTAACGTGGACTAGAAAGTTGAGTTTTTTGTGCTGATTCTAGAGGGCGCTGCAAATATATTTTATTTGGTAATTCTTTTAGAATCTTGACTATTATTTCTACTATTATGTATTCTGTGCTATTACTTTGTATTATTGTATAACTAATAAACTATTTAAAATAAGTGTATATTAGAAATAAATGGTATGGATTCATAATATTATCATATTTAAACATAACTAAATAAAGGAAGTCGTAAGCCAACTACATATTTACAAGTTCTAATTAGTAATTAAGCAGAAAACACACTCACTGACCTTAATTTGTTCCGTTGCCTTTTTTGCGAGTATCGGGTCGACGATGGTAACCTCCAAGTCGGAAGCACATTTTTTCGCGGCTTCACTGAACACAGCGGCGTTCACGTAATAAGTGGGCACCTGGTCTCCCGCCTCGCCAGGTGAGTTGGGGGACAAAATGCCACTATCAGTATCACTAGCACTCACACTCACTGATTTTCTAGTTCCAATCGACTTTTCACCGATCGGGGATTTTAACGGAATTTTGGATTTTTCACCCCCCTTCGACAGCCGCTTAGGTTGTTCGTCCGGCTTGAAGCCAGTGTTCGGGTCAAAAATTACATAATTATCTTTATCACACCTCACTTTGTTGTTGACGGTGACTGTATACTTTTTGTTGGGACTCAAACTCAGGAACGGATCCTCGCTATCTACCGGACTTTCGGGAATTATGGACTGTATCTTTGGCGTTATTTTTGGTACGGATTTCCCGTCGATTGTCCTCCTTATAACTGTATCGTTTGTAAACTTGAGCCGAACGTACTCATTTGATATGGTTCTTCTGACATTTGTCGCCAATAATGGCGAGGGCTTATCACTCTTATCACTAGTAGGAGCATTTCTACCTTGAAATAAATTTAATTTTGGCTTCTCCATCGTTCGCGTCGGACTAAATGGAATTTTTAATCTCGAAGATTTCTTTTTCTGTATGTTTACGCTAGCATATTCAACTGTACTTTTATAAACCGGTAAAACGCTAGATTTTTCATTTAATTTATCTACAGTCTTACTTATCTTAGGTTTAATAACATCTAAAGACCTAAGTTTATGTAAAGGAGTATGTGTCTTTTTATCTCTAAGTTTTTGAGCATTTTCATTTGTAGTGCCTAAGGTCTTCGCGGTTTTATTTCCCTTAGTATGTGGTTGAGTTTGTTCTTGACTATGAGCGGTAAAAGATAAAGGATCAAAAACTGGATTATCAAAAATGTTTTCTATAAAAATATCGATTTCACTAGATTCAGACGTGCTCTGGGAAGACCTGTTCTCATTGATCATACACGAGATTCTCTCTTCAATATCAATAAGAAAATCAGCCTTGTTTTCGTCGGAACTCTGAGGGTTGCTGCTGGAGTCGGAAGGTGTTTGCGCTTCGAATATGACGTCATCTCTTCTCACAGAGTCCTTGGAACTTTCTGGACATGAGGATCGTCTCTTGACAGTCCCAGTCGCCGTGGACGGTGAGTCCCAGTCCAGATGTTGAGCAACACACTGACTAACTTTTTTTGAGCGTCTCGGGCTAGTCATTATTTTATCACATATTTATAACTTTGTCTATCTGAACATTTGTTAGCTTGTAACACACGTAAGCAAAGCCTTAATTCCTATTCCGGCAATAGTAATTGAACTAACATCTAGTCTATGGTTTGTTTACGTTTGTACATTGTTGTGGAATAGAGTAACAGTTCTATACATGGCTCCATTAGTGGAACAACACGAATGTGTTATCTAATTACAATCAACTGCCACATGGGACGATCGCGAGTTATGGGTAGCCGATATTACTTTAACTACTACGTTCTTTCATTCTTTCATGTATTGATTGGTTTTTTCGACGCTATAAATGTTTTGCCTAGTTTTATGTTTCTACTTCAATAATATACTTAGTTAAAAAATATAACAGATTTATTTATACTATTCGGTCGTTTTCGAAAACTATGTAAATAGATACAGTAAAAAGATTTTTTCTTTTCTTTATTATGATCACGAAAAATACACATTAACTATTAGCGTTATTATTGTTAAACACATAAAAACATTATTAACGAATTCTATTAAATTTCTCAGATTGATGAAAAATTTAAAGATTTAAAGGAGTACAATAAGGCCGGCCTTGTTGTACTCCTAAGCCTGAAGCCGGCTCTCCGGATTCCGGACACTATAGTCCCAGGACTATAGTGCCCGGAATCCGGCGGGCCGGCGAAAATTCAGAGCACTGAAAATAGAACTCAGCGCTACAAGAGCTGAAAATCAAACACACAGGTGTCGAGCCTAATGTCAATGTCATAAATGACAGCTCGACACTTTGATTTTCAACTACAAACAACTATTGTATTAACATTAAGCGCAGTGTTCGATTTTCGGTGCTCTGGATTTTACCCGGCCCGCCGGATTCCAGACACTATAGTCCCAGCCTAGGAGAAAAATAACAAATGACAAGTTACTTTACTGCATACTAAGGACGTGTGTACTGCACACGTACCTACTACGTACTGAGTACGTCGTGGTCGTCGAGACAGGAAGGTTCAAGTGCTTTACATAACGAATGCTGAAATAGAGCTCATGTTTTATTTAGCTTCCTTTTAGGCTCTATTAAAGTCAGTTAAAGTAAGTCTATTGAATAAATATATGTCACTGTTCCATTTCCCGTATATTTTCGCAAAGGCATACCAATGGTTTAAGTAAGTCCAATTTGCTTATCTGCTTAGACGCACAATTTTTTATTTTAATATGTAGGTACAATCAGGGAATCTAATTCATAAGCACTGTAGACTGTTGTCATAATTGGTTCGTCTAATGTTATTAAGGTTTATTCTATGTATATTATTGTAAGTAGATTATTGACCCCTGTCCCACATAATGTCGTTTTAAGAACAAGAGTATAAAATCAAGGGGTTGAACACGGAATAAAACGTAATTAAATATGATAATAACGGGCATGTCATTGACAAGCTGTCTGTCTGTCTGTGTGTGACTGCATGCCGTCATTATAATACAAACTAGCTTTTGCCCGCGGCTTAGGCCTCGTAAATACAGTATCCCACGGGAACACAATAATTTCTCGGGTTAAAAAGTATGTGTTAAAAAAAAATTAAATAACAATTTAGGTTTTCCCACAACTGAAGACTCTGGTGCGAACACCGTTTAATATCTGCGACCTTCTTAAGTGATATTCTATTTAACCTTTTCAAAACGCAGCTTTAAATGAAAAATCCTTCTACTTTTACAAATATGAAATTTTGTGAAATTGTACGGAAGTATGTATGGATGGATTATTGTTACACTTTCACGCAAAAACTACTGAACGGATTCAGATGAAATTTGGTATGGAAGTAGAGTTAAGCTCTACATATACATAACATAAGCTACTTTTTATCCCGATAGGGCACAGTGTTCCCGTAGGATACTGATTTACACGGACGGAGCCGCGGGCAAAAGCTAGTAAAATTATAAGTTCATAGTTAAACTTGTCAGGCCGTTAATAAAACAACCCCGCCAAGAAACCATGTCTGCTCGCATTAACAAGTTGAAACGTAGACAATAACAGCAGTCGGAACTAACAAGAAAGTTACGAGATTTTGACAAATTGCTCCCGAGTGCCAACAGTTGCCAGCTGAGCGCCAACTGAGTTGCCAATGTTGCCAGAGTTGCCGCAGCTAACCTAATTAATGTAAAAATCCAATGAATTCTAACTTCTGCTTAACTTGCAGACGGTTTGCGACATACAAATTAATAATAATTATATCGTAGCTACATAGTACCTGCTAACTAAACAGATAGTTTATATTTGCATTTAAATTCAAATATTACACCTTTAGATAAATTTTATACTCATAGGAAGAGTAGGAGAGGCTTACAAATAAGTAATTTTGCACGAAATGCCTGCCTAACATGCGTTGTAGAAACATAATACAATACGGTATTTTCCTGTATTTTTAGGGTTCTGTACTACACAAGGAACCCTTATAGTTTCGCTCTGTCCGTCCGTCTGTCTGACCGCGCTTCTAGCTTTTGGAATTATGAATATAAATAGATGAAATTTGGTATAGTTATAGATTGTGTATAGATCACGGTTTTGGCATCATATATTTTTTTAGGAATATACCCGATTACAATAGCTACAACCTACTTATTCAGATAATACTGAAAACTTTTATGCTTCAGAAATATTTAAAAAATGTTAAAAGTTTTTTTTACTAATGTTAAGGGCGCGTTTACAAAATGTGTTGTATAATATGGTCTAGTACGGACTGACATTTCTTTTTTTTTAAATATTTATTAAGGAATTGGTTCACAATAAGAGAGCGACCATGTCGTCCTCATAAGGCTACAACATTGGATAGTCTTAACAAATTAGTATTAAAAAATTCTTACATCTTCATCATCACTTCATCAAACTTAACTAATCTATACAAAACTATTGCGTCACTGGGTCTATTCGTCACACTAACTATTGGGTCCGATAACGCGATATTACATCCTCCCACACTATTAAACATAGATTTATTAGGTATACAATTCCTAAGTGATGCGTTCCGGACACATCCCACCAAGATGTGACCGACATTTCTTTAGAAACGTTTTGTGTATTATTATGTAAATCCAGACAGCGCAGATCCAGCGCATTAAGATTCATGCATAGTAAGAAAACATGTGAAAATTATGAGGAGAGTTTTTGTGCTTTGTCCAAATTAAATTTTGATATTATTGGATAATTTTTAACCAAATTTTAAGGTGATTATGTTTGCTATCTTTGGGTATTTTGAAGAAACAAATTAAGTAACGAGTAGAGCAGAGTAATGATCCTAAGTACGACCGCTTTTTGTTAATTTTTGGTGAAGGGATTCTGGAAAATTGTTATCATACCAATTTTAGATAAAGAAGTAGGTACTACATTTGTGAAAATTTTTTCGTTATGTAGGATTTGTTTTCATTTAGTCCCAAAATCGACAGAAAAACAGCCAAATTATGTTAAATTTGTAAAGCGTGAAAACATTCGATATTATGTAGGAAAACATCAAGTTTTAAAACATGCACTAGACTGAGTAATAGGTGTTCTCTTAGTGAGTTCTGAACATTTTCCGAACTTGTTTTCGTGAACTCAACTCGAACTTTTAAATGAAGTCTTTTTAGTTGGAAACCAGAGAATTCGTACTAACAATGTTAAGAAACTAAGAAATAAAAGAAGTAAGTACGTAAGTGAAGTTAGGGATTCCAGTTACATGTGAAGAAAATAATTATGTAGGTAAGTTTTTCGTTTTGCTCTGTGGGATGTTCCCACTGACCAGGGGCTAAATTTCACAAGTAACATCGTTACATACTACAAGTACAAGACAAATTCTGATAACTGCACATTTGTAATTAAAAAATATAAAATTGTCTAAAGTAGAAGAGCTCGAAATTTCAAGTTGAAGTACTCAGTTCAAATGGGGTGCCATATGAAAAGGCCTCATGTGAACATTCCAAGACATATTTTATTTATTTCTTACGACACATTTTTTTTTTATTTTAAATAAAAAATGATGAAAGTTTTTGATTTTTTTTTTTATTTTAAATTAAAAAAATCAAAAACTTTCATCACCCATTTTCAGGCTCAACAAAACTGCGAGACTCCATTTTTACTGCGACGCCGAGAGATTATGTTCCTACTTTGTACGGAACCTTCGATGGGCGAATCCGACTCGCCCTTATCCGGTTTTTTATGTTCTAAACTCTTGTTTAAGGAGAAGAAATCGCGTCGTTCTAAAATATTATTATTCAGATCGGTTTCCAGATCGGAAAGCTAGTGATTTTACGTCAAACAATCCAATTCTCAGTTTGATTTGCGGCAAGCCAACGTGGTTGCATCGATGTCATGATATTCATTACAAATATAATCATAATATTCACCTACAGATGTTTGTTAAAAATTATATTTAACTATACACAATATTTATAAAAATATTCAGTAAATGATATTTTTCATTGGAATCACAACTCTGACTATTGTTTATAGTTCTTAGGTCCTGTATCTACAGATAATGTCATAAAATTTATTTGCATGTTTTGTCTCTGTCCCTCGATATAATGTAAGCAGCGACAAAACTTCCAAATAAGCTATCCGACACTTATTAGATAATTGTGAAACTGGCCCTTAGCTGTTCCTCTAGAACATATAGCATTATGTTATGTAGGCCACACTTATATTGTATTTGTATAAAAATATCTTTGATACTAATTTTAAAACTAAGCAATGAATGAATGGATAGCATTTTTCAAAGTTTCAAACATACATTTCTATGTAAGTGTTCGTAACTTCAATATCTTCTCATAGCTATTATCATTCACGATAGTAACTCCGGCTGAAATATATCAGTCCCGAGGAAGTTAAGGAGTAGGTAGCCCTTTAAGTGATTTACCGGCACCTTGGTAGCCGTTTGCGACACGCCGTAAAGGTAATTTACATGGGTCTGTTATGGCAAGCCTTTTTTGCTAATTAAATTTTCACGCTTTATTACCGTGATACTTTCCCTAAAATTGCAGTAATATTTTACTTTTTACTCAGCTAAGCACTTTTCGCCATTTTTGTTTTTCTTTTGTGTTTTATTACTTGGGAAATTATATCTACTTTACCGAATAACTCTTAAGGGTCAATTCACACCGAAACGAAACGATACGCGACGCGGCGCTGCATTTTTAAGATAGCTTTAAAAAATTGAACCTATATCATTACACAAAAAGATACACGTTTCATTGTAAGTGTACGAATGTCAGGTTGCACCGCGCTGCACAGCGCATATGAATGTTGTTGTAAATAAAACGTGTATCTTGTTCTGCAGTAAATAAAGATAAATTTTGAATAGCTATCTTAAAAATGCAGCGCCGCTCACGTATCGTCTCGTTTCGGTGTCAACTGACCCTAAGGGTATTTAGAAAAACATAATAACTTAGAAGTTTAAAATTGTAACAAGTAAGCGATAAATGCGTTACGAATTTTGTTGAAAAAAACGCACTTGATTTTGATAAACAAACTTTATGGCATTACAGCGTGTATACGCCGCGTTCTCAAAGTAGAACGTAAAATATTAATTACAAAGAAACATTCCTCAGAAAAAAGCATTGGAATATTCTACGCGCTGAAATCTTAAAACCATGTTCACGCAAAACTTTGAAAATACGCCCTTTAATGGCGCTCTGCGAGAATTGTTTCAGGGGTTACTGCAAGATGTCTGTATCTGTCCCCCTCTAACATTCCTTCGAAGAAAGGGAGAAAACACTTAAGAAAGCCAAATTTGCAATGTATCCGGCAATATTCAGCTAAATAGGTCAGGAAGGCGAAGTTTACGGTATCAGGGAAACCGAATGGCAATAAAATCTCCAGTTGGAAGGAGAATTACAAAATTATTCAGGGGTTAAGTTATTTCGGGGATTCCCTTGAAGAATTATTGCCAGTATAATCCTAAGTGTACGTATAATTAGATATAATTAAGTTCAAATTGAGTGAAAACCTACTTAGGTTGGTTCAAAGATAAGCAAATAAGCAGGTAATAAAATTAAACCAAAAATGTGATAAAACTTCATCCTAATAATATTAGTACATATATATTATTTAAAAATAGCTACTTTTACTTTTTCTAAATTATCGACACTAATATTAAAAAGAGGAAAGATTTGAATAGGCTCCGAAGCTACTGGACTGATTTGATGAAATTTGGCACAGATATAAAGTATACCACGGGGAAGAACAATAGGGTTTAATGGCGGCATAATGTACGGTTCCCTATTTTTTTTTAACATTTCGTTTAGAAAAAAAAACAAAATAATTATTAAACCCTTAGCCCGAAGAAATTGAAATAAAAAAAAATATGGCGCCATCTTGAAAGAAAAGCGTAATGTTTCCCGTTCGATTTACAAAACGGTTAATAAAAGAAAGTAATAAAAACCGATACAAAATATACATTGGGGCTAGCGTGGCATTTTAGCGTGATATTAACGGGGCAATATTGTCCGAAAGAAATATTTGCATCGGTTAAGAGGGGTGGCACCCTTGCATTCCTGCACTCCCGTGCACTTGTCTTTACGAGTGTACACTTTGTAAATAATGCTATAAATTCAGTTAAAACATGAAACTGAATTGTGTGGTATCAATAGTTTAATGTGTGCAAAGGATATTTTATTGTAAATGTATAGTTTTTGAAATTGCTTCAGGTACTAACCAAGTATATACCACTTATGATACACAATATGGAAGTTTTTATATAAGTTAAGTCTCTAAAAGTAAGCGAAAATATTGTCCATAAATGGCGCAGTCGGTAGGATAGTCAATTTAATATTTCAAAACAAGAAGATAACATCGTATTATCATCACTTACCTGATATCTGATCTTACAAACTGCAACCCCCTGCAACTGCAAGTGTGGGGGAATTTTCGATTAAATATTTAGATGGGATTTCGCCGGATCCATTTATCAAGGTCTAATTGTATTAGGGATGATGGTTTCACACTGGAGATAGAAAGTATTATGGCATTTCACGTTTTTCATATGCAAATGTTGTTTTACGGATCGGATTTTGAAGCGAAAATCTTTTGGAATGATATATTAATAGATGAGACGAGATTAATTTCATTCGATAGTTTGTTTTAAATTATATACGATATTAGATTGTTAGCGAATTAAAAAAAACCGTCCAATGTGAATTTTAAATAATGATTTATTTCGAATTTTCATGTACCTGTAATAAACCTATATTAGGTATATTTACTTAAAGTTTACGTTTCATTTCAAAGGCCAATATACAACTTTGGTTTTCCCAAAATGTCTGGAAAAACAGACGTCAATCAAAACACCTGAAGTACATCCTAAAGGTAGGTAAGGGCATACTTGGTTTGTGTTTACCTGGGGATCAGGCTACGGCTCGCTGGCTCATAAAAGCGAGTCTCTCACACGTTTACGTTTATAATATTCTCTCGTGTTTTACTGCGACCCGCCTAACGATATTTTGTACTTAGCCGAAGCTATTTGACGTGACCTGAACAAAATATATGTTTTGGGGGAGTTTTTCCGGATTCCTGAAACTGGTAATGGCTTTTATGAAAATGGCTTCATGTAACCAATATTGTCTGGCCATTAATACGAATAAAGTTAGAGGGAAAATCTTTTACATTTATAAATTGTTAATTTTTGGGTACTTTTTTAGGGTTCCGTAGTACTCAAGGAACCCTTACAGGTTCGCTCTATCCGTCAGTCTGACTGTCTGTCTGCTCGCCCTTATAGCTCCTGTAATTATGAAATAAATGGATGAAATTTGGTATAGTAATAGATTGTGTATAGATTTTAGATAGAGATATTTCGGTTTTGGCAACATAAAATAATAATATTAATTTTATATTTTAAGAGTGGCTGTCCAATGTCCATATATGTGAATTGGGGATGAAAAATATATTATAGCAATATTTTGCCACTCTATCCCATCATGTGGTGTATCGAATATGTCTTTTTAAATGAATTCAAAGTTAAATACCTGACTTTTTTACCAAGTCTAACAGTTTTATAAGTTGTTCCCCCCCCCTGGCATTTCTAAACTATATGAGATATAAACTGAACTACGGAACTTTCTGTTCTCTTGGTTTCATTATTCTTAAAAGGATTGTGGTTAAAAATAATATTAAACATAGGCAAAGCTATTCGCATTCATGTTTTTTTACTATAATAGTTAGCATTACAAATAACATAACCTATTAATTGGGGCAAAGCCCTATCGCTTGTATCAGATCGCTATCCCCCGATAGGGCTCCGGCCTATTTATATGCAGATTCCGAAGCCGGCCATAAGTTACCCGTTACAGGATCAATCCCTTAATGACATAAGCGGAAAAAGGGAAAAGTATACTGATTGTACTACGACAGAGTTTTATCGCGGTGCGCGATGAGGGGAAATACAACCTTGTCGAAGTGAGCCGAAGAATCAACAGTGTAGAATTAATTAAGGTTGATATTAAAATTGGGGATTGGAGATATTAATAACATTTGCGGCGAGGCTGACGTAGATGTAATGTCATTTATTATAATGAGATTCTGTTGGAGGAAAAATGCTTTTTTTGGAACGAAGTTCCTTATGGGGCGATGCGGAGATACCCTAGCCGGGAAAAAACGTTACGGACGTTTTTATGTATAGTCTTTATTATTTTCTTTATACCTCGAGTAGAACTTAAAATTAATATTTTTATAATAAGGAACTTCGTTCCTATCTGGTATCCCACGACACCACATGGCTTTTTAAATTAAAGGACATTATTTTAATAGCAGATAAATTTTAGATTTTTTTTTAAAAGAGCGTAGACAACGCTAAAATGAGTAGGTACTCATTTTAGCGTTGTCTACTTACGTTGTCGGTAACATGAATAAAAATCTGTTAAAGAATTAAATCTTCTTTATACCTAGAATAGATTTATAAGCGACCATATTGTGATAACTTAGATCCACAATCAAATGAAGATATCGTAGAAATTTTACGTCAAACTTATAACGTTTAAACGTAAGCTGTGATGAGGTTTTAATTTAATAATTGGCAGAAGGAAAGGGAGAAGTTCTGCAGTAATTACAGTATCGACTATAGGATTACGCGGTCAAAGTTCCCGCGTAATTCAATATTCTGTCATAAAAGTGTGTCTTTCCAACAAAATGGCTGAGGGCTTGCTACGATAATAATGATTAAAAACCGAGTACTGAAAGTAATTACTTAGTTAAAATTGAATATTTGACAGCTTATTTTGTAACAAAGTTATGTAAGAGTTCCTATCACCTACCTCAGTAATCCCATCAAAAACATCCCACAAAAACATTAAATTAAAAAGCCTTCGCAAAAAGTTATGAGCTGTAGAGACCAAGTCCAATACAAAATAAAAAATTTGTTACCGTATGTGGAAAATTTATTTTTATAATTTATTGTATTACAGTGACTTGGCAATTAAAGTAAAAAAAAAAGTCTAAAATCATTTTTTTTTTAGAATTTTTCTTTTCCTATTTTTTCACTTTATATGTAGCTAATAATATTAACCTAGCCTGACAGCAAATTTTAAATTCCTAAGTCTTCTAGAAGTGTGCTTTGAATTATGCTTACTCTCCCTACCTCCATGCCTACATACCTCCCCATGTATCCATATCTTTCAAAATTGCGTTTTTTGCCGCTTAATATCTCCTAAACTATAAGTGCACACGATTTTAATGAAATTTAAAACATTAACTTGTGCCGCCAACGACTTCTCCGCGACAAAATTCAGACCGCTAGCTTCATTCCAAAAAAGCCGCGAAATGCTTCGAGAAAAGATAGTTACGGCCGCTAAATGCTTGGCGATAGCGCTGGCCGCGCTATCAGAAAATGTGAAATGAGAGCCAAGTTCAATCAAAGACAAAAGAAGTGAGATCTAAATGGGTGCCAAATTCAATGGTCAATTGTCTGAAATTGATTTATAACAACATTAAATATTTTTCAACAACTTAAAATATAATTCCTTCTTATTACTTACAATAATATTATATTGAATCCAAAGATCTGACATAACTAGTTTTTATGATGCGTGCTCGTCGCGATGTGTCGTTTTTCAATTACCCGACTGCACCAGAAGGAGGGTAACGTTTTTCAAGAGTATGTATGTATAATTGTTTGGCACGCTCTGCAGCCTGAACGGCTCGATGGATTTTAGCTTGACAGGTGTCGTTAGACTCGTATTTGCTGTGAGAGTGACATCAAAATTTTCATTATACATCAAAATTACTTTTATCAATATGTAATGCGTGATTTTTTGTATGTAGATCGTAGTGCCCGTGTAGCTACGGGCTTAGTTTTTGTTTGACAAAGCTCTGTCTTCACTTTTTTATTTGATCCGAAGAATAGGGTTGTAGAATGTGGATGAGGCGAAAGAAGTACCTAAGGGCCCCAGCAAATGGAGGTAGGTATGTATTCTCTGTCTAGGTATGAGAAATCTACGTCAACCTCTTAATATTGCTACTACTAGCAACTTCGTTTTCGTAGAACTAACGGAAACTGAACCCTAAGATAAAAGTAGCCTAAGTTACTCGTTGTAACATCAGCTATCTGCCAGTGAAAGTACCGTGAAAATCGGTCCAGCCGTTTCAGTGATTACCCGTAACAAACAGACATATAGACTGACAGACAGACAGATAGACAGGCAGACAGACAGACTGACAGACAAAAATTTTAAAATTGATTTTATATTGTAAGCACCGTATATAACTTTCATATGCATTTATTGAAAATCTGTTAATTTAAAATTACAAACAGACACTTCAATTTTATTTATTTGTACAGATATTAGATAGAGAATACCATAGTATTCTCTATCTAATATCTGCTATATCTAATAGCGGCTATTGATGTTAAAATACCTTCCTACTACATATAGTAGGAAGGTATTTTAACATCAATAGCCGCTGCCCTTCCCTAATGCTTTCCCTAATCCTAATGGGAATAACTGAGGCATCTCCGAAGTCCAAGTTTTGTCCAAGTAAAAAGTTGAAGTCCATTGCGAATAAAATATTATGTTTACCGATTGAGACAAATTTGTAAGTTATTGCATCTCTAGTCTCTACATTTTGTGTCTGCTAACAATCTGTTGCAGTTCTTGTTAGCAGATAAGGGCCAGCTCACACCAAAACGAGACGCGACGCGACGTGCGCTTTATAAGATAGCAATTCAAAATTAATAATAAATAGCAGTACCACGCTATCTAATTATCTAATGAAACGTGTATCTTTTTTTACAGTAAATAAAGTTCAATATTGAATCGTTATCCTTAAAATAGCCCGCTGCATCTCGTCTCCGTGTGAGCTGACACTTACTCGTATCTTGCAGTTCAGTATTCATCATCATCGTCGTCGTTTGTATTCCAGTAATTTTTCTAACAAAACATTTGAAAAATATCCACAATCAACTACATTTACTATTGCATTTTTTAACATTACAACTTTTTGTGTTCCGAGGCTATGATGATGTTCTTTTTCCTATTGCAAATAAACTTGTTTAACAAGTCATTCTTTACTCTGTTAATGTTAATTGCCAAGTTAAGTTCTTTGAATAGCAACACAAAATAAAAATAAAAAAGCAAATTATGCGCACCCAAAATGCAGTATGTAAAGCTTCGACGGCGCCATCAATCTTTCAGAGTTCCGCAACTGTACAAGATAAATAGCCTCTGAACTGCAAATACGAACTCCAAATGTTTGCGAGCCCTGTCTTTTTATACTGGCTGGCACCGGCAACTTTGTCAGCGATTGTCAATAACTTTGTGAAAATATTCCCTATGACACGTTTCATGAAATATATTGTTCTAGAATTAAGTTCATCCTCACTGTGTCCTAGAATATTATAAACGCGAAAGTTTGAATGTATCGATGTTTGTTACTCTTTCACGCAAAACTACTAAACTGATTTGCATGAAATTTGGTATTTTGGTATTTTAGACTCTGGATTAACATATAGATTACTTTTTACTGCAGTAAAATGTACGGTTCCCGCGGAATTTCAAATAAATAAAATTGAAGTGTCTGTTTGTAATTTCAAATAAACAGCTTTGCACTAAATTCATCATAGTATATATGGGACCTACACTAAAAATCAATTTTAACCATTTTGTCCGTTTGTCCGTCTGTCTGTGTGTCTGTCTGAAACGGCCGGGCCAATTTTAAACTGGACTTTCCTTAGCAGCTAGCTGATGTTATAAGGAGTAACTTAGGCTACTTTAATCTTAGGGTTCCGCTAAAAAATAGAGTTCCGTTTCCATTGATAGTTCAGTTCCATGCAAACGGAGTTGCGGACACCAGCTAGTATGGAATAAAGATCGCTCTAACATTACCGCTCTAGGTACATTACCTATACTTCCTCAAAGACTTTAAATAAAACCATTGATCAATAAATATGAATGGAGTTTTGCCGGGGACCAGTGTGGGCAAGTGTATCGCTTCAAAAAACATGCTATTTTGTGTTCCCTCCAAAACTCCCTATGCACTTTCAGTAAAGCGTCTACCACTTTACTGAATCGACTGACTTGACTCTTTGATTGTACTGACTATTTATTTGAACTTTGACTAGACTTTAGACTCGAAGATTTAGGAATACGGTGTTGAAAATTGAAACGAAAATTTCCCGCCTTTTTAACTTGACACTGGCAAATGGCTTTAAGCCGACGCCATATATTAGACTTAAAAAAAAATGAATCACAACTGTCGACGCTCGCACCTGACTTCAATGTGTTCTACAGTCTGCGGCTAGCTTCACTCGTCATGTCATTCGCTCACTTTATTTGAAGACGATGGTCTTTCATTACAAACGCCATGTTTGTTTTCTGTTACTTTCAATTAAAATTATGAAATAAACCGGAGTCGAAAATTTCATCATTTCAAACGCCTATGCAAGCTTCCTTAGTCTAAACAAGATTTTATTTTGCTTGTACCTAAATTAGGGGTTACGTTAAGCATATTGAAATTAAAAATAACTCTTCCGATACAAGTATAATACTAGGCTCAAAAATTTCAAAACTAAAGATAGGCTATGACAAACATTCGACGGAAAAAATCTTCACACAAAAAAAGTTACGCCATCTTTTTACCCCAAATGTCAAAATGGCCCCAAACAACCCCAAAAGTGGGGCCTTTTAATTGTGAACCTCGTTTTGGCCTCGACACATGCCTCGTCTATAACAATACATACGTCTATGACTGGGCTTAACTTCTACAATCTACATACTAGTTGGTCACTGTCTGGTCTACGGTACACCTCCACTGAGCCCAGCCGTAACTCAGCAGGTATTACCACGGTGACCCCTGTCCGTCTGCTCGTAAATTACACCAGCACTACACCGGTACCGCGCAGGGCTTAGGGACCGATAAACCACTGAACGATACACAGTAAGTTACAGCTCCAGGCACAAGGTATATTAAGCAAACGCAATTTCAATATCATCATAGTATTGCCATTCACCTACATCGTAACTTCTTAAGATAATAAATATGAAGTACAGAAAAAAATATAATAAATATGTTTCCGAACAAGAAATAATATACGGTAGCGCTAGCAGGAACAACTGACAAGTTGATTCGTGACGTTATCGGATGTCAATTGTATGGCACAATTTTCATACAATTCCCTTTCGATTATTCTTATACTCGATACGAATACCTAGTTGTCAACTCTTCATGCTAACCCCACAGTAAATTGAGAAGGACAAGCGGAAACAAAGAAAATATCTTAAGTGGAAAATATATGAAATCGCTCCGTTTGGTCGAGCAAGGCTTCACGAACATATCAAAACCGACCGCAATATAATAATAAAATATATGTACTTATAACAACGGTAATATATCTAGGCTAGGCTAGGTAAAGGTAATCATATCTACTCTATAGTGTATAATATATTTTATAACATTATAACAACTGTGTCTTTGATATTTGTATTTTTAACTTAAAAATAAATTTTCCAAGGTAAAAAATGTTTTTCGTAGCATTGCTTCGGCCTCTTATCTTTTAATCTTATTAAATTGGAAAATGATATGTTTTTCTTTGTTCAAATCATGAAAAACAACACATCAACAGGAAAAGTTATTAGGTACTCCTAGAACCTATAGTAGATAATTTCTACCTAGCCATACCTTTAAACTAACCCAATCGCTAGAAAACTAAACATTTCCGCCGTTGTTAAAATTAAATTACAATTAAGTGATCGAAAATGGAAATTAATACAAAGCATACAAAGGCAAGACCATGAATAATTAAGATTAGCTGAGCCGAATTTTGATGAACATTTGACGATGGGATAATGTAGATATAATTGTGGGGAGGAGCTCGGGGTGTTTACCTTAAAAAATTACTTCTACTTGTTTCTACCGACCTAATCGTAAATCGATATATTGGCTTATAAAAATTTCAGTTACTACTGATGGATCTATAATGGATGGTCAGTTATTACATTTGAGTAGGAATTGATGTTTATCTTTTTTACTCAATAATTCCAAAACTAAGGATGGGCTATGACAAGGTTAAGACGTACATTTGACAGAAAAATCCTCGTACAAAAAAGTTACGCGGCATTGATTTCAGAAGATATTGTTAATTATAATATGCGGACTGATTGTATAGCAGAAAGAAAATGTCATAATGGCAAAATGACAAATGTCAAACCTCAACTGCTCCAAATAAACGCAAAAGTGCAGATTAAGTGAGGATATTTTTGGCCTCGACATGCCTCGTCTACGATATAAAGGCCTATGTTTATACCTAGTTTGTTATGTACATTTTTTGGTATTTATTTAATGTTCTCTTAGTCTTAAACAAATAGTATAGAACTATAAGCTTTGAAAAACTTCCTTTTATTTGGGTTGGGCTAATTAAAAAAAACAATTTAAAAAAATAATGTAAGTAAATTATGACAGATGAACCGAAACAACGCCACCCAAAACAATTTATTTAATTTGGAACAAAATTATTTATTTTAATGTGACAGTTTTTTAGGTTTCGAAAATAGGGTGAAATCAAGGGCGTAATACATTAACCAGCCAGCGCCGTGGTGTCTCCAATGGTGTTGTAATTACCCCATAACATTAATTCGTCGGTAACACGCGTTACCGACGAACTAAGCACTAAGCTACTCAAAAACTACACTACACTAAGCTACTCAAAAATATTAGAGTTATTATTAATTATTTTAATAAATAACTTCATTTATTTACTTACATTGGGGAAAATAAGTACTTAATTATAAAGGGTTATGTCGTAAATAATTCAGCTAAAGAGCATAGTATGTTGCTGTGGCGAAAGCTGATTCTCCTTCATAGGGAAGCCCTAGCCTGTATAATAGGTAGGGATTTGGATGAGGGCCTTCAAAAGGTAAGTGGGAAATGAAGCCGGCAGGAATGGAGTTATAGGAACCCCACACCACTGCTATGTTCATATCTGCGAGAAAGTGCTATAATTATCGTATGTAGCAAGGAGCCGCCTCTGCCAACTTTAGGGAGATTTAAAAAATATTAAATGGTCATCTAATATTATGTCTGTTAACTTTATAAATAGAATGAAGTAAACAATATACAAAAAACAACGGCCCACAAACGACAAAGTAATCGTTACATTGACGGGTCGAATATCCTTTCCTGTCCATTTTCGAAGTCGGTTTAAAATATCAAGCATCATCAACCTCGATGGCATCTTTTTTCAGTAGGTAATTTACTGTTGGTTTTTTTATTAAAAAGCAGGAAACATTAAATTTAGTTTTTAATTTTAACATTCCGCACAATATTTACTCCTCTTTTCACCTTTTGTAGTGGAATGAGTATGACGGAAACAACGGGGATGTTTTAGTTACGCAGAAATTCATTTTCAGTGAACAAAGGAATCTCTGTATTTGATATCTAAGAACGATTAATTATATATTTATTTACTGCAATAGACTTTTCTCAGACATTGTTCGTATTTTTTAAACGTTGGAATTTGCAGTAAATTTTCTTAAGCATTGATTATATAGGTATTTTATAACTGCCTCCGTGGTCTAGTGGTTAGAGCTTCGCTCTTGACTCGGAGGTTCGTGGGTTAGATTCCCACATTGGAACAACAAAAAATGTTGTTTCCAAGTTTGGTTAGAACAATACAGGCTGATCACCTGATCTTTCATTTCTTGTCTGTCTGACAAGAAAGATGATCCATGCGTCGGATGGGCATGTAAAAAGTCGGACCTGCGCCTGATCTCTCGCCAGTCGTGTCGGTTATATGTTCCACTGGTAATGAGAGTAAAGGAAGGGAGAGTTCCATTGTGTACTGCGCACACACTTAGGCACTATAAAATTACCCCTGCGTAACTGTCCTGGTTTCAATGAAACCGGCCACCGTTACCGAAATCATAATAATAACTCCCCGTTATTGTTATTATTTTATTAAAAAGGAAAATTAACCCTTAAGTTTACATATTGCATTTCACTATCAGACTTTATGATAAGAATAATTTAAATAAAGTTTAAATATTTAATTTTAATATTCTCGAAGTAAACGCATGCAAAGGAGAAGCATAAAATATGTTACAGAAAATATATAATTGAGTCGCACATGCCGTAGAAAGCGAATACAGACAATAACAAAATACCGTTTTCCTGCATGTGCGACGTAAGCTTGGGATATTTATGTGTTGGGCAAACTTCGGTAAATAGCGCCGTAGGGTTAACGCTGCCACCTCACGCGAGTTTCGCAATCGTGTGGCGCGGCCATAAATGTTGTGCTCGCGCTTTATGATCTTTTTGTCAAAGTATTTAGGACTTTATATTTAATGGCATTTTTAACATCGCTGAAAAATATTGCGGTAAAATTAAAATTACATTTATAATTTATATATTACAATATTACAATTAAATTAAATTTAAATTTATTCCTTCATTCAGGAACGTATATAAAGTATTGCCCGCGTAAATAAAGTATTCCACGGAAAAACTGTACTTTTTCGGGATAAAAGTAGCCCATCTGTTCATCCAGAGCTGAAACTACTACCATCAATACTTTCATCAAAATCCATTCAGTACTTTTTGCATGGATGAGTAACAAACATCCATGCATCCATCCATCCTTTCTTTCACATTTATAATAGTAGTAGGACAGGAGTATTGCGATTGCGAAATTTACAATGAATTACCTAAATAAAACCTAGCTATTAGGTACAAGGTTTTATTTTTCATGAATTCAATAGGTTTGGCATTTTAAAATTTAATCTTTTAATAGGTAATTCGCATTCGGTAATAAGTTACAGTTAAATCGTACCAATAGAAGGTACGATTTAACTTTCGAATTATATAGGTATTATGTACCTAATGTAAATATGCATTATTGCTTTGCTTATCTACTAACATAATATAATTATTAGCTCGACAGACTTAATCCACGACGTACCCGCTCCCGTTATGAAACACATTGTTCGAGATTGTACACACGGGGTACTTCGTACCAGACAACATAATGGAGTAGTGTCAAGGGTTAAGACGACAGAATAATTGAAGATTGGGCTGTCTCATCAATATATATACTATCTCATACGTCCCACAAGACGTAGGTGGTTTTCTATTATTAATACGAAAAAATAATTGCCACCTTTTTTTGAAAGTCGGTTATAAAAGTAATATTAAGAATTTGAAGATTGAAATCTCAGAAAAAGCGAATACTGCTTAAACCTTTTTCGTTAAGTTTAAGTTTCAGTGTAACTTTCCAAAAATATATATATATATATAAAAGAAAGGTTAATACGAGTACCTACATAATAACGCACATACATGCATAATAATATTAAAGCGAGCGGAGCTGCAGGCAAAACTCTTTTAAATATGAAATACATTCAAGTAAAAGCTTGTAGAAGCCCCACAAACGTCACAATTCGTGCTGCGACTAATCAAAGCTTTAACTTAACA
Source organism: Phengaris arion (assembly GCA_963565745.1). Classification (NCBI taxonomy): domain Eukaryota; kingdom Metazoa; phylum Arthropoda; class Insecta; order Lepidoptera; family Lycaenidae; genus Phengaris; species Phengaris arion. The sequence goes on along the minus strand of OY751440.1, from coordinate 14,171,250 downwards.
AGGCACTGAATTGGAAGTTGCACCGACTTTAGTTCCGCTAATTTTATCCTTTGATAAAAAGTATAAGTTTCCCTGAATGTACAGTATTGTGCATTGAAGTTTTAATAGATGATGTATATAATAGTATTCTTCGAGCGAAGTAGCCACTCATGAAATACTGTAGTGCCTAGGACAGTCGGTTTTAAATGTCGTAATTATAGGCAGCCTAGTCCAGAGCAATGACTGGACAATACGTCAGGGGCCAACCATGTGCGGGTTTCTTCACGATGTTTTATTTCACCGCTAGAGCGTACATATAATGTACTTGAGATCTGAAAAAGTCTCATTGGTATTCGCCACAACCTGGGAACCGAACCTACACTTTCTTCTCGAGTGCGAATCAAACGGTCTACCTACTAGGCCACGGAACGCTCTTTAATAGATTATAATTTAAATAAGGTGTTATTTCAAGCCACCTGGGCTGTCCACGTCTGGTGACCCATCGACGAAACCAAGGATTGGTTTGTATTTGAATACGGCGGGCTAAAGCTAGTCGATTAGAAATGTCAGCAAGTTAAAAGAAAATAATAAACACCAGTTTCTAAGCGGTGCACGGATCAGATGCAATTTTAATAACGCCGATACATCTAAGCAGGCTGAGATATTGAATAACCCTTCAGACATGTTACATAGTTAATGTTACTGCCATCGAAGCAATAAAAAATACCTGCATAGAAAAATCTATGAGCTAAATGAAATACGATTAGATATTTAATCCAATATAACTAAGCCTGATTGATGCCGGTTTCTGAGGATTTTTGTCAGTAGTTTATCTATTCAATAGCACTTTTGATTAATTAACGCGTTTGCATCATCCAAACAAAAGCGCTATTAAAAAGATACAACTACCGACAAAAATCGTCAGAAACCGGGCATTAATCTTGAAAAAAATATATTTTTGTATGATTCATTACCTAAATACTTGAACATTATTAAACATAAAGCTGCAGAAGGGACTGGACAAATAGATAAAGTCTATTTTATGGAAACATTTATTTTTTATGGCTTATTTGAGGCGGAAAAAGGTAAAAGCACGTACCAGTTTTATTTGACAATTACTGATTTGTAACGTTCCCCGTAACTACGTTTGGGGGATAAAAGTATTTAGTATTTTATTTATAAGTATTGTATTTACAGCACATTCATAGAAAAAATCGAATACAGCTAGAGAAGGGAGCAACATTTGTAAAATGAAAGGTAAGGTGTCGTTCACTAATGCCCGACATTGAACTAAAAGAAGACATTTTCGAAAAAAAATTCTAGTAAGAAAACTAATCATTTAAATAACATTGTTACTGATGTTAAAGACACCTAGTACCATATATGATACGTGCTCAAAAAATTGCAAATTTTAAAATGGCGTCACTTGACAACAAGTAATGTGAGCAGGTTGACATTATGCGCGTAATTCTTAGCGTTTTTCTTAAGGCAACTGACTTTCAAAAGGTATAATTTTCTCTTATATATATATAATTATTGGCTACTGTTGGTTTCGATGTTTTATAATATTTATATGTATAAAACATCGAAAACACATTTATATGTATGACATTATTGATTTATTAGGACATTTCCTTATTGTTTTGGTTTGTTTTTGTATAAATTTTAATTGATGTTTTCTATTAGTACCAGAAATGAATCAAAACCTAAATAATGACGCGTGTGTCTTCTACTAGGGTTACATCGAACTGAATTTGTTTAGCTTATTTTAATGCAAATTTAACCTTTATGTTGTAAAAATAAAGTTCATGTTTGGATTTCGTTTGTTTTACACTAGCGTAACTAAAAGAAGATGGTGTCAACTATTAGGGTATACTAGATGCCAACTATTAGTATAAATTTAATTTTCCATTAAAGTTTAACGCATTAAATGTTTTCACTTAAAATGTTAAAAACTAATTACTTTTTAACAAGCAATATGACTAAATATTAATTTTGTAATAATTATATTTTTATGTTATTTAATTTGATTATATTTTGTTACTAATTGAATATATTTAAAGCACAAGCCGTGCTCGATTTTCATTTTAAAGTATTTTTGTTGATTTGTTCTGATAAAACATGTAAGTTATAGTCATGTCTACTATTAGTGCCAATTGATGTCTACTTTTGGTGGATTTGATTTTTGATGCTGTCATCTTTTAGTGTCTACGGCAAACATAAGAAGAATATAATTTTTAGTTAAAAATATGACCGTCTTAAAACATTTTATATGAAAAATTTAATTTATAAATGTTGTTCTAACAGTAAAAAAAAATATAATTGTAATTTGTTGATAAATACATTTGGTTTTTGAGAATGAAGTGTGATTTGTCCTTAAAGTGTCTAGTATTAGTGCTTTAACCTTAAAAGAAAACAGAATCAATAGAACCGAATATTTTTCATTTCTCATCGATATAAAACCCATATGAAACAAAGATATGAAATATAAGAGAGAAAAGTGCCAGCGTGCCCCAGGGGCCCATAAACAGCCCGGACAATTTGTTTAATCAGAAACGAAGCGCCTCGCAGCCCCCATAGCAGCTCCTATTGTTTTGTCATAACTGATTATATTTTTTATCTTCATGCCCTTGACGTTGTTGTTGATATTGAAATAAAGTAATAACCTCAATAAAAATTAAAAAATCCCGACTGCTTCATTTTGATGTACCTACCCAGACGAATCTACTAACACCTACGTCTCATGTTCAAATGTAAAAAGCCGTTTAAGCTCTGGAGCGTGCCAATAAAATATAAATACATAATACACTCGAAAAACATAACCCTCCTTCTGGCACAGTCAGGTAAAAAGTTACATACGTTATACAGGGTTATAGGTTACGTCGATGTTGATTCTTTATGGGGTTTTAGTTCCCATCATTTATAATGTTTACGTCAGTGAAACCCATATACTAAAATAAATATTTTACAAGATATTTTACTTTCGTGATCAAAATATTACGATTTTTCAACTCCGTGAACGGTATTTTCAAAACCGATAGCAGCGTAAAAATACTAAACCCTATAAATGGTATTGATTTCAGCTTAGAGATTGAGCTCATAGTGATCAAGAAAAAGATTTGTGAAGTATTCTTATTCTCTGCTCAATAAAAACGGGGTCAAATGAAGAGTAAACTAATATAGCTCGTTCGCACACAATGAACGTCAAAAATGTTCCTTTTGTCGCGCGGAGCGGAAATCCGTTTGCGATAGCTTCATAAAAGGTTACCTTACTCGATTAGTACGGTGAAAAATATAAGGTTGTTTTAAACCAATTGCGGATATTTTGGGAATATAATCTACTGCGCATGTAAAAACGTTTGGCCACAAAAATAATTTAAATATTAAAAAAAATGTATATCATACTGAATAAAATAACTTTGCGGTCTCTCAGGCGTTGAGGTCATCAATCTCACAGAGACAGCTGATTTAAAGGGGAAGAAATGTTTTGCTATTATTAATTTTTCTGCTTAAAAGTTATAAGCAGTAGTTCATACGCCCAAAATAACCATAATTTATTTTGAACAACCATATGTATACATATGTATACATATATATATAAGTATAGTCAATAGTATGAAATTGGCGTTTTGTCGTACTGGCCACTTTGATCTCAAATATATCTTCTTTGGTTAGGAATTCCGATTTCAAAATACCGCTATTTACTCATGCGATTGTGTTTCAAAAACCGTAATTTATTTGTTTTTTCCTCTTTTAGTTTTTTCTTTGCGTCACTCTGTTTACAAAATGGAAAACTTGAAATATCGTATTATTTTAGAGTACGAGTTCCACCGTGGCACCAGTGCTGCAGAAACGGCTCGAAGGATTAATGATGTGTATGGCGGCGGTTCCAACGTTTTCGTTCTGGAAATTTCGACCTGCAGAACAAGCCCCGTGGACGGCCGGAGACCAAAGTTGATAATGGGGAATTGAAGACTATTGTGGAAGCGGATCCATCATAAACCACGTCCGAGTTAGCTGTAGGCTGCGGTGTTAGTGATAAAACTGTTTTAATCCACGTGATGAAAATTGGATCCTGTACGATAATCGGAAACGCTCATCGCAATGGCTGAACCCTGGCACCAGCCAAAGCCTGCCCCAAGCGAAAATTGACTCAAAAAAAGTTACTTGTGAGCGTTTGGTGGTCTAGTGCCGGCGTCCTTCACTACAGCTTTCTTAAATCTGGCCAGACGATTACGGCAGATATCTATTACCAGCAACTGCAAATCAAGATGGAAAAGCTAGCTGCTAAACAACCGAGGTTGGTCATTCGCTCTAGCCCATTGCTGCTTCAGGACAATGCTAGACCACACACTGCACAACAGACGGCTATAAATTAGAGGAGCTTCAATTGAAATGTCTTAGACATCCACCGAGCAAGGTCTGGGGAGTACGGTACTCCCCAGACCTTGCTCCAACAGATTGCCATTTTTTTTCGAAATTTGGATAACTTCTTGCAACGGAAAAAATTCAACTCCGATGGGGCAGTCGAAATCGCCTTCAAATATTTTATTGATTCATGTTCGAATGGTTTTTTTAGAAACGGAATCAATGAAATTACCTATGAAATGGCAAAAGTGCATAGATAGCAATGGTAAAATAATATACTTTGATTAAATAAATATATTTTGTTTAAAAAAATCGAATTTATGTTCCTCCTTTACAAAACGCCAATTTCATATGTAATGACCTAATATTTTTAGACTTTACTATAATATTGAAAACAACAGCTACGAACTTTGTTTATCGGTTACGACGTAGCTTCGTAGCAGATACCTACGCGGCGCGTAGAGTCTGTAATTAAATAGACGATTAATAAGTATGAAAAACCACAGAAACCGTATATTTACGCAAACGGGCTACTTGTGTAAACGATAAATGAAATTAAAAAAAAAACTCTAAACTCGTCCAATATAAATTTAAAGTACCTGGGAGACCGAGCTTTGCCCGGTGTTTTTGTAGAACGATAAAATAATAAAAATATATATATATAAATAAAAGAAAAAGAAATAATAAGAATCACAAAAACATATTTTATCTTACCGGGATTCGAACCCACCACATTCTGAATTTCCAGACAATGCAAAAACTATACGCATATCAAGCTGCCAATTAGACTGACGTGAGTCGAAATTATTGATATTGTATTGTTGACGACCAAATCAAAAAACATATATTACTTAAAAATGCATAGTTTCTAGTAGTATCCCTACTACTACCTACCTACGTACCTAACGTAGGTAGGTAGTAGTAGGCATAAGACCTAGCTAGATCGATTTTTCTCCCCCAAAACTACCTGCATACTAAATTTCATGGTAATACTTGTAGCCGTTGTCGAGATGCCGAGCCGCTAACAAGATGTATGAAAATTCTGTAGCGGCGGTCTGTCGTGGTCGTCGATACGCGCAAAGCCTTAATTAATCATGCACTTTGTCGACGAGTATAATATAAAACAATGGTTAGTGCTTGTTCCAGTACACAACGAAAAAAAACTCGACAAGCCCGTCCATACAAAAAGGGAAATTGGCAAATGAATCGTAATTGCTGGTTCGTTTTGATCGACGTTCAGTCTGTCGATGAACGCAATTGTACTGGAACCGATACAATCCGAGCCGCCTGTCAACTGTGAATGAACGAACGGAATGTTACACTGTCAATTAGTAGCGCCCGCACACGTACAGTTCAGACCGCGGATCGGACGGCATTTTTTTAGTTGCGCTAATGACTAATAATGCGCTACGGTTTGGACATAATACGTCAACAAAATACGTGGTAGCGCGCAGTTTTAACTGTGGAAAATGCGCTGTCATTGACATGCCAGATCGGACTGTCGGCCGCGTGCATTTACACGTTCTTCTTTTATATATAAGGTAAAATCAATTACGGATATTTTGGGCATATGATCTACTGCTTATGTAATGTAATCGATTAAATATATAATTACTCTAACTAAAATTACATTGCGCTCTCTAAGGCGCTGTGGTTGTGAACCTCACAGAAACAGCTGACTTTAAAGCGAAAGCAAAGTCTTTTGCCTAAATAATATCAATTCAATGAGCTGTGTGAGGTTAATGACATCCTAAGAGCCGTGTACCAAACCTTATATAAGATTAATCGGTATTAGTATTTCAAGGTATGATATACACACATACACACTATACATACTATAAGTGCTGCTACTACTAATCCGTTGTCAAATATACGACAACAATACACAGAGCATGAAGCTTATCTCACCACATAATTATCCCACAGACACTAACGCTAACGGTCGATACACCGACAATGTTTACCGCTTCATTAGCGGTCTGACAATAGCCTGAAAGAGATGAAACTTTACGTCATATCTTAAGGTGAAAGACTCTTGAACCATTGAAAATTAAACTTTCAATGAAGTGACCATAGACAAAAAGCAATTTCAATAAGGAAAATATTTTTTAACAAGTAAATGAAAGTCTAAAGTTAGGCATTTCTAAAGTCTAAATTAAAGCAAACTATTTTAACACTAACTCAGTAAGTACTTAGTATGTATGTGTTTTTATGTGTATTGTGTGTATTAAGCAATACTTCAGCATAAAGGTTTTATTAGCTACCCGTATTTCGTTTTCCATAATACCTATATCATTAAGTACCACCAACTATGACCACGAATTGGATATAAGTAAAGTATAAAAAATGTAATAAACTCGTAGTCCTCCGTAAATCTAGCGACAAAGGTATTATAATCTGTAATAATAGAAAAATTTGTAAAAAACAAACATATTGGCAGTTCGGCGCATTAAGTTTATACTTTAATACTGGCGTGCCTCGCGCAGTCACGTATTCACCCACTTAAGTTTTGAAAATTGTTCCCAAGAAAATTGCTTGTCGAGATTTTCATGAGACGTTAGGACGTGTGCACACTTCTTAATGTTTTTATTTGGCGTCAGCTCGTACCACCACATGGTGTGGAATTTTCAGCTATTCAAAATTGAACTCTACATGCACGTTTCATTACAGGTGTTGGAATTTTGGACTGCACCGCGCTGCGCTGCGCGGCGCGTCGCCGCTCTTGCAATTAAACGTGCATCTTTTCTTGCAGTGTGTAATCGCATCGCATCTCGGTGTGAGTTGACTCTTATTCAACCCAGGCAGGATTCGCCGCGATTAACGCGAGAGATACAAGAAGGTGTCAAAAAACGTTACTTTAAACACCACTCGAAGAATCTTCGCGCTTAGAAATCTTCTCGACATTCTCACGCTTTTCGCGATCAATTATGCACAATTAATCAAAGACGTTAAACAATGATATATAACAAATAACATTGTATAGCACGATAACATTTCGTGAGTGTTTTTTTCCACGTGTTTTATAAGTCAACAATGTTATGTTATATTCTGTATTGCCATAGACGTGTGTATTATAGACGAGGCATGTCGAGGCAAAAACTCCCCCCACATAAATGGTCCCACTTTTGGGGTTTTTTGGGGCCATTTTAACATTCGAGATATGATGAAATCAAGATGGCGTAACTTTTTCTTGTATAAAGACTTGTTCTGTCAATTAATGTACGTCATAGCCTATCTTTAGTTTTGAAATCTTTGTGTATTGGTACGTTAGTAATATAATATATTCTTTGGTATTGGTATATAATATCTGTGTGGAACTCTTTAACCTTCATTCGGACCTGAAAATAACTGACGTTATCGAATGAGCATAAAAGTGTGTAGCGTCCTTGATTGACTCTACACACTTTTACGTGATAGAGATGAAATAAAACTAGAGCTACGAATTATAAAAATAAACTGATTTATTGAATACTTGATATCAAATGACCCGGTGTGCGATCACGCGCGATCGCTTTCATAGATCTGAACGTACTAAATTATATTCAATAATTAATTAATTATGCGCGTGTCATAAACCGCTGATGCCTTAAACCTAAAAATGCTGAAGTACGATTTGCATCGTACACGAGGTTTCAAACAAATACAGGTACGTAGACACTACACATCGATTAAAAATTAAAATTCAATTTTCCCCAAAGGCAGGTTAATTCGCTTTGACTAATTAGTCGTTATGTCATAGTCGTGGTCACTTGTTATTCCGCGGCGGGATGAGCCGGAGCTATTGGCCACGTGATCGCCGTGACTCGAATACTAACACCTCCGCCAGACACGGGGAAAAAACTCTCCGAGGCTATTGATTAACAGGCTTTTTCTTATGCTATCCTACTGGCATTATAAATTGTCATTTTCAATATCAAAGATTTCATTTGACGCTTGGTAGATTGAAATATTGAAAGCAAGAGTTCGAATGTCAAGTCAATCAAAGTCAATGTCGAAGGCGTCGCTCTTGAAATGAAAAGTGGATATTTTTGTGTAGTGAATAATGTTCAATTTTGAATAGCCATCGTTAAAATGCAGCACCGCGTGGCGCCGCGTATCGTCGCGGTGTGAATTGACCCTTGGTGTATACACCTATACACACGCCACATATATGTGTACGCTTATACACGTGCGTGTGTAAAGGCGCTAGCAGTATACCGTCAAATAATATGACAAGAGAATTTTCATACCAAAAAATAATCAAAAGTTAAAAACTTTAATCCGACTACCCAAATATATATCCTATGTTACCCGGGCCATCATTACGAATCGACATCTCATTCATTATAAATCGAAACAGTAGTTTAGGCGCTACGATGGAACAAACAGAGAAACATTCATAATTACATACAAAGACTGCCAAAATCATTACTTTTGGCTTTTGGCTTCGTCGTAGTAGGGTAATTTTTTTTTACCGTAACGTGTGCTCTCCTCTTCCTTCCTTCTTCTCCTTCTAATTCCAATCCTTAGGTACTTACCTACCTACCAATGTCAATTTTCTAAATATTCAGTTTCTGAAAACTGCAATAGTGTTTCAACATCCACACAATGTTTTCCGTAGATTACATTACAGTAACGAGAAAATCGGAAGCTGTACCGCGCCAACAAAGCTTAAATTTTTATCAATATCGTGATAGCTCAATCGTATTTAAGGCTTAGTAAAACGTAGAATGTTCTTTTTTTTCGAATTCTTGTCGCCGAATACTGAAACTATAGTAAAATTAAGTAACGATCAAGTCACATGATGTCCTTTTCATTTCGTCTAGCAGAAACAGAGACAGCCTGTGAGTATGAGGGCTCTTAATTTTGATTGGCGTTTCAGTATTCGGCCGTTAACTAGTTTAAAAATAAATTAACCAAAATATTTTTTATTCCATTTTCACCTACAGAGATAATTACGGAATGTCAGGGTTAAATACCACTGCACCGGTTTGTTGATCTCACCCGCCGAGAAGAACCGGTGTAAGAAACTCGGCGGAACCACCTCTTATTAAAAATGATGAAAAATTGTTCTTCTAATAATTACCCTTCCTTTTGGCATCGCAGTAGTCGTGTAAAAATTATCGTTCCCAATCAAATCTTAAGACTATTCAAATTACAAAGCTTTGTTTGGTGACAATATTTTTTAAAAGAACAATTTTACATCGTTTTTTATAAATGTTAGCCCCGCGGCCCGCCGAGTTTTTTACTGTGTATATATGGCATTACAAACTATTGAGGGTTCCGTAGTTTCATACTTATACTAATTATACATTATGTCTTGTGTTATGTGTTATTAGTAACAGCAATCTCAGTAACTAACTTACGCTTCATTTTCAAAACGACCTAAAAGCAATAATCGCTAAATTCATATTGATTCAAATTTAAAACAATTAAAACACTAGTTAGTAGCTTTAGTAAGTTATTTATGATTTAACAATAAATTATACCTACGAAATCGTATATTTTATTGTATTGGAGGTATTCAGCATAGAAGTTATTGACCCAAAATAAGTAATGCACGGAAAAAGGCGCGGTGTTTTTAGATTTGGAATTGATAATGACTAAACTAAACTATGACTCTCTATGACTCACAATTGAAAACCTTATCAATCATAAATATAGCTGACAATTTGTATTTTGTTCGTGCAGGAAAATGTATTTTAAGTTTTATGCAAATAGGCTTTAAAATTAAAATTTAGTTTGACGTACTAATTCTTAAATAAAAGGGCTAAATATTAAACACCTACTTAAATTATTTTTATATGAATCCTCCTGAATATTTATTTAATTTTTTGGCCTATTTAATATTCAAAAATGTTTAAAATATGAAATTCTGTATTTAAAAAAAAATCATTTGGAAGAATCATTCGGAAACACAGCCGGAAAATATGGCAGCAAATTGTAATTTTACCGAATAAATAATAATTGTAAAGTTCAAATCAGAAACTATACCGTTTCTCTATTCCATACGGCAATCCATACACAAACACAATTTCCATAGACACGCTACACTATAACACAACACTTAATTTTCCCGCGTCAAGGTTAAGCCGAGTACACACGGTTGTCCCGCGGTTCGCTGTCACGCTGCGTGTGACGTGTCACGGCGCGCGTGGCGCACTGCCGTCACGTCCAGCCTCCGCCCCCGCCGCGGATGCGCATTTGCAGTTTTAGCCCCGAAGTCTTTATTACCTGTGTAGTGTGTACTATCACCCAATGTATTTCGTTTTCACTTTAATATCGCTTCATTAATTCGGAACTTCGAGTTTTAGTTTTATACTTTTTCTTCACTGTGAAAGCAATTTAAGAGTGTAACTGCACAATGCACAGGAACTTGATAAAAAATTCTCCGTAAAATAGTGCTATGTTAATAAAACGTCGACATTTATTTGTTTATTACCATAAAAAATGTAAACAAATTGAAAAAATGTAGTAGCATTGACTTTCAGTCTGAATTATTATTTTTGGCAACGTACACAAAATAAATAGACATGAAAACAAATACATTACAAAACGAAACAGTCTGGCGCTATAATACAGTAACTCAACTCGACAACACGAAGCGGAAAGAAATAGCTTTTTGATCCCAAACCAAAACTTTCAACCTTCTTTTGCAGCACCATATATTATGTCCGCATAAGGGTTCAAAGGAATGTACAAAATGTAAAAACAGCATCACAGAAAAGGCTGTATCCCGTGTAATTTAATTTCACACAATTCTATTATACTAGAGGTTTGTATGAAAAAGATTCAATGCATTTATTATTGTTTGCTTACTATTTGGGAAAATTATCTAATACAGATGTTGCCCGTAACTTAGTGCGCGGTAAAGGAAATTTGGCGCGAACCATACATTTCGCTACGATGAAAAGTAGATTACGTTCTTTCCCATGGTCTAATCTACGGCTATGCCAAATTTCATCAAAATCAGTCCAGTAATTTTAGAGCCTATTCAATGCAAACAAACAAGCCTTTACTCTTTATAATATTAGTATGGATTATATATTAGTAACATTATTACTGACGTTCGTTTAATTTGCTTATTGTTTCATGGTAACATGGATCAATTAAAACATTATCCACAATTTTATTTCGATCTAGCATTAGGAGAGTGGACACTATAGAAAAACGCTACTTAATTATCTACCTGCTGTGCTTTTAAATGTTTAGACATATTATTCAATTACTTCAAACTGAAATTGTTTATTATTGCATTTCATACAACCATCCTCTCGAAATCTAATTGGGTTTTCCGACATACATAGCGGGACTATTTGAGTAAATTGATTTGATACATTCATCCATTATACGCATCGGCGCTTGTATAAATTGCTGCAGTCCTCCCCACCGATGACTAGCCGTCGATGCACATTTTAATGCACCTTTCGTCTCGGCGGACTGTAAATGCTTTTTACACTTTCTGCAAAATTGCAGGCGCACTTGTGTTCTGTAATTAAATTTTACGTAAGTATTGTTGATTGTATCTGGTGATTCTTTGTCGGTTTATGCAATGTCATGTCATGATATTATAATGTCACGCTGTTTTGTTAATGTGCACTAGCTTAAATACGATTATTGTTTTAAAGTGCATGTATATTAATAAACCTTTCATGATTTTTCATAATATGAAAACAAAAGTAGACAGCAATAAATCCTAAATGCCATATTGAGTAAGGAAATAAATGAAATGCGTTTTCCACGTACAGCTAATGCTGCTAGTTAAAGAAGTATTCACGTCTCAGCAGGGCAGATGTGCCCACTGCCCCATAATTGAATCACCCCGAAAGTTACATGTTATTGCCTTTATATTGGCTATGAAGACGTTGGCTATTTGTTGTTCTATTTTCTTAAAAGGTCGGTCAAGTAAGTTTTGGCTTTCCCGTGGCGTTCCACGTTACGTAGGAGAGTTACTTAATAACCTATGTGGAAAATTATTTTGATTTTTAATCAGTTAAGAGGTGGTTATAAAAAATATGAAAGGTTTCGAAATAGAAATATATTTTTTCTAATGATTTTAACACTTTAATTTGATTCTTAAACCATTCCATAAAACGTTTTTCTGTATCAAATTCGAAAACTTGACAGATTAGCATTTCATTGTCTCTATCTACGTGCATTTTTCGTTTATTATATATATTTGAATTATAGGTAAAATTCAGTACGACTAGATCAGAAAAGTATAATAGTAGCAGTTCACCAAGGTGTTAAAAAATACTTTGAAGGAAATTCCATAGATTAATTTTATTATTAAAGTCTTAGATATTCAGCTCACGACGCTAACGAACTAGAACCCATGGGATGTCTAGACTTCGTGCGTCTAGATAAGTTAGACCGCCTACCAAACCTCCACCTATCACCTGACTTGAATTTCAAGTACAAGTAAACAAGTAACAACACTTAATTTAATATGTTAATATTTTAGATATTTTCAGCTGGGACTGGAATAATGATGGTTTATGGGTAGAGATAGTCAGAGAGCTATCTCTCATATCATGCAAAAGTATGTTCCTTTTGACACGGAAAAATAATTGCATGTATTAATATTATTATTATATTGCAAGTATCATAGTAATAATCTTACACTTTAAACGAGACGATCTTGTATATATATAATCGGTATCTCGACAACGGCTACAAGTATTACCGTGAAATTTAGTATGCAGGGAGTTTTGGGGGAGAAAAATCTATTTTAATCTATATGTTTTTTCTTTCGTCGTGCAACACTAATATGACACTAATATGTCAATCCGTTTGACAGTTTGGTTTGAGTAAGTTAATATTTGATTTGTTCGAAAATTCGGAATGTGGTGATTCGAATCCCGGTCAGATAAATATTTTTGTGATTTTTGAACTCCGAGTAAAGCTCGGTTAAGCAAGTGCTTAACCGAGCTATGTTCGTATATTAGTACGTAAAACCTTCAGTACAGTTTTACGAGAATTGTGCAACGGAAGGAGTAAAAAATTAAAAAAGAAAATAAAAAAGAACTTCGGTTCGCGTTGTTAATTCATTTTTTTAAATGAACATCGAAAAAATTATCATTTTTATTAAAATAACTCTATTCTCTTTTTTTACACCGCTTCAATCGAGTCTTGTAATAATTTTCCTCTGCATATTGTTTAATACAAGTTTTGAGATAATATCTTGTGTTTAATAGTAAATACAGTATGTAAGTACCTAATAAAAACATAAAAACTTGTAGTTAGGTACTTAACATCGAATAGTAAACTTTACAGTGCAAGTTGAAGTGAATAGTTAGCAGGTTGCTTTATTTAAGTACTCGAACTAATATGGTAAAGTTTGTGCTGTTGTTTACTTTAACGCATAGTAGTTAAAGTAAACAACAGCACAAACGTACAAAGTACAATGTTTACAAAGTAGTTTAAAACTTTGTCGATCTTTAAAAACCTACAAAAACTTTCTTCTTTTGGACACAGATCAACCCTCAAACACGAGATTCTCAGAGTAGAGCACCATCATTTCTTTTTTAATATTCTAATAATATATGTCTTTTTTTAACTAACTGCAAAGATCAAAACGCCTATTCACCTTATATACCTAATTGTGGAGACGACTATATGTAAAATATTTAGTTTAATTTATATACGAAGAAATATTGAGGCACTACTTGATAAACGTAAAAAATATAATGTTTTGTGTGTAGTTTAGTAATTGATACATCTAAAAAATACAAAAAAAATTACAATTTTTTTGTTAAATTAGTAAAAAAACCTACATCATAAGTTTATTTACATCATAACCAAAAACATTATCTATGTTAAATATGAATTTACGCACAAAGGTCACTGGCGAATCATGCCCGATTTTCCATCAAGAGCGGCCAATTTTCGAACATATGTGGTTTTATAGTACTTGACAAGTTATTACATAAAAAAATATGTTATATATTTTTTAGGTCTGGGAAATAAAAAGTTATGAATCTCCGAATATTAGAGAATTCATATGCAAAATACGTATTTATCTGTGGTATATCTCTATAGTCTATGATTATCATGCTGTAAATTGTCAATTTGAGGCGTAAAAGCTCTGTCTAGTGGGCCAATAGATAGATTTATTTTTTATTGGAGTATAAAGTTATTTTCTTTTTCTATAGTTCAACAGATTAGTACTAGTTTTATGAAAAAAAATGTTACTTGGGGTGTGAATTAGATCCATCTATACTATTTATATTTATACCAAGAAAAATAATTATTGATTTTGGTTTTCGTAACGTAAAAGCGACATCTATCATTTATCTGTTAGCATATTGCGTTTCCAAACAAACTTGTTATTAATTTCATTACGTAATTGACATCACAACTAATAGATGTCGCTTTTCCACGAACCGCTACTAGGGCAATTTATTGAACAATAGTTAGGCTATATTTAATCAATTATATTTTATCCCCCGAGTTTGATGTATAATATTTTGTAAACAAATTGCTATACCTACGAAAATATAGATTTTTATATATTATTTCGTCTGAGAGATTACTCATATTTAAGAGTACTTTTCGTTTAAATGCAATAAAAAAATCAGACATCTTGCATATTTTGTTAACCGACTTCCAAAAAAAGGCGGCAGTTATGCATTCGGCTATGTGTATATATGTGTATATATATATATATATATATATTGTATGTTCAACGATAATTCCGCGCTCTGTGGGCTGATTTTCAAAATTCTTTGTTTTATGTAAATGGTAGAACCCCAAGTTAGTCTCTTTTTTTACCAAAGTGGTGACCTGATGATGGGATCCATGAGGAATCGAAGAAACTTCTCGAAGTTTATATGGACACATATGGTGATTTCGGCTTTTTCTGAACAAGTCTATGCATATGCTACCAAAAATGAAGATTTTGTACCAAGGTATACCCTGGATCCAAAGTACTGAACAGAACTCCTAACTCTTATAGATACATGTTTGGGGATTTCGGCGTTGTTTAAAGAACTGCAATATGCCACTATGTCAATTACGGTAATCGTCATCACCAACACCATCGTCACACCATACATCATCACATTATGATGATATAATATCTACTTCTCATAGTAGTTTACATCGACACGGATATAGAATAGAATAGAAGAATAGAAATATTATTTATTTGGTAGAAAATAAACACAACAAATAAAAAATTAACGACAAAACTAGTTTGTATTTTACCAAATTGGTGATCACTCAGCATATTGTTGCGAATTCGCAACGCTGATTTTCAGTGAGCATCATAGCAAATAAACAAAAGAAAAATAAAATAAAACTAAAAACGCTCATAGTGAGAATGAGAACAATTAGTTATAACTAGTAACACTTATTTATCACGATATTAACATAACATTTTTTAAAGTATTTGGCAGAGAAACTAGACAAAATATGCAATAAACCATCTATGGCACCAATATTATGCAGTATTCTAATAAAATAATCTATAGTTATCAATAATAACAAATACAAACAGGAATAAAATAACATGAATACAGAACAATACAAATATAAATATTCTTACAGAAGATAGAGTTTCAGGTGTTAAGGTGTAATGTACTCTACATTACATATTTTAATATTAAAATTGAAACTAGAATGGTCGGCGTTGCAAATTTCACTGAACAGCTTACTATGACAAGTATTTTTCCATATTGGCAAAGTGTTTTGGTGTAAGATATTACAAAACCTTAATAAACAGAATATTTTTGTTCATTTAGTAGATAGTCCCTTAATTTCCTTTTGAATGTGCCAATTGTTATGCAATTTCTTATCGGTGGTGGAATATTGTTTCAACATTTTGTGGACGCATATCTGAAACTACCACGGAACGCCGATTTTGTGAATGTCCACATATCTTTATATCTATGAACATGAACATGAAGTCGGTACCAGCAAATTTGAACATGAGTTCTATCTATAAAACATTATAGGATATTGTTTGGGCTGGTACCGACTTCAAAATTCGGAATTTAAAACGGCGAATTATTAAGAAAATAAGTTTTACTTCATACTTTTTTGTGCATTTTTACTTTGGAAGTCGGTTTTAATTTTTGTTTAAAACATGATAATCTTGTTAACAAATGACAAAATTGCTCAGCGGAATTATGCTAATTAATATTATTACTAATTTTATAACATATAATAGCAGACACAGCAGAAGTAAAGTCTGAACATCGATTTCTGTTTCAAATTATCCCGACTCGTAGAAACAAGACGCGTAAGTTGTAATGTGCAGGGCCAGCAGCTGCCCTCGCTAACTCAAGATATTGCACCAAGGGCAGTTGGCGTAGGGTCGTGAACTGAGTTCTGTGTAGTAACGAGACAGTTTACGCATCTTTAGCGAATCATACCTACTTACTTATTTTATATATTTACCCCCTTACCAATAAAAATATTCACACAACGGGTATATATGGTTAGCTTACCAGCTACTCGATTAGGCTGTCTTTGTCTGATCCGTTGAAGAAGTAACTTGATAGACAAAGACTGCAACATTGAATAGCTTGTCAGTTGTGTAATATTCTTAATAATGAGGGGATATGTTTATGAAATTACAAGAAATTATATTATTATTATATAAAAACAGGAAAATAAAGATAAGAATTTTTACAATACATTTCGTATTATTATACCTAGTAACTATTTAGTATTAATGACAATAAAGCTCATTTCAGACTACACTATAGTACTTATAGCAAAGAAGGACCTAATGCTATACTATATAGCATGGCGTTCATATAACGCGATATTATCGCGAGCATTTATAGTATATTTAGCAAGCTCAGTATGGTTGTGTTGCTCGTTTCGCTTGCGGGACGGCCGGGAGTGAGGGGGGAGAAAATGGGCGGCGCGCGATATAGCACAGCATTAACTACGCGTATCGCACTATTTTATAGCGTATAGTAAGCCAATAATATATAGTACAGTACAGTGTGAACGTGTCCATAACAATATATGGTGCACGGAATTGTTGTGCGATGACCTATTACTATATGCTATTATATTATATTATAGCGTAGTCTGAAAGCCGCTTGATTGTCATAGCGATGAATCACCATGTCACGACTTACGACACTGTAGCAGATGATCCGCCAGACTTTTCATATAAAAATATAACGTTTTGATATGGAACGGTCAAGAGCTACTTTCTAAATAAGAACGCATAAGAGTAAGGATCTAATAAAGAGCGAAGAGCGAAGTTCTAATAAAGAACGTTTAAGAGTAAAGTTGTATGAAACTCAAAAGAACTGCGTGCAGCCACGGGCGAACGCGGGCGGGCGCGGGCGGCGGCGAGGCGGGGTGCGATCATAAATTGTCCGGGTTTGATTAAGGCGCTTGCACTGGGCTTTATTCCCCTAGTGCATAGGTGCATCGTACTATACAGGGTGGTTCAAAATATGTAGTATTAAATTGCAAATATGTAGTATTGACGATCGAAATACGTTAAAGAATATTAAGCTCTGAAATCTTGTCCTTATCAAAGTATCGCGTTCCGTAAATCTGTACCACAGGGGTTAAAGTAAAAACGTTACTCTATTACTAAGACTTCACTGTGTGTCCTTCTGTCACCAGGCTGTTTCTCATGAACTGTGATAGCTAGACAGTTGAAATGCTCACATACTAAATATGGAATAAATATAAATATCTCATATTATAACAAACGTGATTTTCAGCCGTTTTGTTCCGTCGTGGACCCTTCGTGCGCACACGGCACGGCGCGAGTTCGACTCGCACTTGGCCGGTTATATTTTAAATACTTAAATATTATTAAAACATAATAAAATAAAAGTGTTACAAAATACTATTAAAAGTATACAATTATTACTAGAACACCATGTATATTCATATCACCACATTGCCATCTACTTTCGGGATTACTATTGTAAGAAGGGGATCATTTATTTCCTTTCCATCTATAGAAAAACTTTCTCAAACTTTTACATTTCCAACCATGAAAATTAAGATGAAAACTTCTGATAATGCTTTGTATCCGACGAAAATAGCCTTAGTTAGCATATAAAGAGGATTTATGAAAGTTGAAGTTTTAGCTAGGTACTGAATTCAATTTTCGGTTTCGGACTCGAGTAAGTAGTTACCAGTATAGTTTTACACAAGTTTCTATATCCGATAATCAAAATATGTACCTCACACATCACAATGGATCCACGCATGCATCGCAGTGATGACGTCATGGCTCATCTATGACCTGCCTTCGGTGAAAAAAAACCTACCAACTAACATTTCAATTGTTTCAAAGCGAAGGCAACGTTAGCAATGTATTAAATTTATTAAAAAAAGGCCTGTTGCACAAACTTCTTCAAGTGTTGAAAAACTTATTTGTAACAAGTATCGTCACTTTCTTACTTTGTGTAAAATGACAACCCTTTGAATAACTAGTAATCTGACACTTGTCAGAATGCGGTGATTTGTGAAACAGGCCCTAAAAGAATTGAGTAACGCCCTAAGTTTGGGAAGCGCTGGCTGGTCGTGTGAATAATCGCAATAAGCAAAATAAGATTCGGTGAGTGGCCGAGCTGTGGGGTGTGATGACGTCATCAATCTTTTCAAGTAAAACGTTTTGAACTTGCTTGCACAGATTTCCTATATAACCGATCTTAAAATATGACAAAAAAACTATTTTCAGACATGTTACAATCTACTGATCAGTGTCAGATAGCTTATTTGCATGTTTTGTATCTGTCGTTCGATATAAAGTAAGCAGAAAAAGAACTTCCGAATAAGCTATCCGACATTTAATTACTAAATTTAATTAGTATAGGTACTGTTATAAATCTGAAAGTGGGTAAGGATGTATAGATGGTTGTTACTCTTTCACGCAAAAACTACTGAATGGATTTTGATGAAATTTGACATAGTAGTAGTTTAGGTTCTGAATTAACACATAGGCTTCTTTTTCCAAAAAGTACAGTGTTCCCGTGGAATACTATATTTACGCGGGCAGAGCGGCGAGCAAGAGCTAGTAGATTATGAAACAGGCCTCTAATTATATATTACGCTCGTCAGTTGTGGAATATCGTAATTAATATAAGCTAAATTGTATAATTGTAGGTATATTGATGTGGCGATGCATTACTTGACACATTCGCCATACCTACAGAACATGAAACGTTGATTTTAGAAATCGATAAAAAGTGTTGGTATGAATTTAACCAATAAAGCAGAAGTTTTCCTTTATATCCAAAATGGTAGGCTTAATTTTATCAACAAGTTTTAATATTTATAAACAATCAAAAAAAGCTACATTAGGGCAGAAAAAGTGGTCCTAAACTCTCTGTTTGTAAAATTTGGGTTGTTGGTTATTAAGCCTTTTCACCTTCTCACCAAGAGATTCTGGTGTTTGTTTTTGCTGTACTAAAAATCATATTTTTTTAAAATGTTTTTTAACCATTATCCAGATAAAGAAGTAACGCATTTGTGTTAGTTTTGTAGGATTTGGTTTCATTTAGTCCCAAAATCGACTGAAAAACAGCCATAAGATATTATAATTTATACGTATCATATTCGTATTGATTATAGCACATCATGATAGTATCTATAGATTATAAAAAATGTCCTGGTGCAATGCGACTATGCAATTTTCAGTATTGCAACAAAACGCATTGTTACACTGCAGCCTGTTGTGATTTAGGGCGTCGCGCCGAATGTTCTGTTTGCCCCACTCGCCCTACGCCCCAATCGCCCTATGCCCCACTCTACCCATGCCCCACTCGCCCTATGCCCCACTCGCCCTAACCGCCCGCCGGATTAACTTTCGGCCGGTTAATTACAACTAACTGCCCATTGACAATTTGGGGCGTTATGTCTCTATTTTGAAGATTTATTAGTCCAAATTTTTAAATGGCTAAACTAACAAGGATAAAATACTCGTAAGTAGTACTATGTCAAATATGTATTTGTATTTGACATAAATTTCATGGAATATGAAATTTTAAGGTCGTCCATAATGGTTTGATAATACTCGACACTAAAGTTTCATAGTTCAAATTTAAAGTGTAGTTAAAAGCCGATTTGGTGTTTGCTTGCTTTCTTAACACTTCTATAAAATTGCCCGTTTCTACACCGAGTATTACAAGGTCAGTAGAACTTGAGGGTTCCCATATACGGTCTGGATTTCCTTCAGTTCGGCCTGAACGGAGTCGACCGGAAGGACTGAAGCGATTCGATCGAGTGTTGCCAGCTCTGTTTTTGCGAAACTACTAAGCTCGCGTCGATTTCTATTAAAAAAATACTGAAAACTATCAAAGAAGCTACTCAACTTGGGAATTCCTACAGCCCACAAAAACCACTGCATTTTAGCTTTTGTTATATTTTATTTATTGAATTATATTATAAATTTTATCGTTAAATTGAAATATACTAGGAAATATTACGCATATACACAGTAATTAAACGGGTAGTTTTAAGCAAAATACGGACGAATACTAGGATATAATATTATCTATTATGATAAGGTGTAATTTTTTTTTGTTTTTGTTGTGCCTAACCAAGGCCATTTTGCATATGATTACTGTATGGCTCTTTCCTACTAAAACACTACTAACAACTAAATTCCTACTAAGGAGGGAATAACATACTTTACATACTAAGTTGGCAACTTGAATTCTGGACTGAACGGACCATGTGTGACAAATCGCTTCAGTTCTCGCCAGAGCGGGCGTGTACAAGCGTAGTAGTTTACAATTAATAAACACGACCGTAGCTCGCGGCAAACCAGAACAGAATCTGATGCGATTTTTCCGTGTGTGTGCTCGAATCCGTGCAGGCCGACTTGACGTCAGTTGGGTCGGATGCGATTTTTTTCCGTGTATGTGGTCGAATCCGTTCAGTCCGTCCGAACCGACGTCAGTTCTAACTGAAACGATCGGCCTCTCATGTGTGGGGGCCTTAAGAATACTAGATTCTGTTCAGAGTTAGGTTATCTGGGAGTTTCAGTGACAATAATTCTTATGTCGTCGGCATAAAGGTCTTGTTAGTGATAATATAACTCAAAGGACTGTAGTAGTTTTCGCAAATTCTATGTACCAAAACGTAGACTCCCTCTAGTTCTATTCAATTGATTATAAACTAATGAAGTTTATAATCAATTGAATCCTAATGCCGCTACTGGATACCAGATGGCAGACTTCTGATCACAAATCATAATATTTTATTACAACATCTTATACTTAGAAATGTGAAAGTTCGTGAGGATGGATATATAGATGTTTGTGACTGTCACGTAAAAACTACTGAACGGATTTTGATGAAATTTTTTGTGGAAATTTTGTGTTGTAGTAGTTTAGGCTCTGGGTCAACACATACGCTAGTGGGATAATATAATGTTACCAAAAAATCCTTTATTATATTATAACCCAGTACCTAAATACATAAATGATATAAGTAACTGTCGGAAACATAAGTTGCAGGAAGTGGACAGATGTTTTCGTAACGCTACAAACTGTTCGGTAATTTTCAGCAGCACGCTACACTTATTAACATGTTGGAATGCAACTGTTACCGTCTGTTTCATAAGTAAATACCTATGCTTTGAATGAATAAAAAGAAAATGATACATCTGGCAGATGTTAAACTACGAAACTATTTTGTTCATTAAACATTGGGGACACGTTACATTGTCACGCTACTTGCCAAAAGTCACTGGATTCCCTACGCGTTACCTATTATCTTTTTTGTCAAATATCACTCTTAGCTAATACAATAGGGTTGTCAATCGAAGTGTCGAGTGTCGAGCTGTTTCAGCTCTATTGTATTAGCGCAGAGTTCTATTTTCAGTTCCTGAATTTTCCCGGGCCCGCCGGATTCCGGACCATATAGTGCCAGCCTAAGTTCATGGATTGATGGAAAAACTAGATTACATAGACAAGATTAAAAATAACGTGCCGTGCATGAGCCGTGTAGGTACTGTTATTGTTATCCTCGCAGGAAAATGTATTCTTAACGAGAAACAAATTAAACTCCGATCTGGGATCAATGGATTCTTTATTCCCAAATTAAAACAGATCCCGTGACGCAAACAAAAATTTATCTTTTGGAAAATTTAAACGCGGATTATAGACCCTCTCCAAAATATAGTACAGCCGCTGGCAAACCCAGTGTATTACATAGCAACCTTATTACTATAGTATGAAGGTTTGAAAATGGTAACCCGCAGGAGCAGGCGACCGCACATGATACTTATAAGGTACAGAAATTGCTCCATGTTTCCGGCTTTTCTCTTGTTTATGTATTTAGAAAATAACTTAAATATACTTGCAATGTGAATTAAAATATCTTCTATATTATCTATCTCTTCTAAGTTAATATACCTAGCTATAGTACAAGTAGAGTAAAATATGTAAATAGCCGTCGCAGGATGTCTGGCATATATGTAAATTATACGTTAGATTGGTAATGCGTTTGTACTCTATTTCACTCGGCAACTTCACATTAAAAATGTTGTTAAAATGTATTTTTCAAACAATTCACAAAAAAAGTAAAAAGTAATTAGTAGTTTTCATGAACAGTGACGTCACAAACTAACAAACGCCTCATTTCCTCCATTCAAGTCATTACGGACATGTATGTAAGGTTGTGCCGCGACACGCTCTGAAAAACCCAACAAAAGAAGTCTCTGGAAGGCATAGAGCGGAAAATTCGATTTTCTGGTCCGCGCCTTCCTAATGTGGGCCACATTGGGCCCCTAATGTGGGCCACATTAGGCCCAACCCTTACAGAAATAGTTCGTTAATCAAATTCACTAAGCCAATTTCCGAGCATAGACAAAATCACAATAAATTGCGGGACCTTCGATAACGTGCACGAAATATTGGGAGAGGCTTCTTCGAGAAACTGAATAAGTCTATTTATTAGCAGTAACAAAGGGTTAATCTATACGGATAGCCACTTTATATCTGTATATTTTAGATAGTTTTTAGGGTTCCGTCCCCAAAGGATATAAACGGAACCCATGCTATATTTGGCGTTTAGTTCGAGTTGTTAACATACTTGGCCGGTTTTTAATAAAATGTTTCGACAAAATCCTTTACAAAATTAAAAAGATACTAGAGGGCGAATGTAAACAATAAACAAAATGTTCATGAATTCCGCGTTAGGTATTTTCGGGAGCGTAGTTATGTAGGAACTTGGGGCTGGCGGCAGATGTCAGGCCAATGTGGGTCGCGCCTGATAAATGGTGCAGGCCCGAGGGATCTTGCCAGATAAGGACTACAAGGGATACGCAGGAGTATATGTATCGAGTATGTGTTTATTTGCCTATTATATAAAAAGACGTGTACGTACAAAGTACACGTGGCAGAAGTGAAACTTCATACATTATTTAAAATCCAAAAGTACTCACATCTAGTGTCTAAAACACATCACTTCAAAAGAGAATAGAAAAATTAAAATTTGTACACCTAACGCCATCTGTGCTTCAGAAAGTTAAATTGTCACGTAAGAAGTATAAGTAGCTTCCGACAGATGGCGTTATATCCAAAATTGTGTCGCGGCGTGACGCGACATTCAAATTTCAGTCTCAAAGCAGCTTAACTAGTATTAATTTTAGTCTCAAAGTCACGTATTCTAGTCCAATAATAATAAGTTGCACCACAATTTACAAACACACAAATTACAAACAATTTCGTGAGTAAACCCGGCGTGTTTGCGAAGACGTATTTTTTTAAACACTTGTGCAGAACTCGAACCAGCTAGCGTGGACTGCAGCTTTAACGTTTTTAGTCCTCAAATTGAGGAGCCCCAAGCCGCAGCAATGAGGTTGAAAGTGGTCTGTGATGATGCAATTTTGTATTCCAGAACTTAGCACAAAATATATACATAGTGGGCTACATGAAGGTAAATTTGATTAACGAAAATTTATAATAGATTAAATCTTAATGTAATTTGCAGTTTCCTGAAACGGCCAATGCAAATATGAAACAAAATACTGTAACAATAAAGTTTCTTTTCGAATGAGCTTTCGATTGTAAATCGGTGAATCTGCCGACGATTCTGTCGTACACGTAATCTTGATCAGGCAAACGAAACCTCAATATCAACTGAAATGTTTTAGTAATAAAGGTTATTTTCGTATATCAACATGAGATGTAGGGTGAAAAGTTTTTTTGTCAGACTAGTCATAAAAACACATTAAGGCGTGCGGTGCACCTTTATTAAAACGGAAACCGTGTGATGCTGAGATTTTTGTTTAAGGAAAAGTTAACAAGGTCAATTTTGCTGAAAATTACGTTTATTTTAAGTACTTAGCTACTAGCTAATAAAAGTTCACGTAGTAACTATTTAGTAATTTGTGCAGGGCCGGATTTAAAATTAGGTCCGCCCTGGACACTGAAGAAAATGCTGCCGTATCACAGAAATTTTACTTAAAATTATAGTTTTTATATTATTTTTTTTTTTTATAGAATAACTAATTGCTTGCTCATTGCATAAATTTTATTATATATTATAATAATATACAAAAATATTTGTTTTTGTTCCAAGAATCCATAGACAAATCATTGAACGAGCGCCCAGCGAAGCCAATCATATACCTTTGTAAGAATCATGAATTTTGCACTAACGATGACCTAAGATTGTATTACATTTGTTTGTTGGGCAAACACACCTGACTTTGTAAATTGGTCGATTAAATCTTCACAATCTAAACGTTAAAGTAGACGTACACGTACATATTCTATGCATAGAATAGCCAATCTTTTGAGACTATTTGCAGTCATTGAAAAACGCATATAGTTTTTAACTCATTTCAAACAAGAAATAAAAAATGATTAATTAATAGAATTAATTAATTATTATAATGTGCTGATATGATGATGATGAATGATAATTGTAAAAAAATAATTCTAAAAATATTTTTTTACTTTCCAAATTTTTCCGCCCCACAAAATTTGCCGCCCTAGGCACTAGCCCAGACTGCCCCTAGTGTAAATCTACCACTAAATCTGTGCTACACACATGTGCTACAAACGTATGAATGTTAGGCTTGTGTGTGTACAACATACAAACACAAGCCTACATTCATACGTAACAGCTAAAAAGTATTTTATAATTATCCCCCTACTAATAAAGAATTTTTACTTATCTAATAGCTACATAATGTTGCTGTATTTGTCTGTAACGTTTGAAAAGTCACTTGACAGACAATGACGGCAACATTGATTGGCTAATCTGTTATGTCGTAGGATCTATGAAATAATCCTAGGATATTTGCAAAGAGCCGAATTATTTAATCCTAAGATACAATTTCGCCATCTTCGTAAGTAACATTTTTATGATTCGCAGAAAACTTAACTCATTTATGGGTATGGAAAAATTGAGTACTGATTGGCCGTCACATTGAGTACATTTTAAGCATCCTTATTCAGATTGGTCAAAAATCAGCTCTTTCAAAAATGTATCTATCGTGATTCGTGGGTATAGTGTGAAATACAATTAAAATAATTATTTTTTCACTGTTAGATCAAAACACTTAAATAATACTATGCGATCGTGAAAATCATTTTTTTGTAGGAAAATAATTTTGTTGCTGTAAAGCAACTGTATTAAGTAATGGCTTTACCTATATTAGGCGAATTAACTCAATAATTTGTCGTTATGGCTCTGTGTCATGGTCCTTCAAATCGCATGCATGGAACAAGGGGTTTACCTGTATAGTTTCATCGTATGTGTATGTGGCGACCGCAGCGCTCATCTCACTGGCCGCTGTCCGCTCGCTGGGCTTGCGGCGACCGCATCTGCAACAAGATAAATTAAACTTATTACTGTCAAATATGATACCTCCAGCGTACAGGCTATTGCTATTAATAATGCGTCCTACTAAAATATGATAAGATATGATTTTTTTTCTGTTTTTTTTTTTAATGAAATGAACCAGGAAACGAGCAGACGTTACGAGTAACACTTACTCCTCTGGTGTTGTACCTTGGGCCTCCGGTAACCTTACTCACTCGGCGAAACACAACGCAAGCGTTATTTCACGCCGGTTTCCTGTGAGGCCGTGGTATTTATCCGGTCGAGCCGGCCCATTCATGCCGTAGCGTGGCTCTCCCACGTTTTGACGATGGATTGAAGGCTTAAGTAAGGAAACTAAATATTATAAGCAAGATCTAAGAGTTATTGTTATATAAAATCACTCTGAGGTTAATTTACTATTTACCTATTACATTGTTTGTAGCTGAGAATATTTAGAGGTTTCGTAGTACAAAAATATCCCTATATTCTCGCCTTGTCAGTTCGACTGTCATTCTGTCTGTAGGTCTGTCCGGCCGTCTGTCTGTCTGTCTGTCTGTCCGCCCTTTCTAACTTTTGTTATTGACGAAATTTAGAAGAGTCATAGAATGCGTATAGATTTTACTTTTGGCATCATGAAATAATGATTTTGTATTTTCGGGGTGGCTCCCCATACCGCATCGTGTCTAATAGGTTTTTTTTTATTAAATCGGTTTTTTTATCTAATAGGTCGTTTTAAATACAAGCGATGTTTACACGACGTTTTTTTTAAGCGAACTGTTTTCGAGCAATCGGCCTCCAAAGTGGTTTACGATTTGGTTCCTGGCATTTCTAAAGAATGAGAGTTAGAATCATGCTATTTTCCATGCTGATAGGTCATGCTAAATACTCTTTACGAAATTTTAGTTTGAACGAAATCGGAAATCGAAACGATAAACTTTTAAAGAAATAAAAAAAAAAAAAACTTACGTGCCTATGTCACGGAACCCTCCTTAGAGTGCCTTGGACATGTCCTGTCATGCTCTTGGTTAGGTATTTCTAGATCATCGTTTCTAAAGCTCGAGTTTGTTTTTAAAGGGGGTCGCAGTTTGTTGAAAAATAATATGTATAAACTATATATACAAAAGATTCGTTTTTCGAACGAATGTTTGTGTCGAACGTAGAAAAAGTCGTTCGAACGTTCGAACCAGTGAAGTCTAATAACGTATAGCTGATAAAAATAACGCACTATGTACATATTATTATAATTTTATAGTGACGGGGTCGCAAGACTTTTTACTTAACTTTTTGGCTTTTTCGTGAGTCGCGACATAATGTTATAATGTTTGAGTGATGATTTGAGTTTGAATGATGAAATAATGTTTGAGAAACGATGTTATAGATAAATAATAATTATTAACTTATCCCATCAACGCTTTTATTTTATACATTGGCCTGCAAAATAGAGTACTACTCTTTTAATTTCTCCGTCTCTAGACTTATGAAATTAGAGATTTGAAAAACAAAGATTTATTGCAAATCTTATCAGCTTTCTACTACTTTCAAGCACCTGATAAACTTAGCGACATAATGTTTTTTTATTTATTTATTTAAAATCTATAAATTCTACAGTTTTGAACAAAATTACAATGTTAAAAAGTTTATTTTGCGGGCCAGTTTAATATTATAATAGCTGATCTTGAGTCCAGTGTACGTCCATGTGCGCTGTGTCGGTAAAGAAGTCTTAAAACACAGCACAGGAAAAACCATTAACCATATGGGTGAAATCCTTATTAGTTATTATGTACCTACATAACTTAATATTTCGCCGCATGATTATCTAATCCTTTGATAGAAATAGAAATATACGCAACAGACACGATTAATAACAAACATCCTAAACAGAAACTAAACGCGCTAACTGTAGTGCGGAAGCGCGTTTACGTGCGCGTTTGATGTTCAGAACAAACTCAACACAAATAAATCTTACAATTAGAGCAGGTCATTTTTATGGACTTTTGTAAGACGAAAATAGTTAATTTCGATGAATTTCGTCTTTTTGGGGTAGGTACATGTAATGAAATAGAATGTTAAAGATATTACGGCCCACTGTAATTGGCTATCAGTAGCTTAGGTAAATCTATACATCTATACAAATAAATAAAATTGAAGTATCTGGTTGTAAATTTGAATTAAATGTTTCTCACTAAATGCACATGAAAGTAGGTATATATACGGTACCTACTTTCTTTAAAAAAACATTTTTAATAATTATTGTCTGCCCGTCTGTCAGCTGTCTATCTGTTTGTTCCGGCTCATCTCTGAAAGCTAGATCGATTTTCACGGGACTTTTACCGGCTGATACTATAAGGCGTAACTCAGGCTACTTTTATAATTTGGTTCCGTTTAAAAAAATAGGGTTCCACTTCCGTTAGTTCTACGCAAACGAAGTTGTGGGCACGAGCTAGTACTACATACATAGCTAACTATGTACATAAATACCGAAGCGATCGATAATAGCATTTGGCAGTTTGGCAGCACATCTTATACTTTAAACGAGACTATTGTATATATATAATCGGTTTCTCGAAAACGGCTGCGATTATTACCATGAAATTTAGTATGCAGGTAGTTTTGGTAGATATAGCTAGACGTATTGTCCCTGCGAAACTGCGCATTTTTAAGCTATATATGTCAGTCCGTTTTATTTATTTTAATTTATTAGAACTCCGCTTCTCCGCCAAGGAAAGCTTGGTTACCCGAGCACTCATTATAATACGATCAAATTATGAAGATGCTCAAATAATTGAGGCGCGTGAGTTGTGCTGTAATTTGTATCCTACCGTAACGACACACAGGTATATACTACAGCACATACAATTATATTTAATTAACTTAGGCCTTTTCTACCGTTATTAGATGATTTATACAGTATTCTCTGAGCGAAGTAACCACTCATGAAATACTCTAGTGCCTGGGATAGTAGATTTTTTAAAATGTCGTATTGTTGCCCAAGCACATACGGCATTCTCAAAACACAGTCAGCCTAGTCCAGAGGAATGACTGGTCAATACGTCTGGGGCCAACCATTTGCGGGTTACCTCACGATGTTTTCCTTCACTGTTAGAGAGTCCGTATAATGTACTTAAAATATGAAAATATCTCATTGGTACACGCCACAACCTGGGAATCGAACCTGCACTCTCTCGAGTGCGAATCAAACGGTCTACGGACTAAACCACGGAGCTCTCATTAATAATTTATTTATATTTAATCATAGCCAGTAAAATTCAAATAAAGCACATGAAAGTGGAGGATGTGCAATTATGTACATAATTATGAATTAGTCAAACGCTTAGCAAACAGCCGATTGGCTAAGGCCGGCAATTAATATCAATTATTATTGTTAGCAAATTCGAACTGCATATTCGAATATATTCTCTATATTCGAATATGCTTTTCGAATTTGATCTTTATTCTATATCTTTTTCGTTAATCTATATTCTGTACTAATATTATAAAGAGGAAAGACTCCGGTACCCTCATCCGAGACTATATTTCACGCGGCTTTTTACGAGGCCGTGGTATCGTTTGCATATATGGTATTAAAAGTACTTATTAAGTACGTATTCTAAAGGAATGTATGACGAATTTGTCCCAAAAGATGCGGCAGGTTCTGGGATTTTGTCGTGAGTCATCGAAGGCTGTATATGATCAGGCTCACACGCAAAAATCTCCATCGATCCGCGCGTTATCATTCCCGTCACGACTGCAGCCTACTGCGCCGTCGTCATGGCAACAGACCTTAAGATAAAACCAACATCATTTACGGGAATCAGCGAAATTTTGCTGAAGTTAAGTTTAGCCTAATTTCAGGTTTCTCAGTTCTAACTAGAGAGCTTTATTTCCGAAAGATTTTCAAATTAAAATGTCATCTTATTTCTTAAAGTAAATATTTCGCGTTCTCATGGATAATTTAATGTTTTATAACATAACGTAAAGTAAAAAGGTTTTTCTGAGTTAAGTCGTGCGATTTGTTTATGAATTTAACTTGTGAAAGTATAAACATTAATCATAATAGGTATTCAGTGAAACTTTGTCTTAAATCTTTTGAAATTGAAATCAGTTTCAAATATTAGTTCCATTACTTTTGAGATACTAAACCTTAAACACTTTATCTTATTAGCGATACAAACAAATACCCCACTATAGAATTTTTTTTTTGTAAATTGTTGCCAAGACGAGACCTTACGGCGTGAAGAGCTCATAATTCATATAGATTTAAGTTTTAATCTGTACGTGCCGTAATTAACTGTACAAGCCCTGACTTCTTAAACCATAGTGAAAATATGTGGCTTGGCTATTATTTTAGGTTTGGCCCAGTTGTTACTGTTTTTTTCAATTTCTTTGAGACGGGCCATGATTGTGCTCATTCCTGCGCCTTTTATAATAACTTAACAGCGACAGCTAACAAGAAGTAAGAACTTTACTATTGCACTACACTATACTTAACACTATATACTATCACTATATATAACAGAAAATATAAAATACTGTTTTATGTTTGTTTTAGTTATATGTTGTGTCTTTGTGTACATTGCCCTATCTACTCTACTTGCAACCACAATTATAGGTTTGCTGGAAGAGATCTCTTATGGAGATAAGTACGCCAATGTATTGTTTTAACCGTCAAATGTGTATTTGTTAATGTCCACACGAAGAATAATAATAATAATAAAATATAATAGTTTAAAAAAACTAAAAAAACACGCTTAGAAATTTTTTATCGGGTTATTGCATTGTCATCGGCCCTTAGGACGTGTGCAAAGTTTCAAGTTGATCAGACGTCTAGAAACCGGTGAAAATTAAGCTCAAAGATTCCGGTACATACATAGATACATACAACCCGAGCTAATAAAAGCGTGTTAAAAAAATACATTTCTCCCTCGCTAAAGATTGTGACAGTAGCGAAACGGCCAATACTGATGTGCGTTTACAAAATGTGTTGTTTGACAGCGGCCTAGTATGGACTGACATTTCTTTAGCAATGTTTCGTGCAATAAATCTAGACAGTGACCAAATTAAACAGGTCTTATTGCCACGCATTAAGATTCATGCACATTAGCAAAACACGTAAAAATAACGAGGAGACTAATTATTATTGTGTGTTTTCCGAATAAATTTTTAATTTTATTGGATTTCGTTATCTTTGGGCATTTTTAAACAAATTTCTGCACATCTCATAGCTATTGAAGTAGAAAACGAGGTGGGCTAAAAATAACCTGCGCGTGAGCACCCTGACTCGCCGGAGTCAGGGTGCTCACGCGCAGGTAACCTTGAGGTTACGATGAGCAAAAAAGTCATATTATTAGTCACAAAACAAATTATCTCATATTATTTTATTATCATCACATGACAAGAAACACAAGTTAGGTTGTAACTTGTGTTTCTCACGGCGGTTGGAGCTGGCCCAATAGTGCCGAAGCAAGGCTCTCCCACGTTTGAACTACATAATATTGCAAATGTCTTTTTATTTTAATTTAAAAAAACCGGTCCAGTGCGAGTCGGACTCGCGCACGAAGGATTCCGTACCATTACTTATAAAAACGGTAAAAAAACACGTTTGTCGTATTCGCCCCGTTAAATATTTATTTTATTCTGTTTCTTAGTATTTGTTGTTGTAGCGGCAACAGAAATACGTCATCTGTGAAAATTTCAACTGTCTAACTATCATTGTTCATGAGAAACAGCCTGGTGACAGACGGATAGACAGACGGACAGCGGAGTGTTAGTAATAGAGTCCCGTTTTACCCTTTGGGTACGGAACCCTAAAAGTAAGACAATCACAAAAACCATATATTTGTATCTAAATAGTAAATAAAATTAAGGTTTTAGGTATGTAAGGTATAAATATACTTTTTGTACTGTCTGTACCCACTCTGTACTCAATACTCATAGCCCCATCCCCAGGCTAAAAATAGCCCAGCGGAAGTATTGTTCCTCCCTTGTGCCTGGCCCTATGTAAAAACAATAAGATATGGTGTGGACTTTGTACATGTACCTTCGGTTTATGAAAGGGTTGTTTTTTTTTTTTATTAACCAACATTAATAACTGGATGTTGCCCGCGCCTTCGTGCGCGTAAAACGTAATCTTGCGGAATCGGTACATTTTTTCCGATAAAAAGTAGCCTATGTCCTTTCCCGTGGTCTACTCTATATCTCTACCAAATTTCATCAAAATCGGTTCAGTAGCTTCGGAGCCTATTCAATGCAAAAAAAAATCCTCTTTATAATAATACAAGTATAGATAAACAGTATAATTAGATACTTCCAACTATGGTTTTTTTTTTCTCAAAAAGCACTAGCCAACCGGCAGTCACCATTCCGACTAAGTTAAGACGGCCTCCAGCCATTAGCGTAGACCCATTCGAAAAAAAAAAGTATTTTTTATTGATAATTATAATGGGCCTTGCTGCAGATGTGGGATTGTAACGTGTACCAAGTGAGTGTATTAACATGTTTATTAAAAACATATCTAATTAATACTCAAAATACCTATATAGTTATTCACCAACCTAATCTAATCTAAATAAAACTACTGAACGGATTTTGATGAAATTTTGATGTGGTAGTAGTTAAGGCTCTGGATTAAAACATAGGCTACTTTTTATCCCGGAAAAGTACAGTATTCCCGCGAGATACTCGATAGTAGATTACGGTAGCGTATATTTCCGGTGTGCCACATTTCGACCTTATTACTATAAACATAAGGTTCAAATGTGCACCTGTGCGCGAATATGTACCATGTGTGTGTAATAGGCAGAACACTTATTTTGTGCTAATAGCTGTACCTTATCTCGAAACACAACCGCTTCCCATTAAATTATATCAGCATCTATTTACTGGTCGATGCATCGTTCAACGTTATGGCATCGTCAGCAGCTATCGTTAACATTGAATCAGGAGAACTGCGAGCTCGTTCGTTGCTTCTACATACAATAAACATGAATATTTATCCGAGAAAAAGGTAAAAACATGTTTTTCCAGTGTAAGCATCCGACCAAATAAAAAACTTTTTTATATTTTGGTCTGAGGTGTAATCTTTCGAAAGCTTTACGGATAGCTCGCCTTTCCCGCCAACTCACAACGAAAGAGGTTTAGTTGCATACTTTTACATCACATTATTTTATTTGAACATCGTAAATAAAATATATAAAAGTATTGAGAGAACTTATTTTTAAAGAAAAATAACAATCGTCAACGAAAACTTTGAACAAATATTTTTTTTATTAGTTGGAGAAGTGTTATAATGTGTACAGGAAAACTATGTTGTTAATAGCCCTCAGCAATCTTTGTTTTCTATGGGAATGACAGACGATGTACGAAAAACGACGATTGCCGAAAGACATTTATTGTGGTCGTACTTTAGGTAGTTGTAACTTTTCTGTAACAGTCGGTTTATTTAAATGAACCGTGTACGTAGGTACCCAATGGAATGCCATATTACGAAAGTTAAAATGAAACGAACTTACCCCAGTTGTCATCGTTTTATGGAGTTCCACATAGTTGTTCCTAAGAAAACCTTTTCTAAACACGACATAAAAGTATCCCGGCACTGTGAGCATAAGACTTATTACACTTATTACATAAAAGTAAGCCCGGCCTAACGTAACATGTTACTGGCTTATATCACATGAAATAAGTTAATACTTAAAACAAGAATCTCTGCTACCATATAACTGGAATATTGGGCCTTAAGCAAATCAGTTTTATTTGCGTTTACATTAAAAATTCATTGTTTATGTTAACATCGGCGTCATACGTCGCAAGCGAAACACCGCTCTACAAAAAGAACACGAGGGAAACTGAAGCCTGAAAGATGTAAATAGGAAACGAAAATTTTTGCGCGTAAGCTTCAATGGTTACTAAAGCGTCATCTATTGACGAGTAGGAATAGCTGTCAACGTGAACTAACAAAATTGTTTATTAAGTAGTTCCAAGTACCTCCAAAAGATGGCATGAATTAGACGGTTTATATTATATTATGAACATCAAAACTCCTTGATTCTTGCTACTATTATCTGCATATTTTTATAAAGTATAATGAAAATTTTGTTTTAATTTAAAAAATATAAGATATATACATACCGAAACTTGATCAAAACTCAGTAATTTATTAAACTAGACATCTTGTGACGAGTAAAAAAAATCTGTTGTAAAATAATATTCTTGCGTAGTTTTATCTTCTTAACAGATGGAGCTAGCATAGTTTTCACTATAATCATATGCTTTTGACGTTGACACGCAATGACATAACCTACACATAAAAAGATACTATGTCAAAATTAGAGTATTTATTTTGTAAATTAATAAATCTAATTAATATTGTAATGTTGATTATTGCTAGAAATGTTTTACAATAAATAGTGCAACCAAAATAATATTCAGTTGAAATTAAAATGATGAAGATATGGAATTTAGGTCTAATAAGTTATGACACCGCTTTAAGTATTCAGAAATGCATTGCGAGAAAACATTTAGATGCTCTAAAAAAGGGTATAAATACTAATTATGACAGCCTCCTACTAGTGGAACACAAGCCGGTATACACAGTTGGTTAGTAATAGCTTTGTATAAGATTTTGATATGCTAACTATCCCACATAAATGAGTTTGTTGTATGCTCCAGGTATCAGAGAAGCTACATCCAAAGAAGAAATATTAAGGCTACGTAGTCTTGGTGCAGAATTCCGTAAAACCGATCGGGGTGGCCTTATTACATTTCATGGACCGGGCCAGCTTGTAGCTTACCCGGTGATAAACTTAAAACGATTCAAACCAAGTATCAAGTGGTATGTGGACAATTTGGAGGAAATTGTTATTAGAATGTGTAAAGAATTAGGTACATTATTCAATTAAAATGTTAAAAATTAGCAATGATTTGTAACCCCAAAGCACCCAAATTCAATAATAATTGTTAACTTGTAATGTTGTAACTTTGAACTGCCCTAGAGATTTTTCTATTCCTTGTATAATTTCAAGTATTTTAACAATTTTTATCATTTCAGGCATTAAAGCTCAAAGGTCTCCTCATACTGGAGTATGGGTAGGTGATAATAAAATAGCAGCAATAGGAGTTCATGCCTCTCGGTACATTACAACACACGGGGTTGCTCTAAACTGTGATATAGACTTGAACTGGTTCAAACACATTGATCCGTGCGGAATCAAAGACAAGGGTGTAACTTCTCTTACCAAAGAAACTGGCAAAGTGTGTACCATTGACAACATGACTCCAAAATTTATACAAAATTTTGAAAGAGTGTTTAACTGTACTTGCGAAGAACTAGAAACCGAACAACAAAAAGGAATTCTAAAGGGCGTTTATGATAATTTGTTAGTGGAAAATACTTATAGCTTTTGATAAGCTAAAACAAGGCTTTGTAAACTTAATCCAATGTCTGAGAATACATATTATTATTGTGTTTGTTAGAAAATTACACATATTATTCTATAATGTTGTACCAACAAAACACTTCTTAATAACATTATAAAACGTTACATAATGACATACAAAAAAAAATTGTAAGTTGTACAAAATATGTAATGTTTTAAAACTCCACTATTGTTCAATATATTATGTTGGATAACACGGAATATTGTAGTTAGTACATATTTTATGTAGATATTAAATAATAAAAAACAATATGATTTGTACAAAATATTTTATTTATGAAATAGCAGTAAAAAATAAATAGAATAAAATTAGCTACAAAACCTAAATAAATAAGATCGAAGTCTCAAGTTGAGTTAAGAGAAAACCTTTTTTACCGATAGATGGCGCTAATTCGTCGTTTCCTCAGAACCCAACTGAAAGTTCTATAAAAATAGAGCTAAGAACTGCTGTGTCGGTGAGACGTAGACAGTATATTTACAAGTGATGTTTGTAGTTTAACATACAGAAGTTGGACTTCAAATACATTGTAGGCAGAAAACTGATAGCACTTAGTAACTAAAACAAAATATCATATTGTTCAGAATAACCCCTTCAAATCTGTTGCCTATTCAAAGGGACTATTCCAAGGGAAAGTCTAAATTCTTGTGAGTTGTAACCTAGAATTGACTTAACTATTTTATTTTTTTAAATGCAATTTCTGTACTAAACTA
The DNA here is from genome assembly GCA_963565745.1 of Phengaris arion. NCBI lineage: Eukaryota > Metazoa > Arthropoda > Insecta > Lepidoptera > Lycaenidae > Phengaris > Phengaris arion. The sequence continues at coordinate 14,135,008 of OY751440.1, read as the reverse complement.
ACAATAAAATTATGAGCAGTTAACTATGGAATACCATTCTCGTGTAAACGCGTGTATATAATAAACGCGGGTTTGTCATCAGTTGGACAAATTGTACATCTATTTAATACCTACTTACAACTAGTAAATGCTTTAAAATGCGCTGGATTATAGCCAGATACGGTGGATATACACATAATATCTGTTCAGTCATTATTCCTACTCTAAAATTGAATAAAAAGATATGACACCTCATAAATAATATAGGCAGATGAGAAAAGAAAAATATTGACTCTATGTGAATGTCAGAATTTAAAAGCGCCCTCTGTTGGTATGTCCCATGAACTATGAAATGTCAAATCGATTTACCCACTTACACAAATCTCAGTTTCTAAACTTTACTGGACGGAATGAAAGTTACCTAGTTTTATCACATTCTATGAATATTTTGTCTCGGTCTAAAGAGAAAATTTAAATTAAGTTATATGTGCTTGGGCGGGGTCAGCCATTTGCGCATGTAGTAGCAGAAGATGGTGGCGATGTAGAGTAGCACCAACATGGCGCAGGCCACACCCAGCAGCAGCACGGAGGCCTTGCTTGGGCACGGCTCTACAATGGTCACCGTTTTCTCTGTAAATACAAAATAGTATTAGTTCACACTTTAGGTCTAATAGTTCACACTATTGTCTATGATAGTTTAGAGCTTGGCTCTCGACTCAGTGGTCGTGAGTTCGATTCCCGCGTTGGAACAAAAAAATATTGTTTCCAAGTTTAAAGTTCTTGTCAGACAATCAGATGATCACACCTTACTTGTCTTTTGATTTTCTGACAAGAAAGATGATCCATGCGCCGGATCAGCATGTAAAAAGTCAGACCTGCGCCTGATCTCTTGCAAGTCGTGTCGGTTATCCGTCCCACTGGGTTATGAGAGTAAAGGAAGGCTCTTGTGTACTGCGCACACGCTTGGGTATTATAAAGTAACACGTAGCGTCGCGTATCGTCGTGGTGTGAACTGACACTTACTTTAAATAATGTTGAGAATGCAAGTTATTTATTTGTAAATTGTCAAAATATCCATTATCCTTATATTAACGGGGAACATTTTAAAATTGTCTTTGTTCAGTTGGAACGCACTAAAGCTTGTTATAAACTACCAGTAATTCGTCTTTTACCGTGAGCTGTAATGAGACATAATTTTGTTTTAATCCGGTTTATAAGACCGCTTAGGTTAGTTGAATGACCTAACAATGCTTTTACAAAAAAACTTAGCAATATTTATGGGTTTTATTGAACGTGTTTAGCGTCCACTAATCACTGCCTAAATAGTTATAAAGTTAATTTTCCTCTTTAAAACATACCTATAATTATTGAACAACTTTTTAAAAATTATCTTTGGTATTAAGAACATTTTTTTCATTTTTTTTGTAATTTGAAACAATTTTTTAAAGAGCAATCGGACATTAATTCTAGTGTCTCAAATATTTAAAGGATAATTTTGTTTATGAATGTAAGAATAAAGAAATAAATAGCTTCAAAAATTTGTTATATAAAATGCGACATTACCACACATATTTTTTAAATAGAAACAAAGAGAGAAAATAATAAATCTCACCTCCAAAGTTAGCCTCAGACGCCGTACCGCCGGGTTTCTCTGACCTCAGGAAGTCAGTACTCTGTCGCTCATCGCCGAAGTCCAGGACCAAGATCTCTTGCGATATGTTCATGTCCTCCTCCTGGGAGTGCGCCTCGCTGGTCTCGTTGTGTGGCAGCGACCGACGCTTCCTGCCCCATGACTCGATAGACTCCCTTCCCCATTCACACACAGCCTGCAATACACAACGAATAGGCATGTTGATTAAAAAAATCGTCCAATATACTATGCTAGAGAGCATGATAATCAACAATCTAAATTCCATTTTTGTAAATATTTAAAAAAGCAAAGAATTTAAATTTACAATAAATAAAAAAGATGTCGATATATCGGCCTGTGACGTCACGACGTGATACTGGCTACCGCCATACATTTGTCATTAAACAATTTATGGCGGTAGCAGATTGTGACGTCGCTACTGCAAGACCCCTAATGGCTGTAAAAATATTACACTGCTCTTGGTAAACTTACGGCTAAATACTGAAACGATAGTTAAATTAAGTGACGCTCAAGTCACATGCTGTCCTTGTCATTTCGGCTAACAGAGACGGCGACAACCTGTGAATAGGAGGGCTCTTAATCTTGATTAGCGTTTCAGTATTTGGCCGCTAGAGGCTTACTTAGCTTAGCCCATGAAAAACATTTAGACAAAGGTTACTCTTTATAGAACTCTATCCTTTGCGGACACTGAGATCATTTATTTGCATTTCCGCCTCCTTTTCGCTGTAGTTTCATAATTACAACTTTACCTAACTACATCATCGTTCATCTGAAGTGGGCGGATTATCACAGCTAAACTATTATTAAAAGGTTCCTAGTAATGTAATTGTATGTATAATAATAATACACAAATTTTATATACTTTTCCACTTTATTTAGGTTTTAAATAAAATTATTGTAAAAACTAAAATAAAGTGGAAAAATGTATAAAAAAGTTGTGTGTTATTATTATGAACATTAATTTCCACCATATATTAATGTATTTAGTTTAAAAAATCTATGAGTCTACTATACTCTCAACTTATTTGGTGGATCGAAAATACTTAACACAAGCCACAAGCCTGTCCTTCGCCGTGGTCTACTCTATATCTGTGCTAAATTTCATTAAAATCGGTTTAGTAGTTTCGGAGCCTATTCATAAAATCTTTCCACTTTATAATATAAATATAGAGTATAGACCAACGGCTGAATACTGAAACGCTAAAATAAAATAAGGGTGCTATATAACACATGCTGCATGCATGCTGCCATTAATCACGGACTGTACCTGGCTCTGCGTGGAAAAGTGTCACTTAATAGTATCGTTTCAGTATTCGGCCGTAATACTGGGACTATACGGAACGCCGCGGCCGTAGAAAATTCAGAACACTAAAAATAGAACTCTGGGTTAATACAATAGAGAATGAAAATCGAACATACAAGTGTCGAGTCAATGTCATATTATATGACACTTGAAACTTTTCAACTCTATTATATTAGCGCAGTGTTTTATTTTCACTGCTCTGAATTTTCTCCCAGCTCGCCGAATTCCGGATCATATAGTCCCAGCTTAGGAGTGAAAATCATTTATAGTATTGCAAATCAATAATTTAAAAAAAAACTTACGGGCTCGCACGGTCCGAGGCAGTACTTGACGTTGCACTGGAAGATGACGCCGTAGGACTCGGTGAAGCGGAAGGCCTCGTACACGGACTGCAGCGCGTTGCCGTCCGGCGTGAAGGACGGGAAGATGGACGGGTCGACCGGACAACTGAAACAGGACATGTTTTATTAATACAAGATACAATAGTAAAATAAACTTTTATCGATTTGATTGATATAGGAATATCTACGAATATGAACTTCTATGAATGCTTCATGACCCAGAAACATTGAAAACTTTTTGTTCTCTCGGCGGAATTCGAAGCGCCTCTGGCTGTGCTTAAGCGACGACGCGCTAACCACTGAACCACAAAGGTCGTCAAATGATACGAGACATCATATTATTATAGTCCTACGGGCGTTACTGAAACACCCATATTTTTTCTGCCGCTTGGGGGCAGACCCAACACACAAAGCGTCATCTGGTGGCGTAAGATGTGTCAAAAACGGTGAGTAAGAATTTTAGATTCTTTTTCTGTCACCTGGCAGCGCTTGGTAGCCCGACGGTCCTTGTCGCGTCAAAAAGCTGTCAGATGTCACGAATTTAAAAACTAATTCTCGTAACAATTTATGATTAAAATCCTGTTTCGGTCCGCGCGCTGTCTCACTCGTTCACGCGCGATAGACGCGTGTGTGAATACGACACCGCGCGGACCGAAACAGCCAAAAGGATTATGATCTCAAATAGTTACCAGAATTGGGCTTCTGAGATCATGTCAAAGTGTGTACTTGGTCATTACCACAGTCAATACTTGTACAGTGGTTGTGGGAATGTGTAAATAGTGGCTTTTTATGGGGAATTGACCTAATTCCCCATAAAAAGCTGAGACGCAAATAACATTTGTTTGATACTATACCGGTACTTCACATGGGTAGGTATTTGTGTATTTAGGATATTGGGCAAACAATTACCACGCGTGGACAGTTTATAGAGAAAAAGATCATTCATATGTGTATTAATATAAAATTATTAAATTCCATTTCCGTTGTCTGGTACCCGTAACACAAGTTTTTCGACAACCTACCACGAGACTAAGTTGACGTCGACGAAGACGGAAGCATTCATATTAAGACTTAATAAATTAAATTAAATAAATAACTTTTATTTTAGGCTATATAGGCCCTTAAAAATATATTACAGACTAACATACTTGTCAAGTAGTTGGAGTAGGAGCTATTTTAAGGTAGGTACAGAACCTACAAACGCGCCTGGCACACGCACAATTCTCATGACTGCTTGACCTTTAAATAGGTACCTGTCTACATTTACTAACTATTATATAAACTAATTTACTTTAAAAAAAATACCCACACAATTTACTTAAGTAGCTAACATAATAATATAGATTATAGTTACATAGGTAAGATATATATGTGTTATAACTTTGGGTTGAATAGACCTTGAAAAATACCTAATTAATTTGAATGCCAGTTGAAAGGTGAGCAAACCCATTTATTAGGTGTTATCAAACGCCCAATAGTATCTTCGCGATCTTAAATTTATCAAATTGCATATAAGAAATGTATATAAATCAAACTTTATTATTGCAACAAAAAGTTTTATTGGCAGTTATAATGTGTATTAAGTTCCACAAAGAAGTTAATTATAGATACCACCTTAAGAGGAAGATACTAGTCAGTAGTAATATAGAAAGTGCTAAAAAATCTCTATTTTCATTTACAATTACAAACTTACCCTTCATCGTCAATGATCTGGAAGGTGCTCTTCGAATCTTTAGCCATAGCGACACAGCTGCGAGCGAAAATGCCGTAGGGAGCTGAGAAAAAATAAAAAAGATCACATTAATAAAAAAGGCATTATGAAACGTGGTTTTATGGTGTTTAGTTAATTTAATGGGCAACAAAGAATAAAAAGTTACAAGCTACTATTATATCACGACTTCCAAACGCTCGTTTGGAACCGTTCGTTAGGAGGCGTCACGAATTGCACGATTTGTTTTATAGATAGACATTATTGACCATTGTTATATTGTAATTTTATGTTATATAACTTTTGTTTTGAATAACTTCTTAGGGGTCCTCCACCTGCATGTGTGCCACAGTACACATACCTTTTAAGCCCCTGTTCAAATGCGTGTGCGCCGACCCCAAATGTGACGTCACAATACTCACTGTCCTCCAGTATCTCGATGCAAAAGGTGAGTCTGTGTCCGATGCGGACGGTCTCCACCTCGCGCTGTCGGTGGTCCGGGTTGCGGATGTGTGGTGACGTCACAATACTCACTGTCCTCCGGTATCTCGATGCGGAAGGTGAGTCTGTCTCCGATGCGGACGGCCTCCACCACGCGCTGCCGGCCGTCCGGGATGCGGCTGTTCGGTGACGTCACAATACTTACTGTCCTCCGGTATCTCGATACGGAAGGTGAGTCTGTCTCCAATGCGGACGGCCTCCACCACGCGCTGCCGGCCGTCCGGTCTGCGGCTGTTCGGTGACGTCACAATACTCACTGTCCTCCGGTATCTCGATACGATACGGAAGGTGTCTCTCTCCGATGCGGACGGTCTCCACCTCGCGCTGACGGCCGTTCGGGATGCGGCTGTTCGGTGACGTCACCATACTCACTGTCCTCCGGTATCTCGATGCGGAAGGCGAGTCTGTCTCCGATGCGGACGGTCTCCACCTCGCGCTGTCGGTGGTCCGGGATGAGGCTATGCGGTGACGTCACAATACTCACTGTCCTCCGGTATCTCGATGCGGAAGGTGAGTCTGTCTCCGATGCGGACTGTCTCCACCTCGCGCTGCCGGCCATCCAGGATGCGGATACGCGGCGGCGGGGCTTCGGGCGCCGCAGTGATCGATATCATCTCCGGGTCTCTGTGATATAGAGATAGTATTAATGGGGTTACAAGATTTATTACTACCGTATAGCGACGTAATGAAACAAGTTAGAAATGAACAAAATATAGCGCTCACATTATAATTTTAATCTCGGCCGCAGTTTGTTCAAGTAACCAACGACCAGGACAACAAATCCTTATCAAACTAAAGAGACATACATGCCCAATAGAAAGGACATATTCGTAGCTTGTAAATGATGTGATAAAATAAATAGTTTTTGTTAAAATTTAAATCTCAATGTTAGTAATAGATATCGAAGTACCTATTTGGTTTTTCTAGTCAAATTTGCTCACGTTAAAGGTTAACGTAATAAAAACTATTCCAATTAGGCTATTCCCTGATACCCATAACATTAAAATTCAATTTATAAATTGAATTCGTGTGATAACCGTTATACCTCAGTTTAACTGCAAATTGGACAACAGTACATGTGCGATCGTGACCAATTAGTGACGGGAAGACCACCAGACGGCGCGCTTGGAATTTGAGGAACCAAATAGAACTATTGACAATAGGGACCATGCATTTGTTATAAATCAGCAGAATTCTCATATTTTCCGAAAGGTAACATGTGTATGGACCGAAAAATGCAAAAAGTACAGTATTGCTAAATTAAAAAGTTACAGGATTAAACAGGAGTAAAAAAACGAAGATTTATTTTATATACCTAATTGAAAAACGAAAAATAATGTTCGAATTCTTATGTTATGTCATTTTTGTGTAATTTTTTTCTTAAAACAATGATATACATAAACGCAGTATTTAAGTTAATAAAATAAATTTTGAATTATCTTCATACATTTTCAACTGCTGTGCCGGGGAGTTCAATGGGATACGTTGTGGAATTTGTAATATTTCATAAATTTGTGTTATCTCGGTTCTTAATGTGTAATATTGGTAGAATATTAACCATTAAATATTCGTTAACGTGCACAAGTGTGGGCAAGTGGTACAACTTCTAAAAACGTGTTATTTTGTGTTTCCCGCCAAAACTCCCTAGGAACTTTCAGTAAAGCGTCTACCACTTTACTGAATCGAGTGACATGACTCACTGACTATTTATTTGGACTTTGACTAGACTTTAGACTTGACGATATAGGAATACAGTGTTGAAAATTGAAACGAATGTTCTCTTTCCCGCTTTTTTACTTGACAATGGCAAATGGTTTTAAGATAAGCCGACGCCATATATTAAAAAAAAAAAAAAATACCTAGTTGGTCTAGTTTTCAGTCGCTACCGAGTTTTACTTTTAAATCACATAAGAATAGAGTACAAAATAATAAATAACCTAACCAATAGCATGTCAGGAAATGTCTAAGGAGGGTTCCGTAACTGTAATCGCGTAATATATTTGTTTAAATATCTATTATTTATTACCTACCCACGCACTCACTAACCTTATGTGAAGTGAGTAGGTGCTAGAGTAAATTGAAATCTACCTCGGCCTAGACACAATATACCGGGTCACTATTAGAAGTAAACATAATAATTTTCCTAAAGGATAAACGTGGTAATTAATTATCTATAATATACTGTCCGATTTCTTTCAAAATAATTTTCCGAAATAGTTTTTAGCATGATCTATTCGCATGGAAAATTGCAAGTTTCTAAGTCTCATAGTTTCGAAATGCCAGGGGGGGGGGGGGGGGGCAACTTATAAACCACTTTGGAGACCGATTTCTCGTTAATGGTTGACTTTGTTAAAAAGTCATGTATAAAACCTTGCCTTTATTTAAAGAGGCATATTCAACGATACCCTAAACGATGTGGTAAAATGAAAAAATATTTTTCATCCCCACTTCACATGTATAGAGAGCCATCCCTAAAATATAAAATTAATATTATTTTATGATGCCAAAACCGAGATCTATACACAGTCTATAACTATACCAAATTTCATTCATTTATATTCATAATTACAGAAGCTAGAAGCGCGGACAGACAGACGGACGGACAGAGCGAAACTATAAGGGTTCCTTGATTATTACGGAACCCTAAAAACGCTACTTAAGTAGGTACATATTATTATTTTTGGTCAAAATGTTTAATTTATTAAAAAGTACAGTTTCTCCTTATATGACAGGTTTGAATTTTAGGGCACTCGGTTAATTAAACAAAGTGACTTGAATGAGAGTCCACATTTTGCATATGCACATTTAGCACGATGTCGTGAACACCAGTGACCAAACAAACCCAGTGAACTGCTGAACTGGAGCAGTCTACATAAGTTAGTAAGTGTTTATACACCATTGGAATATTACACTAACAGGATATTAGGTAAATGAGGTTCCAAAATCATTGTATGTACCTTCGGCAACTAAGTACCGGACTACGGCGTAGCCAAAAGGAAGGATAATGATTTTGTCATTCCATGCACCTATGTACGTATGTATGTTGTGTGTATGTTGCGCCTAAACTTCTGATCCAATATATTAATAAATTAGGTTTCAATATATTCGTAATAATAGCCCGGGTAACATAGGCTATACATATAATAATTATAGTTATTCACTTTCAGAAAATGTTGGCAGGCACAGTCGAGGAAATTTAATGTTACTATTTCTCCACAGCAAGTGACTAACGACGACGCCGAGTATTTTTATCAACTGTACTTCTTATATTATATATATATTTTCAACTTTACACCACTTAAAATTATGGCACGTAACTTGCCGATTCTAATAACGCCATAACATCGTACGCGCCATACATAGAACTACTCAAAATGCACGAGCGATAACATCGATTTGCTATCAGGAATCGATACAAGGTATTTCGCATTCTAGGTCACTAACGTGCTAAAAGTTACTAACCTGATGGGCACTCAATGATTTAAAAACTAAGGATGGGCTATGACGTACATTTGACAGAACAAATCTTCATACAAGAAAAAGTTACGCCATCCTGATTTCACCATACCTCAAATGTCAAAGTGGCCCCAAACAACTCCAAAAGTGCCCAAAGCCCATTTAAGTGGGCACAGTTTTTGCCTCGACGTGCCTCGTCTTTAATGTATATACATCTATGTAGACACCACTTATGTCTACTTACTTGATAGGCACATCAAATGTATACTGACCTGATAGGCACCATGCCAAACGTGATGTTCTTCGAGCTCATGTCGTATGTACATTTCACCTTGTAAATCTTATCAGCCTTCGTCATCACCACGCTGTGGTGTTGGAGCACGACCGTGTTGGAATATACACCTGTCTGAAATACAAACTTTGTTATAATTTCAAATTCAGAATCGACATGCTTCTTTTGCATGCAATCAAAAACCTTTTTAAAAGAGGGTTTATAACCAGCCAGTGACAATTCGAAATTGGAACACTATATAATACGGTCCGTTCATAATTATTTTACCTCGGAGTTTCTATCAGAGTGACCCTTATGTCGTCGTCATCAGTCAAAGGCACTCAAAGGTAAAATATATCTAAATTGACTGTATTCAGTTACTGATTAATTAGTTGAGTTGATGTGATTAATTAAAGAATAGATTCTTCTTTCAAATTAAGCCCTAAAAGACGCATGAAAATTTAACATCATTATTTTTTAAATCGGTTTATATCACTTACAAAATGTAAGTAATTTCCGAAATTCACGCATCGGTACGTTGCTCTTAAATTGTTTAATTTGTTTACTTTCTCCAAGAATCTTAATAACTCGGGGTAACGGTGCATTTATTTTAGTGCTCTTTAAAGACTTGTCACACCTGAATGACATGCAGGTGCCTACTGCCTCACATGTATTTTTGTTTCGGTTGCTGAGCAGAATGAAGTCACAGTAAATAGTAGTCAGATAAAAAAAACCCGCCGGCATTGTGGAAAGTGTGACTTTTGAAAATAGGACAAATAATTGAATTGAAGTATTAAAATGCGGTGGAATGTTCCATTTTATTCGTAGTCGCAAATTTACGTGGTAAAGTAGATACTTTTACACTAAGATTAGTGTAGCCATACACGATACTGCCTATCGTCCAATCGGCAAGACGCTACCGATTGTGTCAGTTAGAAATTAGAACTGATCGTTTGGGCGTGGATTGGCATGACAGTTTATGCTGTTTATGTTAAGTTCCTTACTGATCCAATCGGTAGCGTCTTGCCGATTGGACGATAAGCAGTATGGTGTATATGGCTACTGTTACTTAAAGTGGAATGTTCTTAAAACGGACCTATCTGGGTCCTAGACTTTATATCAGAACCGCAACTCTCGTAATTAACTTACACTTTCATATTTTTACTTTTATTGAATTATAAATAAATCGTCTTGATATCATAAACTGACTTTTGGAGTTTGGACCAATCAAAACGGCAAACGCTGGTACGACGTTTATGAGAATACCATTTCGACGGTTGAACATATAATAACATGGATCCTAACTGTATTATTGCAGGATTTGATTATAATATTCTTCTACCTAATTAATCACTACTTTACTATCTCCTCCAACCTCTCTAGTCCTTACATCTACTCTTCGCTAATTTCAGTGAGTATATTCATTCATAGAAGACTCTGAAAGCATTGCAGTAATTTAATTCCACGTAACGCCCAATAAAAGGCCAACGGTGGCGCCGAGGAGGGAACACAATTAAGACCTTGGGGGAGGCCTTTGCTCGCCAGTGGGTCAGCATAGGCTAAACCTCCTTTTTGACGCTTCCGTGGTACAGTGGTTTAGAGATATCGACTACGGAGGACGTGGGTTCGATCCCCGGGTTGGAACAACGGAACAAATTTAGTTTTCGAGTCTGGTTAGGACATGCAGGCCGATCACCTGATTGTCTGACAAGAAAGATGACCCGTGCGTCGGATGCATGTAAAAAGTAGGTCCTGTGCCTGATCTCTCGCCAGTCGTGTCTGGTCTACTGGGTTACGAGAGTAAAGGAATAGAGAATGCTCTTGTATATTGCGCACACAAGTGTGTGCAAACTTAAATTAACTACTGCGTAGCTGGTCTGGTGTTAATGAAACCGGCCACCGTCACCGAAATCGGTGTGGGGAGCTATTATTATTTATAGGCTTATTTAAAAGTCATAATATGTAACACTTAAAACTTACCACGCTCTGCGTGTTACAGTCCTGGCCGGCCATGGTGAGGTCGAGGCGGAAGAGATCGCTGTTGACGACATCGATGTTGCAGGTCTCCGAGCGGCCCAGGGCGTAGATACGCCCGTTGAACGGCTTATTCGTGCGCACTTGAACCGCAATGCGGGTGTCCTTGCAATGGACAGATACTGTAGGAAGAGGTTTGATTTAAATATAAAAAGACATTTTTTTTCCCGCGCCCGCGTAAATATAGGAATACTGTACTTTTTCGGGACAAAAAGTGAAAAAGTAACAAACATCTATCCATTAATCCTCATAAACTTTCACATTAGTAGGAAGGAACAAGATGATCATCATCATCATCATCACCAACCTGTAACATCTTTCCGCTGGAACTCGGTTTCTACTCATAATTATAATGTATCGATGGGTACTCCATACTCCATACCTACTGCATGTTATATTGTAATTTGTAATTAAACTTATGAATAATAGAATTGCATTAGCTACACAAAGACATTGGTGAATATTCGCACTTCAAGTAGGTTAAGTTACGGTGGTTGGTATTTAGTAAAGTAATGTTTTATTTGTCAGTAGTTTAGAAAACCGACCATGTAACGTTTGCGAGATTTACACGGGTGACTAAAGCCGTGCGACACGGACTTCATCTCTGAAATAGATTCAAAACAATCGCTTAATAGTCTAATTGATACGTCTATGATAATACATAATAAAATAGAAGATGTACCACATAGCGGCAATAGTAAATCCTAAGCAATTCCCAGCAGTCAGATAGGCGTTACTATCGAAGAACCAGTTAGCAGAATGAGCAAAAATTCCTTTAAGGATTACTGTACTTACTTTTTAGATTCGAGTAGACTCTAAACCAGTTGAGTTGAGATAATGACAATGATAAACCAAGGAAGCTGATGATAAATCTTGAAGCTGTTTACACTTCTGCGAGCCTGGTATATTATGATGATAACATCTTTAATATTTTCACCATAGGAAATCTGGCTTAGACGTAAGAAAATTAAATAAATCCTACAAAAACATTACCTAAATGAACATAGCCAATTATTTCCTTTGCAAAAGTTATGAGATGTAGTAGAGACCAAGTGAAATTCAAGATAGTCCATTTAATTAGTTACTCATAAAAAAATTGTAACCGTATGTGGAAAAATGTATTTTTATAATTTCTTATATTCTTAAATAGTGACTTGGCAATGAGCATTTCAAGAGTTAAATGTTCGGTACTGGTATTCATATTTTAATACTAGCTTTTGCCCGCAGGGTCGCCCGTGTGGGAGAGTATTCGGGGCAAAGAACTTCTTTAGCAAATATCACTACAATATAGTAATAGCACAGAGTAAAAATATATACTTATAATAAATTTTCACATGTACTTTTCATTTTAATATAACTCCTAGATAAGGATTAAGTAATTTTGTATCCGTCTAAATAACTTCTGAAAATACCACATTATTTGTGATCGTTTTTTTAAACTTGGAATGGGTATACGAGGGCGGCACTGAAAATTTCGGGAATCAAGGAAGTGACACAACATTACTATTTAAAAATGTATTTATTGCTTTTCGAAGTATTCTCCGCGAAATTTGACACATTTTTCCATACGATGGAACCAATCATTGAAGCGACCATTCCATTCGGAAGTTGGGGTCTCCAAAATGGCCGTTTTGTAGGCGTCCACAGCTTCTTCAGGTGATGAAAATCTCTGACCACGCAATTTATTCTTTATTTTAGGGAAAGTATAGAAATCATTAGGGCTTAGGTCGGGGCTGTACGGCGGATGGTCTAATAATTCTATGATTTCTTGCTCTAAAAACTCTTTTGTTCTGTGCGCGGTGTGAGAACTCGCATTGTCGTGATGGAGGATGATGCGGCGGTTGCAGTTCTCTTTACGGAGTTCAGAAACGACCTGTGGCAAACAAATGTTAGCATACCATTCTGTATTAACCGTTCTTTGTCCCTCAAGAGGAATAGTCGCAACATGGCCGGTTTTGGAGACAAACGTGGCCACCATTTTTTTTTGCAACACTCCGTGAACGAACAATTTTTGTTGGCATTAACTCATTTTCGAACACCCAAACTCGTGACTGGTTTTTTGTTTCGGATTCGTACGCGTATATCCAGGATTCGTCACCTGATACGATGTTGTATACAGCATTTGAGGATCCTGCGTGGAATCTTTCGAGAGTTCTGATGCACCAAGTAACGTGTAATAACAGTAACGCGAGCCGCTTTTTGCTCTTCACAGAGCAAATGCGGTATCCATCGGGAAAACAACTTCTTTACACCTAATTGTTCATGCAAGATTATTTGTATTTGACTCATGCCAATGTCTAAAGTTGCCTGAATTTCGCGGTATGTCACATGTCGATCTTCCTCAATCAGCTTACGCACAGCATCAACGTTTTCTTGGGTGACTGCCGTTTTTGGACGACCTTGACGGGGATCATGACTGAGCTTGACACGTCCACGTTGAAAATCAGCAAACCAGCGATAAATTGCGGTTTTGGATGGGGCTTCATCACCAAATGCAGAAATCATCCGGTCAACATACTGTTTTTGTGTTAAACCACTTCGAAAGTCATAATAAATCATCGCTCTAGAATTTTCTCGAGTCAATTCCATTTTCTCAACGACTAAACTTTTTTTGATTCTCGGTCTCGTCACAAGGTCTTGTCAGTTTGACAAGACCTTGTGACAAGACCAAGAAACTTTTTTTAAATAAATAAACGGTATTCGATTTTTAAAACCAAGGAGTTTTAAATTAAAAAGATTTTAATATGAAAGGAACAGTGGAAATATTCCATTCCCGATACTTTTAGTGCAGCCTATGTAGTAACCTATCCTTAAAAGATAGACATATCTGCCATTGCGAACTTTTTTGTAGGTACCATGGTATCAACTTCTAAAATATGAAGATTGAGTAGAGAAATAGTTAAAATTTTAGCCGAATTTAAAAGGGGAATTTTTTGGAAAATAAGTTTTATTTCAAACTTTTTTGTGCATTTTTACTTTGGAAGTCGGTTTTCATTTTTTGTTTAAATATAATATTTTTTTTTATTATTATTAAGACATTTATATTTATTATTATTAAGACATTTTAAGAAAGTTATTAATACAAAAAAAAGACTCCGGTATTCTCACTCTCTCGGAAAAACAAACTAAAGCGATTTTATGCCGGTTTTCTGAGAGGCCGTTGTCTTTCTCCAGTTAAGCATTACCGATCTGTGGACCAAATAATATCTATAATTAAATATAATATAATTTTGGCTATAGCAAAATTTCAAATACATTGATATCGGTGTACTAAACTATGAGGATACCTATGTCACCATAATAATATTAGGTCCTATGAAATTGCCGTTTTGTATGAAAAAAATTAAAAGAATTTCTTTCATGTAGGTATTTTTTATTTGTATTAATCGAAGTAATCACCCACGCAATCAATGAATCTTTGCCAACGCAGTGGCAGTTTATTGACGCCCTTCTTAAAGAAATCAGCTGAAAGGGAGGCAACAAATTCTTCAAAGGTATTTTGTACTGCCTCTCGGGTATTGAATTTTTTTCCCGCCAAGAAGTTATTCAAATTCTGAAAAAAGTAGTAGTTGTAGGCGCAAGGTCTGGTGAGTAGGGCGGATGACGGAGAGCTTCCAACCCCAGTTCTTGCAACTTGGAGACCGTCTGCTGTGCAGTATGAGGTCGCGCGTTGTCGTGCAGGAGCAGCGGAGTCGAGCGATTGACCAATGCTGGTTGGAGATGTGCCAGCTTCTCCATCATTGTGTTCAGTTCTTCACAGTTCTTTTTTTTATGCTTACTATGCGCATAATTTATTACACCCTAATGAGCGACGCTTATTAAGTTTTCTTTCAGGGCATTATTTAGGTGCTGAACCAGAATCCAACCAAATTGCTGAGCGCTTGCGGTTATCAAACAGAATCCATTTTTCATCGCAGGTAACAATGCGGTTCAAAATTCCTTCATTTGTGTGTCTGTTGAGCAGTGCAAGGCACGTCTCGACGCGTACTTCGCGCTGGCGATCATTGAGTTCGTGGGGCACCCGTTTGTCAAGCTTTTTTACCTTGCCAATTTGATGCAAATGGACCAATATTATTTTGACGCTAACATCGAAAGCTGCTAATTCAGCCGTAGATAGTGTGTCATCAGCTTCCACAATCACCTTTAATTCGTCATTGTCGACCAAAGTCTTTGGACGACCGCGAGGTTAATTTTTCAGGTCGAAATTTCCAGAACGGAAGCGAGCAAACCAATAACAGGTGGTGCGTTGGTTTGTAGTGTTAGCTCCGTAAACGTCGTTGATGTTGCGTGCCGCTTGTGCCGCGTTGCTGCCACGACGGTACTCATATTCCATAATTACTCGATTTTTTAACGTATCCATGATGACGAAAAAGATTGATTTGCGATGAAAATGTAACATTAATCAATAAACAAATGACTACTTTTGGAAAAAGAATTCCATGTTTTTAAAATAAAATTAATTTGAAATTAGAATTCTTAGCCAAACAAAAATTATTTTGATTTGAAATGGCCAGTACTGCAGAACGGCAATTTCATAGGTAAATACCTATTATGTTGGTGTATCGTAAGAAGATGTTGGTGGTGGTGGTGGTGGTGGTGGTGGTGATGATGATGATGATGATGATGATATTTACTATAAGTGGCATATGCTTGCAGTTCCTTAAACAATGCCGAAATTTCTAAACGTGTATATTTAAAGACTAAGGAGTTCTGTTCAGAGTTTTGGATCTAGGGTACACCTTGGCCCATAGTTTACTTACTATAAAAGTCGAAATCACTATAAATATCCTTATAATTTTGTAGAGTTCTCTCGATTTCACAAGGATGTCATCATCAGGCCTCCACCTTGGTGACTAAGGGACCAATTTCGAATTATATTCTTTATAACAACAAAATAATTTTGAAAATGATTCGACAAACGGCAGAGTAATGTTCAAAGATATACGTGTCGGTGTAAAAGACTATGAGAAGTACATATTATCATCATAATGTGATAGTGTGATGAAGGGGGTGATAATGATGATTACTTTGATTAACATAGTGGCAAATGCTTTAAGTTCTATAAAACAACGACGAAATCCCCAAACATATATCTATAACTGTTCAGTACTTTTTGATCCAGGTATATCATGGTGCAAACTCTTTATTTTTGGTAGGCATATGACTGGACTACTACAGAAAAAGTCAAAATCACTATATGTGTCCATATAAATTTAGAGGAGCTTCCTCGATTCCTCAGGGATCCCATCTTCAGGTCACCACTTTGGTGTCAAAAAGACCAATTGGGGGAAGTCCAATACGGTGGAGTAATCATTGAACATATAAAAAAATAATTATTAACAGCCGTATATGTATAACCGCCTCCTTTTATGGAAATCGGTTACTTAAACTTTAGTGGAGAGGAGTAACCAAAACGCATTAGTGAAAACCGCATTCAAACCGGTCAAGCCGTTGACTTCATACGCGCAAAAGCGAATATCGCGGGAACCGTACATTTTTCCGGAATAAAAAGTCTAAGCCTATGTGTTAATCTGGAGTCTAAACTACTACCATACCAAAAATTCATCAAAATCCGTTCAGTACATTCAAATGTAAAGATAAACAGATAAACAGACAAACAGACAAAAGTTCTAAAAATCATTGTTTTGGGTTCTATATCGTCCATGAACTCCCCCTGTAAAAGTTCTTATATATCTTCCATGTACAGACAGCGACCAGTTACCTACCAATTTATTATGTGTATAGATAAATAAGATAGATAATATAGATAGATTAGACCCATGCAAGTCACTGACGGTGAGACTCAACATAAATGCTATTTCCGATCGGTTTTCTGTGAGGCCGTTTTATTTATCCGGTTGAGTGGGCCATTTACTTTTTTTATTTTTACATTATTATTGTTACAATTACAATTACACCATTCGCCCCGAAGCATCTACTGTAACCTAAAATAACCTACCACTTCTCAATTTATGAGATTTGTTATATAAATAACGATTACAAAGTTATGAGTGAAGGTGTATCTGATAGCGCGACCGCGCTATCGCTAAGTAGTCATACATTTTGTTCCTATGAATTCGTAAAATTAAAAATTCTAAAATCGTCATTTTTTTCAGAATTGTTACTTTTTTCCATATTTTCCCATTATATGTAGTTAATAACCTAGCCTGACAGCAAATTTAAAATTTCTAAGTCTGCTAGAAGTATTTTTTGAATTATGCTTATTCTCCCTACCTCCATAACTCCCATACATACCTCCATCTATCCATATCATCTTTCAAAATCGTGTTTTTTGCCGCTTACTATCTCCTAAACTATGCACTCAATTTTTAATTTCTATCAATCTATCCACACTCAGGGACCTTTACTACAATTAGTGTAGTATTATTGCCCGTTCTCTTCTTTCAAGATACTGAATAAACATTTTTTCATTTTTATTAATGCCCGTTTTCCGAGGTTTTTTTTTTTAATTTAGTCGGTAGTTTGCGCTCATTCAATAGCGCTTTTTATTTTTGCGTGATCTAATCAAAAGCGCTATTAAATAGATAAACTACCGATAAAACAGCTCAGAAACCGGGCATGAATAAGATAAAAGCAACACATACCATCATAACAGGTGCCGGTCTTGTCGCAGTTGGCGTCGGTTCTCGTCAGGTTGCTGTTGACGGTCGTGTCTTGCTGATGGTCAATAGTAACCGGCAGTTCTCCACCAGGATTCGCGTTCGCAGGCGGCTCTGGAAATAAAAATATTTTATGATTCGATAGGCTATATTAATCTTTCTAACTAGCGGGGATAATCAAAGACCAGCCATAAAAGAGACTATAAATAGTTCTAGAAACATGTTCGACGTGTACTAGTATAATAATCGACACATGATTGCAGTGCAGTGCTTCTAAGCGTGGATCTTGCAATTATAGTGCAACCATCTTGGAAATACATTTTTATTGAATTTCGATGTTTGAGAACGTAATAAAACTACTATTATGGCGTCTAGCGGCTTTTTTTGTACTATAATAATGATAATATCTAGGGACGCTTCAGTCTGGCCCCGTGGTGAGTATCCGAAGAACTTGTGTTACGGGGACCAGACAACGAGAAGTATATTTAATACTTTAAACTATACTACCTACATAATTATATTTTTATATTTATAATAATTGATAATTATCACAGTTGCTGTAAGTATTTTTAATAAAAGTTCAAATCTAATAACGGTAAAATCCAATAAAGAGATTTCACAATCTCACATTTTTCGTATATCAATATCGTAGGTATAGCAATTTAGCGTAAATCTTATAGCGATATAATCTACGCCTTAGTTGATTCGGTTATGTAATGAATTGGCTCGATACTGTTATAAAATATTATGTTGCTATTTTCTCGTAAACGTTAAACTAGTAATGATAATTATTTAAGTTAATCAAAAGTCAATGGGCGTATTTGACCCACTTTTAAAAAAAGTGGCGACCACAAAATAAAACTCTTTCATTCACATTTCATTTCCCGTAATCATTTTAATTCCGATCCTTGGAGAAGTGGAGATATTCAACCTTCAATAATTCATTCAAGAGTCATATTTTATATGAATATTCGTTTAAATGAGTTATAATATCTCAGTATTTACTCCACCCTCTGCAGATATGCAATATTTGCCGTTCTAATCCAGATACAATTACGCTTACATCTAACTTAATTTTATCGTTGGTCCTTTGAACAGAGATCAAAGGATCAGCTCACACCAAAACTAAACTTTTCAAGATAACGATACAAAATTGAAATTTATTCACTACACAAAACTTTCCTTTTCATCCGTTATTGGATGATGTATACAGTATTCCCCGAGCGAAGTAACCACTCTTGAAATATTGTAGCGCCTAGAACAGTTGGTTTTCAAATGTCGTATGGTTGCCCAAACACATACGGCATTCTCACAACACAGTCAGCCTAGTCCAGAGGAATAGGTCAATACGTCTGGGTCAACCATGTGCGGGTTTCCTCACAATGTTTTCCTTTATCGTTAGAGCGTCCGTATAATGTACTTGATATCTGAAAAAGTCTCATTGGTACACGCCACAACCTGGCAATCGAACCTGCACTCTCTCAAGTGCGAATAAAACGGTCTACCCACTTAGGCCACGGAGCTCTTTTTTACTACACAACAAGATACATATTTCATTGCGCGAGCGCCTAATTAAAAAATGCGTTTCGGTGTGAACGGTTCTTCCAACATCATATTTTGTTCTACAAAAGTTGTAGTCAAATTATCGCTTGTAGATATTATGAAAAACTTTTTAGACGTAGTTATAGAATTTTCTTCGTAGCGAATACAAGTAGCACTCGAATGTAAAAAACAGTATAATAGCTCCCCATACCGATTTCGGTGACGGTGGCCTGTTTCATTGAAACCAGGCCAGCTACGCAGGAGTTATGTTTTAGTGCCCAAGTGTGTGCGCAGTACCCGAGAGCACTCTCTCCTCCTTTACTCTCGTAACCCAGTGGGACGGATAACCGACACGACTGGCGAGAGATTAGGCGCAGGTCCGACTTTTTACATGCCCATCCGACGCATGGATCATCTTTCTTGTCAGACAATCAGGTGATCAGCCTGAATTGTCCTAACCAAACTTGGAAACAACATTTTTTTGTTCCAACGCGGCAATCGAACCCACGACCTCCGAGTCGAGAGCCAAGCTCTAACCACTAGACCACGGAGGCTTGTTGCTGTTGAATAAACAGTATACGATATGATACAAGTACCACTAGGCTGTTACAACGCAATATTACCACTGAACCATCGCGAATCAATTGGCGGGATGACGGTCGACGGCAAACGACGTGTCAACTGACGCTGCGGCCACTGACCCGTCACTAAATTCGTCACAAATCGGCCACGCCCTATGATCATATTTTATCGCCGAAATGGCCACTGTCGTTAGTATTAACGTTCTAAACACCTATGATTCACTTGATGGCCAATGGCGATAACAATGGGTTTTCGCGCTACTCAATCTTAGATTGTAATTTTAACCTAATTGACAATATAATTATTTTATTGATACGTGAAGCAACAACTTTGAGTATAGTTTTACGAGAGTTCTGCATACGGAGGAGTATGAAATTTGGCCGGTAAATTAAAGTTTATATGGAGGAGGGTGTGCCGAAAGCTTATATTTTTTTAAGTAATTCTAAGAAATACATACAACAACAACAACACAGAGTGTTGTTCACAACAACCTCACATTATTCACACACACTACCGTGCGTTTGATAGAATTACAAGAAGATACAATTTTGTTACACGTTGACGTTTGTTAATCTGTCACAACGTTTAATTTTTTATTTCTTAAGTTTGAATAATTCATATAATTTTTATTATGTGAATTATTATGGGCGAATTTTGACTACAGGGCGACCTCTCGTAGGAATAAAAGCTTCACAGCCACAACGTAGACATTTGAAAAAAACTTTGACAGCTTAGCTTTTAAAGTGCTTAAAATGGTTCTTAAAAAATCTTCATGTTATTGTCACGAATGAAATACTTACAGGTAAAAGAATATAACTTCTTTAACCACAATACAGAGCTATAACTTATGTAAAATAACTTTTTAATACCCATTGATAGTATCGCAGACAATTGCATCCTGATCGTGAATTACAAATCAATTTCAGCATTCACACGGGAAATGCTACTAGATAAGTCAAAAGACGGTATTAATTAATCTGATAGACCAGGAGATGGCTAGATACCGCAGACCTTATCAAGATAATTATGCAAAATTATCCTACCGCGATCTAATCCGTAGGGAAGGCTTCACATTTTCTATGGCTTATAATGTGTACAAAATATGCTAGCATTATACTTTGCCAGTGACTCGCGTCTGTCAGCGAGTATCGCGACGACTGGCATTAAAAATAATAAAGTTTATCATCTCCGATCCTTACTGAGATAAAATGCATACAGAATAGGCACATATTACACTGATCTCTTCTATCTGATCGCCTTAAGAGAGAATATTCAAGTAGGTAATGACTGACTTAGAATAAATTAATTACTAGAGATAAGGGTCAGTTCACACCACGACGAGACGCGGCGCTGCATTTTTAAGCTAGCTATTCAAATTTTTACTTCATTCGCTACACAAAAAGATACACGTCTCATATGACATCAGTCATACACTGCACATGCGCTGTGCAGCGCGGTGTGATCTAACATTTGAACTCTTACAAGGAAATCTTCTTGTGTAATGAATCAAGCTCAATTTTATATAGCTATCTTAAAAATGCTGCGCCATGACGCGTATCGTTCGTTTCGGTATGAATTGACCCTTAATACTACGAAATTCGTACAAAATAAGAACGATTTAAAGTAAACAGCACAACAAGCACCTAGGATGACTGGCATTTAAAATATTCAACTCATCGCACTTTACCAGACTACAGTCGCGAATCACTTGACCAGTGTTAATCTGCTTTAAATGTCGATGACACCACATCGTTTTGCTTTTTCCACGCTTCAGCGGCTGAAGTCAATTTTTCTCACGCTTCATTTTATACTGAGTTATGTGTTACGTTTTGTAATTTATTACATTATAACATATGATTATTATCATCTTTTTCTAGATAATATTTAAAGACATTTTATTCTTATACGAAGGCAGCTTTATATTCTACTAGCTTTTGCCCTCAGCCCCGCCCGCGTAAATCCGACGGGAACACTGTACTTTTTTGTGATAAAAGTAGCTATAACCTATGTGCTTCCCATCCATCGAAATCAGCCCACTAGTTGCGGAGCTTATTCAACACAAACAAACACATCTTTACTATTTATAATATGAGTTATATACTTAGTTATTAATTACTTATAACATCATAATCAAAATCAAAAATTTAAGTTGACCCCGAATTGTCAGGATGATCAAATTATACGCAACGATACTCTCGACCATGTCAGTCTTCGAACAAAAAACTAGATCAATATCTTTTAATACGTTTGGGAGCTACGATGCCACGGACAGACACACAGACAGACAGACACGTCAAACTTACAACACCCCACTTTTTGCGACTGGGGTTGAAAAGATATGATGAATGAAGAAGAAAATACTTAAACATTAGGCGGTGAAATCATTTGGTACTGAATTAATCTAAAGGTTTACAGTACTAGGTTACATTTATTTATTTTATTTGAAAACTTTTTGCACAAAGCACAACGATTTAATGCCATATGACATTTTCTACCAGTCACCCTATGGAGACAGAGACAAAACAAAATGTCCGTCTGGAAAAATACAAAAATGAAACTAAACGAAAGGTCGGTGTAAAACTAATAATACATAATAAATATACTATAATATTCATAGCATTTAATATTTGAAGATTGCAAAGTTACACGTAAAAGTTCCCTAGTAACATTTCAACTCTGTCTATGATAATTATTTTATTATCATTAAATAAATTGTTAAAATATTATTATATTTTAACACCGATAAGAATGCACCAAATTCTTTATTAGAATCTGGAAAGTTTTTATCATGACTCATGATGAGCTGGGTGAAAATATTTGTATTTGAGCAATAAAATTTCCTATTTTGTTCTTTTTGTAGGCTTGAGCTGCTTTTCTATGACCCATAATATTGCGACTGTACCACTTTCCAATGTTCGCGTTTCAATACAATATCAACAAGACGTTGCTTCGGATTCGTATTTTGTACATTTTAACTAGTATCGTAAGTACGTATCTCTTTCATTATAAACTTAAATAATTATAACTTTTTAAATTAACAAAAGTGTCTGTTTCACAAAGTTAAAGTTCAGTTGATTAAAGTAATAACTACGTAATATCTTATACTTTAAAGTAGCAAATAGGGTATATAATATTATATATAATCGGAATCTCGGAAACAGCTGTAAGCGTTTTCATGAAATTTTGTATGCTGAGGGTTTTGGGGGAGGGTTTTGTCTTATCCCTGAGAAACTGCGCACTTTTAAGATAATGTTTTTTCTTTCGTCGCGTAATAACATACCTATATGAGTGATTTCGATTTCTAAATGTAAAATTCGTTTGGCGTTTTGGTAAGCGTTATACTTTATGCGTTGTTGGCAAATTGGTATCGGGTTTCGGTATCGGATTCAAAATCCCCGTCAGACGAATATTATTTTCATTCATTTTATTTATTTTTATATATATTTTATTATTTTATCGTTCTACTAAAACTCCCAGGAGAACTCCCTCTCGCAGGTCTGATAATATAATTGTACGAAAATATTTTTCAAACAGAAGCAAACTCTTTTTGCTTAGGCCTCACGACCTATGATGGATATTATTAGAAACGTATAAAGCTTTAAATAGAGGTCTAGATGAAGCGGTTTGTAATGACGAGACTCGTTTCATCAACACGGCATTCACTAATTGAAAGGACACAGGTATTTACCGACAGGTGACTTCTACATTCATACTTTTTAATCGTCATATTATTTTTCTTTAGAAGTAACTTAGAAAACTTATTTATATTGCATTTTCCTGGATAATATATATATATATATATATATATATATAGCGGTACAACTATTTTAACGATTTATTATTCTTATAATAAAAAGGAAAGATTTTATTTTTTATTTCTAACTGGTATCTTCGTTGAATTATTACAGAGTTGTCCAAACGGTCTCTTCTATATTTTGTGTACTTTACCATATTTGACGACATACAAAATAGTTAACCTATTGTTTTCACTTCAATAAAAAAAACGTAATAATATTATTTTCAGATAGAGTTTCGCGGAATCGGAATTAACCGCGGTAAGGTAACGGGACTCGCATAGTGGTGGTTTCCAAACGAGTTTTAAACTAATCGCTCGTTTATATACAGTCATATTGCGTAGGTACAGACTACAGACACCACCACCTACTACCTACATCCGCCAAGTATTTCACTAGGAACTTACGGTACAAAACTTGTCCCTTATTAATACTTGGCAACTCTGCTGCTCTACAAAATATATTTAGCCCCACAACTTGGCCAGCGAGTTTTGTCGGGGAATTCAATTGGTGACGTTGTGGATTTTGTATTTCTTTCGTAAATTTGTTTTATTTCTGTTCTTAATGTTTAATATTGGTAGAATATTAACCATTAAATATTCGTTAACGTGCACAAGTGTGGGCAAGTGGTACAATTAATAAAAACGTGCAATTTTGTGTTCCCTCCAAGACTCCCTAGGAAGTTTCAGTAAAGCTTCTACCACTTTACTGAATCTACTGACTTGACTCATTGACTGCACTGACTATCTATTTGGACTTTGACTAGAATTTAGACTTGACTTTAGGAAAACGGTGTTGAAAACCTTTCTGTTTCCCGCATTTTTAACTTGACACTGGCAAATGGTTTAAGCCGACGCCATATATTTAAATAAAAAAAAATAATAACTTGGCCAGGCTTTATCTAGAAAACTAGTAAACGGTATTCTATGTAGAGTTTTGAAGATCTTAAAATCTTTTATCTTATTTATGGTCTTATATCTAAAAAAAACCCTCAATGTAGGTAAGCAAAGAGAAACACTCTCCAACTTTTTAATATTTTAGTTAAGTGGCATTCCTATCAAATTTCATATTTCGAAAAAAAAAAAAAATAGGAATAACAAAAAAAAACTATCAAAAATGGACTTATATAGTATCACTTTTTGTATACACAATTGTATGACTAAAGCTTACTGTCAGCGTTCAAAATTTAATATTAACACTTTCTTCCTTTCGTTCTTTAAAACAGGTTTGGCATGTGCAAAAAAATGTTATATAATGTTGGATAAGTCGAATTACGTATACTATTAGCTGACTGGACATGGTCTAGGGGCCACTGACCTGTATTACTGGTTAAGACAAGGCCGGCCAAGGCCGTTAGACCCGCGGCACCACTTATAACATACGTATATAAAATCGCAATATTAAGGTACAGCGATAAAAAAGACAAAGAACGTTTTACTCTGAAAGTGAATTAAAGAAGAAATAATCTGATATTATAAGAATAATAAACCGGCTCATTGCAAGTCGGCCTCGCGCACCAAGGGTTCCGAACAAAACGGCTAAAAACCACGTTGTGTGGGAGCCCGTTAAATATTTATTTTATTGTGTTTTTTAGTATTTGTTGTTATTGCGGCAACAGAAGTACATAATTTGTGAAAATTTCAACTGTCCAACTATCACGGTTCATGAGATACAGCCTGGTGACAGACGGACAGACAGACGGGTGGATAAACGGAGTTTTACCCTTTGGGTACGGGAACCCTAAAACAGCGAAAAAGTGATTGTAATAAAGAGAAGGAATATTTTATAGAGTGCAGAATAAGCATTGTAGTTTTTATTGCGAATAGTAGACTTAGTTACTACCCATGAAAATAAGGAACAAGTCGTTCCTGAATAGGGACGCCAGACGTCCCGTATTTCCGGAGACGTGCCGTATTTTAGGTATTATTTAAAACGTCCCGCCGGGACCCGCGCTGTCCCGTAAATCGAGCTATGTAGGGTTAAAAAGTACTACAATACTACACATAAATATGAGCAAGGGCGCCCTAAAACTAATTAAAATATGCTAAAACTCGCTCGATAGAAATTAGAAAAATACCAAAAGTTTGTCACTCATATTTTTTTTCTCCCGGTTTAAAAACAGAAATCTCGTACTTTTTGGCTTTTATAAACTTTTGCCCTTTATTGACTGAATAAAAAAATATGGCAACCCTATTCCTAAACTATTTTTTATTGTGAAAATAACTTCAATTTAGAATAAAACGCACCCTATATTGTGATTCTACTAAAACGATTAATTTACTGCTTACTCATCTAGAAAGGCCTAATCTAATTATTTTGGCATCAAAGCGAATTAAAAAACAAATATCCTAAAATTACGAACAGAGTAGGTACGCCCCACATTGTACTGCTAATGTATTAATCTCGATTCAATTGAAGTCGAATTAAAGAGCCACGAGACGAAATCGAGTTCATGAACAAAAACATCTATTGATTTCCTAAAGCTACCCGTTACAAAGCACGCACGAGCGAACTCGAAAACTTTTTTTGCATCTAATGCAACCGGTGTCATGATTCAGCGTTATCGATATTGTAAACATAACGAAATTATGTCGACTCACAATAGGGATGTGCCTCATCACTTACTTGATCAATTTGCTGCCATTGAACTTTATTCGATTAGAGCGAGTTCCACGTTTTTGCTATTAAACAGTGTTCACTAGTCGTTTGTGTAACTGCGAAATTTGATGAAATACCGAGCAAACAGCATTTACATAGACCATCTACCCAAGTATGACGTATAATAATGTCATCCTCTCGTTGGCGTCAAGCGTTTTTTATGTTATTAACAAAATGGAGAATGTTACTAGGTATGAAAAAAATTCTTGGAACATTTTGTTACAGCACAGAATACATAATAGTACAAGTAGTCACAGTAAAGCTACTTTGCATACAGATACACTAGTTTTTGTTTTATTC
Source organism: Phengaris arion (assembly GCA_963565745.1). Lineage (NCBI taxonomy): Eukaryota > Metazoa > Arthropoda > Insecta > Lepidoptera > Lycaenidae > Phengaris > Phengaris arion. Next base: position 14,108,268 of record OY751440.1, on the reverse strand, counting down.
AAAAATGTTAAGTAGTTATGATTTTACAAGCGTTCAAAGTTCCGATAAATTTTCGAAACCCGCTAACAGTAGCGTGACGTCACGCTACACCTCGACCATACAGCACGAAGTTACCATCTGGGCCACTTTAAAGCTAAATATCTTGGAAACTAATTGACGCATTGAAAAAATTCTATCAAGAGATTTTTATTCTCCGCAATATTTTGTTATCGACTCAAAAAGATCACAATTAAAGGTTCAGTATCGACAAAGTTCCTGCTCTACAAGTTTCTAAATATTTTCCATTGCACTAGGACACCTCAAAACCTTTAATCACAAAGGAAGGGACCGCAACGACTGTAGACGCGGTTGAACTACGTATTTACACGTGAGCATGTGTGCGTGCGCACGATTCAACGGCGCTCTTAAGCGATTTTCATCTTATGCCTGGTCGAGCGGCAACTTGTTCGATGGTACACTATGAATTAGGTATAAATTAAATTATTGTCGTTGGTTAGACCGGCGTTTAAGTACTTGAAATAAGCTATATTCAATATTAACAGCCAGATAACCTACAGGTATGTTAAAATGCGACTTCAATCGAAGTTTATAATATTCGAGTTCCTCCACATGGTTTTGTCGGATAAATTAATAAAACCATTAACATCATAACAGTATTGGAAATGCTCCGGCCTACTAGAAGTAGCGGAACCTAACTGTCTTCTCAATCATTGCAATATTTACATTATAACTTGATTCCTGTACCGTTACGTCAACTACTGGCCATTTAGCCATGATGCCATCGCTAATTACGTGGACGAAGTTAGATATCAAAATTGTATGGTATTGACGTACCGCGCGCTATCACTTAGCGAATGTTATGTCAATTCCATATATTTTCAATTTCGACGATCGTCATTGTATGTAACGATGGCATGTTGGCTAAGCCATCTGTTTACCCTATTAGTTAATGGGGTTTTTGAGACACAAGAATCCTAATATTCCTGACGTTTTACATTTCCATTATTATTATGTAGTTTATTCTCTACTTAATAATTACCGTTTTAGAAGAGCCTAGATGACTTACAATTTAAATGATAGTACAGCAGATAAGCTTCTGTTTTATCGACCTACTTCTATATAAATATGAGCATTTCAATTACCTTCCTTAGTTATTCTTTAATCTTGAAACATATTAAAATGACACCATGTGTCATATTAAAAGTTTCTACGGTATAGTGAAACGAGAAAACACATTCATGAGTATATTATATATCAAGTTTAGAGAAAATAGTAAATTAGAAATATATTCAACCGATATAGTGAAACTAGCCTAATAGATTAAGTATTAACTGGTCAATTTTTAAACGACTTCAACGTGTTTCGATTTTTTATAGACGTGTTTCGATTTTTTAAAGAGACCGTATAAATTATAAATAGTTCGACGTTCTTATTACGATATTCCGATGCAATACAGAGTTGTTATATATAAACAAGAAAACAAATATGTATGAATACATTACATTCATTCGTTCATCCGTCACTCAAGTTTAATAAGAATTCAGTAGAATATGAATTAAAAGAATAAAAATTTAAAAGGATTAATAGTTTTCATTCATTTTGATAGTCAGGGCTAGTCAACATTTAGACATCTCAGAATTAATAAACTGACCTTAACTAGTGAGATCGTGATGTCTTACGCCTCAGGCAAACGATTACTATGCATTTCTTATAATCGTGTAATAAGAGTTAACAAAAATATTCTGTTTAATAAAATTCCTATAAGTGGAAGGTAAAGACTCACGCGAGCAACAGAAAAGACAGAAAAGGAATGAAAGGATTTCATATAGTTAACACAACTCAAAATCACCCTATGGTCGAAATTCGCCCATAATAACTTATATAATTTTTAAATTTGAACTTTAATGGTTCTTTGCCTCTTGGAGATAAGAAATAGATCGGCAGATTGACAAACGTCACCGTGCAAGAAAATTGTGTATGCGTGTGTTAATCATCTAAAAAAATATCAACAATACACACTGTATTGGTGATATTTTTATTCATATACAGCAACTTTTATTTTCCGGCCAGCTTTTATACTCCTCCGGTGGCACGTTTCTTGTAAAACTGTAACTGAAAATGTTTGCTTCACTCACTTCTATGATAATGTATCATAAATCATAATATATATGAAACTATAAGTAGATTTTACTAATTACATTTTGTATACTTGTATGGTTATACCAAAATTGTGTCAAAAATATAAAATACAAATACAAGTTATAATATACATATTTATAAACAATGACGTTAACCCTAATCTCATGGGAAATTTGTTAAAACTAGGGTCAAGAGAACCAGCTTACCCACACAAGTAATTTCATTTATCTTATTTATTATATTCCGGTACTCACACGACGGAACATAACGCAGGCGTTAATTCACGGCGGTTTTCTGTGATGTCACGGTAAAACCGCTCGAGCCAAGGCATTTGTGCCAAAATCATGGCTGTGCCACGGTGAAACCTATCCCCCTATCTATTTTAATTTAGCAAAACTCAAAGAAGAACGAGCTATCCGGTATCTTCGCCGCCATGTAAATTCTCACGCGTAGTTAATGAGACTAGTAATTGTTGTTTTTTTCCGACTTCCTCACATTGCGGCGCTTTAATACGGTTAATAGGTTCACACGCTTCTTACGGCTTAGTATTAACGTGAATACAATGCCAATAACGTACGTACCTACGTGAACGTATACACGTAAACGTCTGCTTAACGATAGATAAAGGTGATGGTTCAAAATTGACACAGACTTAACAGAAATCCAGTGGTTTCTAATGTGTTCAGTTTCAATCAAAGGACAATCCCGAAAATCGCCGAGTAAAGAAGTTTATAAACAAGAATAATATTATGCTAATCGGTGTAGGTTCTAGGTGTAGATGTAGTTTTTGGTGTTGAAATTGTAGGTATACTCGTACTTACGCCTATAATTCCAATGCCAATTTTTGCGGAACTTCCTCGATTGTGGAGGCAGAAACGAAGCTCCGTTACAATTGTAATCTATACCTACACCTACCCACGTACAGCAATCTAACTAGATACTCCTACAGTCCCTACACCAACAAATACATCTACACCTACACCTCCACCTACTATGATTTTGGACCTTATATTTTTTGCTCATAACTTCTATACCCGGCGCGGGCGAATTTCGGGATCGCCATTTTGGTGACAGGAAATATGATTTAAAGTTTGGAAAAATGTCGACCAGTTCATTGCCGTTAACTCGGGGTTTTCTTGTATGGATTTCGGACCTTTAAAACCACTTGTGTTATTAGGTCTTTTAGGGCGTCACAGACGGCGAAGATACTATGAGATTTTATCTTAAGATGCCTGGATGAATTTTATATTACCAGTACGTAATATGAAAATAGTATAGTAATAGTAATAGTACTAGCTTTTGCCCGCGGTACTTTTACGGGATAAAAAGTATAGTAGTAGTATAAGTATGTAGTATTCTAACCTTAAACTACTACCAAATTTCATCAAAATCCGTTTTTGCGTGAAAGAGTAACGAAATTCCATCCATCCATTCTTCCGTACATACATCCGTCCATCCTCACAAACTTTCATACATATAATAGTAGTAGGATCTTAGCCGGCTGTGATAGTTCATACAAACTGTATGGCAAGCAAAATTTTATTTGAACATAACAGGTATCTTAGCGATCTGTGATATTTTATTCACACAAATAATCTCATCCATCGATCCAGATCCAGATTTTGTGAGTTGGTAAATGGAATAGTTTAGCCTCTATTATGAAAGGTTAGATAAGGAGCAACTTTAAGTTGTAGCATACGTGACTTAAATTAAATAAGAATATATCAACTTTCTAATATTTATATATAAGATTGACTTTCAGCCGGTTATTGATATTTAATCTAGTAGCCCTTTTTCGATCCACATTTAAGTTGGAACCGTTTTTTTTTTCTAAGCCTACGTAAGATCACAACAGTTCAACGTATACCTACTAATACTAATCTTTGTCTATTTATATTCTAATTTTTTTGACAGAAATATAGATTGACATAAATAGTTACTTTTATCTACGTTATCTAAAAAGCTTGATCTCCACTGCCATTTTTAAATATTAATTATAAGAATTCCTCTACATATCATACTATATTAATTAGTCCACTTCCACTATATTATTATAATTTATATTCTGAAACTAGCCGGTGCCCGCAACTTCGTTTCCGTAGAACAAATGGAAACGGAACCCTATTTTTTCAAACGGAAACCTAAGATAAAAGTAACCTAAGTTACTCCTTACAACATGAGCTATTTGCCAGTGAAAGTCTGAAACTGATTTTCAAATCAGTCCAGCCGTATCAGAGATTAGCCGGAACAAACAGACAGTCAGACACACGGACAGATAAAAATTTAAAAAAATGTTTTTTTATTGTAAGTACCCACCGTATATATTTTCACATACACTTAGTGAAAAGCCATTAATTTAAAATTACAAACAGACACTTCAATTTTATTTATTTGTATATTCTGAAAAAGCTACTGGCAATACTTCATTTTAAACAGATTACGCAACTCAGTACTTCGCCTTCAACTTTGGGCATACTTTTTATCAAATTTTCTTTTACAAAGCGCCGTTAGGACCACCGAGCCAGCGATTACAAAACACTATGATATCAATTATAGCGATGTGTCTGTAACAAATGTGTCTACGTGTTAACATTTTGTAGTCATTACTTTTTGTGGACCGCCCGTCGGCCGGTCGAGTATCATAATCAATAATTTATAAAGCTAGTAAGTAGTAGCTGATATCATTAGAGAGTTTAGTAGAAAATGTCTCATGTAATGTCAATTTTAGCACAAGAGGAAAACGACTACTGACAAGTGATTTTGTGATTTCCAATGATTATTTATATCATATTAATACGAGAAGCAAAAGCTTTGAGTTCATTTTTACGAGAATTGTGCGTACGGAGGAGTATGAAATTTGGCCGTTAAATTAAAGTTTATGTGGAGGACGGTGTGCAGAAAGCATTTTTTTTAAATGCCTCGAAATAGATAAAATAACAACACACACACTAGCGTGCGTTTGATAGATACAATGTTGTTACACGTTGACGTTTGTCAATCTGTCACAATGTTTACGTTTTTTTTTTTTTTTATATCTAAGAGGCAATTGAACGTTTAGAAAGTTCAAACTTAAGAGAAAACATAAGGGCCACGAAATGTATGGGAAGCATACAATCGTAGTCTCCTGATTCCTTCCCCAAAACTTAACCGATTTAAGTACTTTTTTCATTGAAAATTAAAAAAAGGCTTGAAATGTTTTCCTAATTTTTCATTTTTAGGGTTTCATAATACACAAGGAACCCTTATAGAGATAGAAACTTCTATCTTTATATGCTGATAGATCATGCTAAAAACTCTTTAGGAAAATTATTTTAAAAGAAAACGAACAGTGACTTTTGAAGTAATTTGAAAAAAAAAAACCTATTACGCGTTGATAGTTACGGAACCCTCCTTAGACATGTTCTTGGTTAGGTTATTTTATATAATGTAGTCAAATTTGTATTCGGGATGTTTGAACACAGCCGAAAATCAGGACATTTTTTTAAGTCTTTGAACGTCCATGACTCTTTTAATAATTAATTTATGGAAAAAAATAAATCACAGGGATATCCCTGTAATTTGGCATATGCCAATAGTATCCATAGATATTCAGGAAAAAATTGTTACTCTACCGGCGTTAACCAGGGAGGTAACAGGGGACTACGTTTGTATGATTTTCCATACATTGCGTGGCCCTTTTGTTTCCTCTCAAATATTATACGATGAACGAATTTCGATTCGATAAAGGGCGACCTCCAGTTACAACAAACATACGAGCATGTCCATAGTAATGTTTTTGTACATAAAATACATTCAAGTGTTCGTTATGTACTGTACGGTGCATATAATATTTTACTATATCTGAATTTCCCTTGTTGAATAAGAAAGCTAGTAAGTTAATTGCTGTTTTTTTTCTATGAATTATTTACTTAACAAAAATTTTACGGGTTTTTATTATCAAGGCATACACAAATTCTTATTGAGCATGTTTTATGACCGAACAAATGTAACCTTCGAGTATAATTTGATATTTAATTACAGACCTGTGCTTGACTAATTGATATGTTAACAAAAAATAAATTTTATCTTACACATATCTATGGAGAAAAAAATATTACCGTGCTTATTTCCATTAATTAGATAAGGATTAAGGACTGTATTTTGTTACTCACCAACAGAAATTTTTCGTTATTTTACATGATAAAACATAGGAGGAAGTTCAGTAGGATTTTCAAATATGAAGGACATCAGTAGTCTCCTAATTTATAATTTCTGTATAGATTTTATGACAATTTTAAACTGATCTACAATAATGCTTATCAAAGGTGGTAATTAGATGCTTCTAATTAAATATCGCTATAAGGAGCTAAAGAATTTTTATATCCTTCAATATAATAGAGTTAATTGCAAAGTAAAAACCAATCGCGCATATCTCAAGCAAATAAATCGTTGGCTCAATTCTTTCCACGTAGAGAATGCGTCAGCTCCAAGAAGAGACATCCGGGATTTGCGTGCTAAAAATACCTAACCAGACACATCTATATTATGTTTATCTTTGTAATTATTATTACCATATTAATAAGTGTAGCAAAATCTTCCAGTACAGTTTTACGAGAATTGTACAACCGGAACAGTATGAAATTTGATCAGTAAATTTAAGTTTATGTGAAGGAATCATACTTATAGGCGAATTTCGACCACAGGACCTTCGTTATGATAAAAAGGAAGCCTAGAAAACGCGATGAAAACTATGTCATCTTTATCTGTTAAATTATGAGAAGCATGATAAGTAAAAAAGTTTTGCTAGAAAATAGATATCAACAACATGTATTTTGCTATTATAATACCCAGTATTATAATAGCAAAATACATGTTATAAACTTAAGCCTGATTAAGTTGCAAAATTCTAAACTTCTATAGACGACTTGATTGAATTACACCAATTATTCTGTATGTTATAATAATTACATTACAGAGCGGTGTAAATGACTACAATATAATGTGTATCGTCATTATTTTATAAGTTTTACCATTATTTATTTTCATAATGGAGACCATTAGATAAATTCATAACACTATTAATTTTAACTACCAACAATTTAAAACTTTATATCCATGTGTAATTTGTGCATGTACATGAGTAGAAGCATGATTATTTTTTAAACTATAAGGGTCCAGTTAAACAAGGCGAGTGAAGGCCGAGCACCTGCTTTCATTCATACAACTTGAGCTTTATCGACTACTCCGCAACGTACAACCTAATGGCAATTATAATCCAACTGCGTGGAAGAATCTATACGTTGTGGTCTAGTCGATAAAGCTCAAATTGCGATAGCCGCGTTGTGATTCTTGTGGTCATATAAACGCGCCCTAAGTAGTCCGAGAGCCGTAATTGTATGAAGTTATTGTTACGAGTACATGGGACTCTAGTCTGTAATTTACTATAGCAACCTTTTATTACTGACGTTTCTATTTATGTATACAATACCATTCATGTTTAATAAGTATATATATAAAAATTAATTAATTAAATTATGAATATTTAATCAGATATGAAAATCAGCATTTAATTACCTTTGTAGAACATTTTCAAAATTATCAAAGTTAGACTTCAGTGTATGAGTCGTTTAAACGCGGTTCCTTACAATACTCCTAACTCTACCACCTAGGTTCTAGGCCATATTATATCAATCTAGACGTCACATTAAAGGGGCAGATAACGTAGATAATAATAAAAATAAACCTCTACTCCCCCACTATCTATTCGTATCTCCTCAATCAAATATCTCTATGGCTTCTAAGCGTGTTAAATTATAAGTACCTGGATAGCAGAGCTTTGCTCGAAGCTCTAGTAGATTTTAAAAAAAAGCATCACAAAAATATTTTACCCGTGTTCGAGCTGACGCAAAAACGCGGCACGCACAAAAAAAAAATAGGCTTACGAAACTGCCAATTGGTCTGACATATATTAGAGACGAAAGAAAAAACATATATAGCTAAAAATGCGTAATTTCCCAGCGATAAGACCTATATAGATAAGGCTTAATCGATTTTTCTCCCACAAAACTCCCCGCATGGTAAATTTCATGGCAATACTTGCAGCCGTTTTCAAGAAACCGATTATATACAAGACTGTCTCGTTTAAATTATAAAACGGGATTCGATACACCTACACCATATTATATCAATCTACACGTTACGAGGGCGGGTCAATAAGTCCGTGACTTTTGGAATAAAACACAGATTTTTTGATAAATAAATCATTTTATTTTTCAACGTAGTCCCCCTTGAGCCCTATACACTTTGTCCAACGCTTCTCCAATTTTTTTATCCCTTCCAAAAAATATGATTTGTCGAGGTCCTCAAAATAGGCCTTTGTTTGCGAGATGACTTCATCATTGGAGACAAATCTTTTTCCACCGAGCCATTTTTTCAGGTTTGGGAACAAGAAGTAGTCACTCGGAGCCAAATCTGGAGAATAGGGTGGATGTGGGAGCAATTCATAGCCCAATTCATGGATTTTTGCCATGGCAACTGCACATGTGTGCACCCTTGCATTGTCTTGGTGAAAAAGAACTTTTTTCTTGGCCAAATGAGGTCGGTTTTTTTTCAAATCCTCATTGAAGCGGTCCAATAAGTTGGCATAATATTCCCCATTCATTGTTCTTCCCTTTTGAAGATAGTCAATGTGGATTATCCCACGTGCATCCCAAAAAACAGTCGCCATAACTTTATTGGCTGACAAACCCACCTTGGCCTCCTTGGCGCCGATTCACCCTTACAAACACACTGTTTTGACTGTTGTTTGGTCTCTGGTGTGTTGTGATGGATACATGTTTCGTCCACGGTTAAAAAACTCCTCCATATTGTGATTAAACAACGCCAAACCTTCCTGTGAAGTTGTTACACGATTGCGTTTGTGGTCGACTGTGAGCAAACGCGGCACCCATCTTGCGGAAAGCTTTCTCATGCCCAAGTGATCATTCAAAATTGAAACCACTGAGCCATGCGAGATGCCTATGGCTTCCACAATCTCTTGCACTTTCAATCTTCGGTCGGCCAACACCATATCGTGAATTTTTTCGATTGTTTCGGGTGTAGAGACCTCAACTGGGCGTCCAGGACGTTCGGCATCTTCAGTGCTTGTATGGCCACAACGAAATTCAGTAAACCACTTTTTTACCATTGAAATCGATGGTGCAGAGTCCCCATAGTATTTATCAAGCTTAGCCTTGGTCTCGGTAATGGTTTTTTTTCGCAAAAAATAATGCTTAATAAGCACACGAAATTCACTTTTTTCCATTGTTTCCTTAAGTTACTGGATAGTCTGATAAAGATAGCTGTAAAACACAAACTAACTGACGCAGCAAGTTCAAATTTTGATAGGAGTCAACTGACAGATGCCTGTTGACAGGAGTAGTGTTGCTTTTTCAGTAAGGAGGTTAGAAATTCAAAAAGTCACGGACTTATTGACCCGCCTTAGTACATTATAGGGGCAGATAACTTAGATAATAATAATAAATCTTTGCTCTACCACTAACTATTCGAATCTCTATATTGTTAAATAATAAATAATCAACATTTAACGAAGAATAAAGAGTACTCACTCTCACAGAAGTTCTCGAAGTATTTTCCAATGGGTTCGCCGTCATCTATCAGCGGCCTCTCAGCGTTGAGGTAGGCAGAGGGTCCATCAGGTAAAGTGTGGTGGTCAAGATGGTACAGCCTGCAGTTGTAGGCAGCTGAGTGAGGGGCTCCGAGATAGAGGAACGAGCGACAGAGGAACTCCGACTCGATCTCGCAGGCGAGACGACACGCCGCTTCGGACGTCACCTAGGCAAAGGGTTGTAAGTCAATAATTCGTAAATTTGAGTTTAATTTTTTTATTCAATTTGCAACGATTTGTATTTACCCGACTGCGGCGAAGCCTAAAGGAAGGGTAATGATTTAAATATATGTATGTATAGTATTACCCTTCCTTCTAACTTCGTCGTAGTCGGGTAAATAGTTATTTTTAAACAAAAAGTTAACATAAAGGCAACATGTATATATATATATATATATATATATATATATATATATATATATATATATATATACGTCAATTCGCGTAAACAAGGCAGTAAATGTCAATATATTATGCGTACATATGTCAAAATGGCTTATTGTAATTGGATAATATGAACACGTCTTTTGCGTCATTGGATAATTTTAAATCATTTTTTGACATTTCATATCTTCACTATATGTCTTCTTAATGCGAAAAGACTATAATAGTTGATACCCTTCCGCCCCTAAATCATCTTACGTAATAAATGAATGGCCCCCTATGAGAAGTTCCCAAAAAGTATTAAAAATATTATAATATTCCTTAGAAGTGTATAAGTGTACTAGATATTTATTTTCAAACTAACATAAGTATTAAAATATATGGACACGCAAGAGCAGACATAATTTGACCAAATAAAAGAGAGTAAGAAACCGTAAAATATAAAATTGTAACGGCAAAATTTTTACAGTACTGGTAACCTATATACTTACTCTATTGTAAACAAGTTTTACAATTTATAAAAAAAAACCGAAGCAAACAAAGTACAAAATTTAAAAAAAATTTAATTAAAATCTGTCATTATTTTAACAATAAATGTGCAAAAAGCTGACGTATATCAAAATTCGAGTAAGTGGGCCAATAAAAATGCACGTCAATAAACATAAAAACATACCGTTACGGGTAAAATAAGCAACATATGAAATAATTTAGTAACACTTTTAATACTTCTCATTATAACTCATGTTATAATGTGCTTAATACGGTTATAATTTATTAATAAATGGCCATAAATATAATTAAGAATGTAATTTTACAAATATTTCATACTAATTACTTTAGGAGCATATTTATTGCACTGTCACTAGCTTCTGACAGTTTATGGTGCGGCTAACAGGTACGCTTTAGTAAAAATCGCGAAATTGACTTTATGATGCTGACGTGTAAAGGCTAACGGCTGCACCCAGAGACATTTAATGCTTACTTAAGAAACTACTTAATAGAGATTTTGACAGAAAACGCATGAACTTTATGTGAAAATCTGTATTCTGCTCCATAAGCTATAGCTCCATAAGTAAGCAGTAAATGTCTCTGAGTCCAGACGTAAGTAGTCAAAGGTTTTTGACTGATAAAGTTTATATGACGGTTAATTAATAAAAATAACATTAAAGTAAACTGTTATGTAAACTTTGATTTCATCGCACGTTTAAAAGTTTTAAATTAATCTACCCATTACCAATTCTAGATTACGGATACAGTAACGAAATAAACAACAATTGTTAGTATTATTTCAAAATCTTTATAAGAGTTCGGTGTCAAAAACCTAATTTATCTACATTCTACAACAAACATATTTATGCAATTGTCACTTAAGATGCGCTTACACGGGCAACAAAAATTTATCAATTATGAGCAATTATGGTCGATTGCGACGTGACAAAATATCAAGCAATTTACGGCAACAACAATATGCATCAATTTCGGAAAGTGTTTTGCAACTACAATATTGAGCGATAAGGAGCAACTCAAAGAAACAAGCCAATAATTCATACACGAGCAATTCAGTTGAAAAAAATCGGCTATTCGTATCATCGACATCGAGCAATATGGAATATATGGAGCAACTAGAAGCAATATTGTCGTAATAATTGCTAAATATTTTTGAAATTGCTCTACATCGCTCGACTTATATTGGCTCCAGATTGATCAATTTGCCATTGCCCAAAAAATTGGCCGTATAAACACACCATTGTGCAATAATAATCAATTGAACTAATTGTCATTTTCATGGTTCTAAACTTATCCTTACCTGCAGCTCCTTATCCGTGTAGTAGTGGAGTCCAGCGTACTGCGCCACTTTGTCCTCTGCCACGCCGACTCTGGGCGCCGTGAACACTCTCGGGCCCTTGCAAGCCTGCGACGCCTTCAGGCACAGATTCTGCACGACCACACACGAGACGTGTTATAATATAATGACAATAATACGAGGGAAAACACTTATGATTCATAATTTAACGTGAAAATTGAGCCCTCGCGGTGCTGAGTTCGACGAAAAGCTTTTGGCTACGTGTAGTTTTAAGTAGGTTGACAGCTGTAGTTGGATGTTATTATGCTGTAATCTTTCTGTAGGGTAGACTAATATATTGGAGACTTTGTTGCATAAAGCCTGTAAGGGCCAGTCAACACCGCAACGATACGCGACATTAGGCTGCATTCTTAATACAGAAATTTAAAATTGAACTTTATTCACAAAACAAAAAGATATAGCACCTGACATTCGAACTTTTACAAAGAAACATGTATCTTCTTGTATAATAAATAAAGTCAAATTTTGAATAGCTATCTTAAAAATGCAGCGCTATGTCGCATATCGTTTCGTTGTGAATTGGCCCTAATCTCACAACTGTCATATATACGTATTACACTTAGCAGTATTTTATTGCATGGCATATATAATGCTATCGCGGCTTTCACACATGAAAAAACTTCGTATAAGTAATAAATAAACACCATATAAAATTAAAATGCTTATTAAAATTAAACTGTAACTGTAGTATGTTATAGCCAATTATAATTATGTGTGTAGAAAAAAGGCCAATCACTTGTGAACACTTCTTTATTTACAACTCTTCATATGTCTCATATAAGCTTTAAAATACATACTGGCTAGAGACAACGTCCGTTTTGATAATTGATTTATTATCAGTTGAGCCCGGAAGCTCATTTGCTTGTGTTTGCATAAAACGTTTTTTTACGATGCAATAAATGTTCTAAGAACTATACAACTATTAAAGTTTCATCAAAATATGCTTCTGGCGATACGAAGCTTCCATTGCAGGGCCTATACTAACCTATTAAGTTTAATGAACTTTAACCTAACAATTACTGCTTTAACGGTATATAAGTATATATAGCATTGTTATTTTTCATTAATCAAAATTTTTTGGGTTACTACCTTTTTGCAAAAGATTGGGCTTTTTGAATATAAATAGTATTGAGCCCGCTAGGCTTTCTACGTTACAAAGTAACAAGGAAAGCATGGACTAAACATCACCAGCCTTGGGGAGGGGTATGGTGCAACAATGGCTGTTGTGGATGTAATACCGTATCCTGTATCCATTATGTTATTGGCGGCTTTGGCGGAAAGCGGCTTAGGAAAGGCGATAACTAAAGGTCTGTTATCCCAATCCAGCAAGGCAATGAGGATCGATCTATCACTATTTACACTAGTCTCTGTTGGATTCGAACGATCTACCAATTTGTCTATTTGAATTCTAGCCCAGATTTGTTTCAGAAAAGTTTATTACGGAATGGGGAACATGCATAGTTTTTTTTTATTTGGCTTTTCGAAATGTACATAATAGGCCAGGAAATATTGTCGTTGCAATGGCATATCTACGACCAACCGCTGATGAAATACGTCAACTACGAAATAATCACAAAAGTGAGACCGTTGGAGAGCATTAAAAACGCTCTAGGTATACAAAAAAAATCTGCACAAGTCACGTCTCATCGGTTGAAAATGTATAAAGATAAATACAAAATTTATTTAACTAACTTAAATACTGCGTTTATGTATTTCATTGTTGTGTGTCACAAAAGTCACAAAAAACAAGGATTTGAACAGTAATTATTTTCGTTTTTCAACCATAGCAAAAAAAATCGACGTTTTTATTCCTTATTAGTCCTGTAACTTTTTAATTTAGCAACTGATTACTTTATTTTTTTAATTTTCCGGTACATATTAATGTTGCATTTTTGAAAACATAAAAATTATGCTGATTTAAAACGAATGCATATTTTTACACTATTAGAGCGTTTCTAATTTAGTTAGTGCAAAACATGGTTCAGTTAAGTAAGGAATCTAGAATATTCTTAATTTCATGTAAATCCAATGACTTTGACTTCGGACGATTCTAGAATCCTATCGAGGATTTAACGTTACACTAACCTCAAAGTAGTCAGTCCCAGGCGTGTCGACCAGCTGCACGAAATGCTGCGCCGTGCGGCGGTCGGAGTCGCTGAGAGCACACCTCATGCTGCCGTACTCGTACTCCGCAGAACGACAGGGGAACCGTTTCTATGGGGAAAATAGAACATAATTGTAAAAAGCTTAGAAACTAATAAATCTATATTTCGGACCACTTAAATCCATTAACGTGTTAGTAAAAACTTACCACTATATTTTTGGTAGACAATTGTAAAATGTTGTAATTTCCAATATTACTCTTGTGAAAATGAAAGATAGATCATACAAGTGTCAAAAAAGTTATGGCATTGCACATAGGTACTAAAATGTATTTTAAAACGGTCGAATACGAATAGTTTTACGGGTCTAGGAAAATCTAAGCTGTCCAGTCTTAAAGAGAGAGTTGCAGAATTACTTATAGCTGAAGACAGCCATAAATTTTAACTACTCGACTCTCTCTTACATACAACTTACATACAATACGTTGGTTGCACTTGGAATTCCAATATCGATTTCCCATAAACATACAATATATGGGGTCGCCCGCCATTAATATCCCCTATCCTTGACTTATCGAAGTGGAACAAGACATAAAACAGAACTAAACAGATAAATAACATAACAATGAGAGGGCGCTTAGAGGAGACAAATTACCTTCAAGCACGATAGCTATGCGCGGTCGCCGACAAACTCGTTGTTCTACATTTCGATCTTACTACTATTGCAATAAGGTTCAAAAGTAGTACACCGAGTTTATCGGCGACTGCGCATGAAACTCCTCTACACAAAACTGCGACCGCGTTGCGAATTCCTAAAGCAGATGGGAATCGAATAGCTGCGAAGTGATTTCACGTGTCATTTATATAGTTTAATTCAGCCTTTTGTTGGACGACCTTCAACTGTACTGAACTTAGGTAGGTTACATTGTTAAAAATAATATTTATTGATCGTAAAGAGTTGATAGCGATACTTAGAAATATGAAACTTACATAGAAATATGAAACTTTCCGTGCATCGAATCGCAAATTATCGCATCGCACTTTAGTGTAGGAACCCTCAGCCACAATTTAAGTAAAGTGGATTCATTACCTCATTGAGGCAGGCAGAGAGGCAGGCCTCTTTGGTTGAAGTGTAGATTATGGTATTGTCTAGTCCCCGCAGAGCCTTGCCGGGCACTCGCTCGAACGCCCACGGCCGCAGGCAGACATGCTCCGACCGCACCGTCAGTTTCACCATGTAATATGTGTTTACAGAGCGCTAGAAAAGACATAATATTGTTAACATTGGTTGCGAAAAGAATGCTAAATAGTTCCGATTATCTAAAATAGAGAACGGATAGGTCGCTAAAGGAGAAAAAAATAATAAAGGATTGTATGAATCGTTTGTAAACAGAATACAGATATTCTAATTTTTAAATGATGAGATAAATCAGCGGTTTAAAAGACTGAATGCTCATTTCTAACATTATGTGTAATACTTCAGCAAGTAGGCATACACTGAGAAGAACCAATTTATTCTACTACTTACTGTTATAAATGTGAGTGTTTGTGAGGATGGATTGATGGAGTCACAAGACTCTTTCACGCAAAAACTACTGAACGGATTTTAATGAAATTTGATATGGTAGTTGTTTAAGCTTTGGATTAAAACATAGGCTTCATTTTATCCCGAAATTTGCATTTACGCAGACGGAGCTACGGGCAAAATTATCTAAAGATTAAATTGAGAAAAACAAAACATGCATATTGCATATCATTACTTTGTAAAGTCACAACAAATAAAACTAATCTTACATTAAAAGTAATATAGGTAGCTATAAATAGCAATACGTTTCTATAAATAACAGATGAAAACCTGAGAACAGCCGATCTTATGAAGACATCATTTAACTGTTAGAATGTCGTCTGGGCATATGATAATCGAGTCTTTCACAGACACAAAAAGAGAATAGCAGATAGCATTCTTGTGTAATAATAAACACCATAAAGTAAAAAAGTTATTCAGAAAACAGATAAAATATAGACATATATCTGCAATGTGCAATTAATGAAAACTTGATATCGGATAAGCAGAGCTGTGTATTACTTTTTTGTAACTATAAACTAGGGATGGCAATTTCATAACTATGTTTCGATGTGATATCGAATAATATGTTAGTGTCTTTTAAGCACCACAACGGTTTTCACAAATAAACAGATTGATTGAAGAGGAAGTTTTTATATATTTTACATGTAAATAATGCTTGTTATCATATCGCGAGTGAAGCCGCAAGAAACCCTAACCTATTATACATTTTATAGTAAGACCGTTTTAGATATTTATGATCTTACACGATCTCACTGCGAAATCAACTTTTAATTGAGTTTGTGCAGTAAAACGTAAGGCATTAATTATAAAAACATAATTTAAAGTTTTTTATTTGCACATAAATTCTATGCAATGGCTGCGTTTTCATCGCGAATGAGATAATAAAATATACCGTAATTTTATATCGACTAGAATAGAATGACTATTTATTTTATTTTATTAAATCAAACAATCCCAGCTATCCCTTACGTTTTTGGTAAGTTTTATATTAGATGGTGCTTTAAACAACAAAAATAGGTATAAAATTCGCCTTAATTTAAATTTAACTGTATATTACTTGCTTTTCTATAATTTTTCATAATGACAAAAGCAAGTGTCAATGTCATTTTTGACATTGACAGATGTCATGAAGTAAAGCCTATTTAGATTTAGAAGAGGTTTATTTTCAGTTGTGTAAAAGGCTATTCTCAGTGTAGAGACTGTTGACGTGTTTGTGTTAGACATACTTATATCATTTGTAATACGTATCTGTGTTAAGCACCAATAAAGGAGAATATAAGAATTGTTGCTGTATTATTATCATCACCACTCGAGCGTAAGAAGTACTTACATATCAAGAGGTCGCAGCCCGCTACAGTTTTCTTCTTTAAACTTAAGCAAATAGTATCGACAGTTACGATTAAGTTAAGGTGACATAAAAAGCCGATAAATGTAAGGTCACCTACTCCTCAATTCTACTTCAAACTAGAATAAAATTGTTATAAATACAATTAAGCCACATCACATTACTTGAACATCGATAGTATCCCTACTTTACATGTTAAACACTTCACTAGTATCTATGCTAGTGTATCAGCCTCCTTTTATTTTCATTTGCTGTACAGCGGCTATCTTGGAATCGCTCATTAGGCTCGAAAGCGAACTAACGGTAGAAGGTACGAACTAAACTGCCTATTTACATATCTGCGCATGCGCAACTTTATGAGAACATTATCTTTAGCAATTATACAACTTGTAATTAATATGATTAATGAATGTATAATAAGCGATGGTATTTTCTAATTAACTTATTAGACTTATCTGAAAAAACATACAGTTAACCAAAAAAATTTGTTCATTTTCACAAATATTTATGTGAGTTTAATCCCCACGCAAAAAGGAAGTGTTTAAAGTTTTATGTGTATGTCTGTTTGTCTGTCCGTGTGTCTGTCCGTGGCGTTGACTTCCTAAACGAAAGGTCCGATTTAGATACGTTTTTTTTGTTCGAGAGCTGACGTGATCGAGAGTTTTCTTAGTTATAATTCATCATCATCAGCTTGCTCACTACTTGAAAATTCGGGTTATCCTTCAATGTTTTAATTTTGTTGATTATGAACTACTATAAATAGAAAAAAATATATATATAAATAGAAAAAAAAAAAAATATATATAATAAATTTTGGAGGAAAGTCGAAAGTGTGCGTATTGCGTTTCGAGAATTTTAGTTTTCCCAAAGGTTGCTACTTGCCCGAACCTGCTCACGCTAGTTATCACGACGGCCGAGGTTTTTTAACAGCCTCCTTGGTCTAGTGGTTAGAGCTTGGCTCTCGACTTGGGAGAGACGTGGGATCGATTCCCGCATTGGAACAACAAAAAATATTGTTTCCAAATTTGGTTAGGACAATGCAGGCTGATCACCTGATTGTCTGACAAGAAAGATGATCCATGCGTCGGATGGGCATGTAAAAAGTCGGACCTGCGCCTGATCTCTCGCCAGGCGTGTCGGTTATCCCACTGGGTTACGAGAGTAAAGGAGGAGACAGTGCTCTTGAGTATTGCGCACACACTTGGGCACTATAAAATTACTCCTGCGTAGCTTGGCCTGGTTTCAATGAAACCGACCACCGTCACCGAAATCGGTCTGGAGAACTATTATTATTATTTAAAATCATCTTTTGTTGTTAAATATGCTGTCGCTGATTTTTTGCAAGCACTATCAAACTTGTAAACTTTTTTCTAGCACTCAATATTAAATCTCTCATCGATAAGGCAGCGTTTCTCAAACACGATTTCGTTCACCCGTTTTTTTTTTCGATTTATTTTGCAAATCAGACTACCACGGAAAAGACTTAACATTTTTCGTGTTAATAATATATAAGCCTATGACACTCACAAATAATGTGGCTTTCTATCGGTAAAAGAATTTAAAAAATCAGTTGAAGCAGATCCAGAGATTACCCACTTACAATCTCGGTAAGTCACAAACTCACAAATTAACAAATAAATAATAAATAAATAAAATCTTTTACTTCTCAAGTTATCAATTACATCATAATCTTGAGGCATCCCCTTTAAGTAGGTAACGACACTTACCATTCATCTAAAGTTGGAGGAATGATACTATACTAGTAGTATAAAGAAGTAACAAAGTTTACCTCTTGATAATATTAGTATAGTTATGTTGGCAACGACTTCATACGCGAAAAGGAAATCCCGGATTTCTTACTTAAGCCGTAACTTAAACCGTACTTTTTGCAACGAATAAAAGTAGCCTATGTGTTAATCCAGAGACTTAACTACTACCATATCAAATTTCATCAAAGTCCGTTTAGTTGTTATTACGTGAAAGAGTAACGAAGATAAACGTCATAAAACTTTGTCATTTATAATATTATAAGTAAGGATATCTTCGTCGTCGTTTTTAATTATTTCGAAAATATTTTAAAAAAGGAAACGTTAGTAGGTATTACGGGTCTAGATTTTGACCTTAAAAATATTTTGGATTGTGGTCACCCATCCTAGTTGAATCCACGACCGGCGTTTCTTAACATGAGTTAGCTACGACCTTAATATAACTTCTCACTTATGCCGGTATTAATATACATCTATGATTAAGTATAATACCTACGTTAACTTTCAGTCAATTCAACTGATCAGTTATTCCATAGGATGTTATATGTCATATTATTCTTTAGACTGACATAACTTTTATATTTATGAACCGATTGAAATAAAACAAATGCCAATCAGACTGACGTAAGAGTCGAAATTATTGATATATTGTTGCACGACGAAATAAAAAAACATATACTACTTAAAAATACGCAGTTTCTAAGGGATAATATCTAGCTAGATCTATTTTTCTCCCCCACAACTCCCTGCATACAAAATTTCATGGTAATACTTGCAGCCGTTGTCGATTCACCGATAATATATATACAAGATCGTCGCGTTTAAAGTATAAAATATAAGATAAGATGACTGAAACTTTTTTTGATTTTTTGATTTCAACTTGAAAGATTAATTTCAACATTATTATAGTATACGTACACTACACTCTTAACTCTCAAGACATTAGATCATGAGACGGTAAATAAGAAAGTCAACTAAATGAAATAAAGGTGAACGAGGTTTCTAGGAGCCATGAGTAAAAAGTAATTAACTATTGCCATTATGTATATATATCATTTATGGCATAAAGTATAAATACTTAGTAATAGGCCATTTATGGCCTTTTATTTATTATAAGATAGGAGTAAAAAATTGGGTCATAATAGGATTTATGTATGGGCACGAACAATGAATGTTTAGTAATTTGATCATCCTCAAAATTTGTTCGAACTGTAACGGTCGGTTACTATAACGAAACCAATCATTACGAACAAACAAATTTTAAGGACTGTCAAACAGTCTAAGCGTCAGTTCACGCAACAAATTTTGAGGACGGACAAACCGTCTAAACGTCAGTTCACGCAACAAATTTTGAGGACGGTCAAACCGTCTAAGCGTCAATTCACGCAACAAATTTTGAGGACGGGCAAACCGTCTAAGCGTCAGTTCACGCAACAAATTTGAAGACGGACAAACCATCTATGCGTCGTTTCACGCAACAAATTTTGAGGACGGGCAAACCGTCTAAGCGTCAGTTCATGCAACAAATTTTGAGGACGGTCAAACCGTCTAAGCGTCAATTCACGCAACAAATTATGAGGACGAGCAAACCGTCTAGCGTCAGTTCACGCAACTAATTTTGAGACCGGGCAAACCGTCTAAGCGTCAGTTCATGCAACAAATTTTCAGGACGGGCAAACTTACCGTCTAAGCGTGAACTGGCGTAGACGGTAACCCCGAGACGCGACGCAGCTTTATTTACTACACAAAAGATAAATGCTTCATTGCAAGAGTTCGAATTGAGAGCTGCACTCGCTGCGCAGCGTGGCGCCGTTCTTGCAATGAAACGTGTACGTTTTTGAGTAATGAATAAAGTTCAATTCTTAAAAACTGCGCGCCGCGTCACGCCTCGGTGTGAGCTAACCCTTAAGCTTACCGTCGGGAAAGCGATGTACATCTTTATGGACATGTATCATTTTCGTTATAACATTAGTACAACAATAGTTAAAACGACCCACATAAGAGTAATATGATTTTCATATAAACTCAAAAGCACGCGAGAGTGAAAGCGAATCACACGTAATAAAGTTTTAAAATTATGGTACAAGTTTTTTGTGCTCATTATTCAGTAGCCAAATACTCAAAGCATCAATCAAGTTTTTCACTAAAGTAGGTTCTGTAGTAAACAATATAAATAACTTATTCAAGCGTTAAACCATAAGATTAATTACTTGGGACATTTGATATTGCGCGTTTTTGACCCGCTGTTTAAAAATGTGGCGACCACAAACCAAAATACTAATAATATTGTAAAATTTTCATTCCATTTAAATTACTGTAGTTAATCCATTTAATTCAGATCCAAGGAGAAGTTTAGACAGTCATTAAGTTGTTAGTCATATTTTATACTAGCTGGTGCCCGCAACTTCGCTTGCATAAGAACTAACGGAAACGGAACCCTATTTTTTTGAACCGAACCCTGAGAACGCAACCTTATAACATCCAGCTATCTGCCAGTGAAAGTCCCGTGAAAATCGGTCCAGCCGTTTCAAAGATTAGCCGGAACAAACATACAGACAGACAGTTTATTGTAAGTACTGTATATATACTTTTATATCCATTGATTGAAAAACTCTTAAGGCAGCCACAGACGAGAGGCCGATCGTTTCAGTTAGAACTGATGCCTGAACGGATTCGAGCCCATACACGGAAAAAATCGCATCCGACCCAACTGACGTCAGTTCGGCCTGAACGGATTCGAGCACACACACGACACGATTTTGCATTCGTTCAGGCCGAACTGAAGGCAGACCGGACCATGTATGGGACCCTTTACTTTTAAATTACAAACAGACACTAAAATTTTATTTATTTCAACTCTGTTAAGTCAGTCCGATTGGCAGTTTGGTATACGTATGTATAACTTTGCTTAGCTTTGTTCGAAAATGCGGAATGTGCTGGGTTCGAACCATTTTTTTTGTTTTTAATTTTTTTAAATCTACGAGCAAAGCTCGGTTACCCAGGCACTCTTTATTATTAGCAAAAGATTCATTATGTTCTACGTTGAATAGTTTTCTGCGCGGACCTAATTCAACTTTATTCTGGATTCTCTTTACTTTTGACTTACGACTCACCTGGACTGTGGCAGGTAATAAACCCACATACCCACCACAACCGCGCTACTAAAAATGTGGCCAAACACTAAAATGCCATGAAAACTCACACGTACTAGATTTGACAGCGTTATGCGGAAACGCGGGGTCAATACCGACCACTGTACGACCATTATACAGCTAACACAAACGCTAACGAGTACAAATAATATATTACTGACGGTACAAGATTGGGCGTTCGCAATAGTGGATAGAAATGGCATAGGTATTATGTTACTGTCATACGTAGTATTTTTTTTTAATTCACACATAATTAATAGTACTTTATACTTTTATACTCGATTTTTCCGCGGCTAACTGACCTAACCTAACCTTCATTTTAAATCTGTCTATTCATTTATACTGCATTAAAATAGGTTATGGTTTCAAAGATACCCGTAAGGCGTAATAGGGTCACACGATAGTTAGGAAATATTAAACAAAATGGCAAATCTCTAGTATGGTACATGTTAGACTATTACAGTTACTTTTAGGAAAATTGTATGATGTTAGTCAACCTTCAGACTTTAGATTAAGGGCCTGTTACACAATAAGTGTCGGCTAAGTCGGATAGATTATTGGGAAGTTTTGTCGCTGCTTAGATTGTATCGAGCGACAGATACAGAACATGTATCACACAACAAATACCTATGTCGTACGATAATTGGAAAAGAAGGATCTTTGTGAAATTCCTAGGGTTATTGCAAAGAGTCACATTATTTGTTTCTGAGATAAAAATTAGCCATCTTCCTAAAAATATTCAGGATATTCGCCAAAAACCCGACTGACTGGCGAAATTTTATCTCAGAATCAAATAATCCGGCTCTTTGCGATAATCCTAGTATTTTCGCAAAGATCCAAATTTTCCAATTATCCTACGACACGTATATTATGCTATCTGCCTTATCAGCAGATTGTGCAACAAGCCCACCGTATGAAATTAAATTAGGTAGAAGCTGTCTAATCAACTGTAGGTGTTTTTGTAATTTTATATCTTACCAATTAACCTATCATAAAACTTCAGATGTAGCTGAAGTTCCTGATTGCATGTAATAAATAACATATAATAATAAAGTGGCCCGTGGATTTAATTTGAACTATTAATTTATGAGAAGCTGGTCAGTTAATGGCCGTTTAGGACAACATATTTGTTTTACTTTCGACTGGCGTCTCTAGTATAACTTCTGAGGCATTTATAAGAGTCATACTGCGTTCAGATCCAGATTAACAGCCTCCTTGGTCTAATGTTTTTTTTTTTTTTTTTTTTCTTGTTCCCCCAACCGTAAGCCGGGACAATTTTTTTGCTTTATTTTTTGGTTACAGTCTATAAATTGGTCTAATGGTTAGAGCTTGGCTCTCGACTCGGAGGTCGTGGGTTCGATTCACGCACTGGAGCAACAAAAATTTTGTTTCCAAGTTTGGTTAGCACAATGCAGGCTGATCACCTGATTGTCCAACAAGAAAGATGATCCATGTGTCGGATGGGCATGTAAAAAGTCGGACCTGCGCCTGATCTCCCGCCAGTCGTGTCGGTTATGGGATGGGACGGCCACTGGATTACGAGAGTAAAGGAAGAGAGAGTACTATTGTGTACTGCGCACACACTTGGACGCTATAAATACTAAAAACTCCTGCGTAGCTGGCCCGGCTTTAATGAAACCGGTCACCGTTACAGAAATCGGTGTGGGGAGTTATTTATTACTGCGTTCAGATCCATTCTCATATAAACCCAAACAAAGAAACAATAGTGTCCTATAATACTACGAAATTAAATGTCAAGTATTGATCTATACATCTATACAAATAAATAAAAGTACCTGGGTAACCAAGTTCAAATAGATTTAAAATAATAAAAAAACGCAAAAAAAATCTCTGACCGGAATTCGAACCCAATTTTGTAACAACACAAAAATTATAAACAAGCATGCCATTCCGCCACTCGAATTGACATTTATGAATCCGAAATTACTAATCTATTGTTTCACGACGAAAGAAAACACATATTATGTAACTTAAAAATGCGCAGTTTCCCAGGAATAAAACCTAGATAGATCGATTTTTCTCCCTCAAAACTCCTTGCAAACTAAATTTCATGGAAATATTTACAGCCGTTATCGAGATTCTGATTATATATATATACAAGACTGTCTCGTTTAAAGTATAAGATTGAAGTTCGGTTAGTAATTTAAAATACCTAGCTTTCATATATATATATATATAGAATATTACACGTAATAAATAAAATACTCATTATATATATTTTAGGTATGACTGAGATAGTATACTCTTAGTCTCTTTTTAAATAATGTGAGAGATTAAATTAGGCTTAACAAAGACGCGAAATTATTTAAATGAAAACCTTCGCCGTTTATTTACTATTTATGACGTATCATGAAAGTGTTTACATGCCTTTGAAAGATGTACCTTAGATGTACAAAATGTTTTATTTTTAAGCTATTTTTTTTTAACCTGTTTATTGTGTGTACATAAATTGTAAAATAAAATAAATAATCTTATAATAAATAAACTTATCTAATTAATGGAATAGTAAACTTTACATATTGATATGTAAACTATTCCATTAATTAGATAAGTTTATTAACATTAATTTAATTAGCCTCTAGATTATTTATATTGCCTACCACAACAATATTTTATAATAGGTATATGATAAAATAATCACCGTTGGAGTAGCCATAGGGTTGTTTGCTTGTGTGTCATTCTGTAGCAAACATCTTGTTTCTTGTACTGGAGTCAGCGGGTTCAGAACAAAACTGAAACAATACAACATTTTATCAAAATATATCATAAGGTTCTATTTTTAAGGGTAATACCTAAAGCCTACTATTATTATAAATTTCAAAGTTTGTGAGGATGGATGTATGGATAGATGGATGGATGGATGTTTGTTACTCTTTCACGCGAAAATTACTGAACAAATTTTGATAAACTTTAATATGGCAGTAGTTTAGGCTCTGGATTATTTATTTTTATTGATCCCATGGGATACTGTATTTACGCGGGCGGAGCCGCGGGCTAAAGCTATGAAAACAAAAAAAAATAAAGAACGTATAAAATATTTCTAGAGATGTTAACATGTCGATAAAATCTGATTTATCGATGTCGATAGAAAACATTAAATTCATTAATAAAAATCACTCAGCAGCTTTAAAGCCTCGAGAACTACTGCATTTATCATAAGTGAGTAGGACACGGGCATGACATGTTATGCCAAAGTCAATACGAGCAGTGCAAACAACATGTCAAGAGCGTGCGAGTTGTATGAATCATTCCTATTTGTTATTCCATTGCATTGGTTTGTTTAGTGAATAGGTGAATGCTAAAATATATAACGTATACTATGTAGCACATAGGTTCGTTTTATTTTGAGCTATGTATAAAAATTGTTTATTTATATTTAGATTTTTTGGTTTTAAATACTTTTAGTAGCTTGATTTTCAAATACTTTTATCACAACTTATGTTACACGACAAATTAAAATTATTAATTATTATTTGGTATTATTGTATTAAAAAATATAATAGCTACATCGAACAAAGGTGGATGCAATAATCGGATTATATTAAAATTATGCCGGGAAATATAAAATGTAACTTGTAACCATGGGACAGCGGAAATTGTGTGAGAAAAACGACAGGAGGCTTAAGCTATCTCCTGTGGCGACGATGCATATGGTCGCTATCCGCTTGTCGAGAAGGAAGTTACTTGTAAGAAATATATCGATATTTTATACTAAAAGTTTGCATCCCTTACTTGCGTCGCTCGTCGAGACCACAAAGTAAATAATATAATACTGCCTAGACGCAAGTCAGGGATGTAAACTTAAAACTACTACTGATATAAAACAGTTACTTTATTTACTTTTTAACCGACTTCCAAAAAAAGGAGGCGGTTATACGTTCGGCTGTATATATATATTTATATATTTATTTTATTTTTTTGTAAGTTCAACGATTACTCCGCCGTCTGTGGACCGATTTTCAAAATTATTTTTTTGATGTATGGTGTAAAATCCCAAATTGGTCCTTTTGACATCAAAGTCAACAAAACATATGCTACCAAAAAATAAGATTTTTCACCAAGGTATACTCTGGATCCAAAAGCACTGGACAGAACTCCTCAGTCTTTAAAGATACGCGTTTGGAAATTTCGGCATTGTTTAAAGAACTGCAAGCATTTGCCACTATGTAACTTACAGTAATCATCATCATCATATTATTTACAATACCTAATAGAAGCTTGGCGCGTATTCAATTATATATTCGATCGTTTATTTTAAGCGTTCTTAAAATGTTTTAATAATAATTTAACTATTATTTATTATCACTAAACAGGGAAAAATTATTATTTTTAAACAAAAAATTAAACCGACTTCTAAAGTAAAAATGCACAAAAGGTAAGAAATAATACTCATTTTCTAAATAATTTTCGTAAATTTTGTTTTATCAGGATGTTGTTCGGGCTGGTACCGACTTCAAAATTATGAAGATTGAGTAGAGAAAAAGTTTCAATTTTAGCCGAATTCAAAAGGGGAAATATACAATTATGTATATATAATGTTGTCCTTTATTTACATAAACTAGAATAATTTTTCTTAATTCCTAAACACTACAAATATAGGTTAAGTTCTTGTAATAACTAAAGCCAGCCGTAATATTTACATAATCCTTTCCTAGCATTTCTCTGTCATTAAGTTCCAATAAATTAATCTTAGTTGCTTGATGACTAGAAATTCATACTCTACCGTCTACAATGCATTTTCTAATTAAATATTATGATAATGAATTTCTAAGACGTTAGTAGAAATGTAGGGCGTTAGATTTATCTCTTCTATAAGCATTATAGTACTTAGGACTACTTTCAAATATTATATAAATTCCTTATATAGTTAGATGGGTTCGAATATTTATTCAAATAATTAAAATCGAAAAGGAAATACCTATCAAATTCGAATGCTATATTTTAAAGACGGATGCAGATGTCAACTTATCTACATCTCACATCAATGGCTTACGTGTAAGGGTCAGTTCACACCGAGACGCGACACGGTGCCTCATTTGTTAGAAAGCGGTGCAATATTAAACTTTATTTACTACACAAGGAGATACACGTTTCATTGCAAGAGCGGCGCCGCGCTATACTGCGTGGTGCAGCTCGTAATTCCAATTCTTGTAATGAAACATGTATATTCTGCATCGCGTTGCGTCGCGTTAACAACAGTTCAAGATACAATAGAACCAGAAAGCGTTAGAGAATATTGTGCTACTAAAGATCATAATATACATATATATTATGATACATGATACATAAATGTATACAATTTTTGTCGCTCAATCACTCGGTCAGTGCAGCTCTCTCAGAGAAAACAAGAAAACGTCACATTGCTTTATAATGAATAAACTTTAATACATAAATGCCATACATTCTTCCATTAACTCAGTAGGTAGGCATATTACTTTGAATATATCAATGGTAATATATTCAAACATTATTAAAAAGTAAAACACTGTGCCAAGGATGTTTATATTCCGAGTGCGTAGATGTGCCGTGTTTGTGGCTTCTTACTGACAGATCGCCGCGTTACACTTACTGACTAACGGACGGTTTACCGTTCTACCTCGACATCTACTTACGACGGCGGTTTAACATAATTATAGAAATAAATTAGATTTGATTAAGAAATCTACTTTATTTTATAAGTTTCATAAAAAGTTATATACGATCAACCTTTGATACGTTCTACTACTGTTTTCGTTAACGTAGCGTGTCCTAGTGATTGTTGTAATGGAAATGTAACAAATTCCCCGAAACATGAAAAAACTTGGAAATTTAATGAAAAAAAAAATGCGCTAATGTTTTTAAACTCAGATTGCATTTTTTTAATTTAAGAAATAGAACTTAATAAAGGTTTTATATATTCTATTCATTTGTTTTCAGTTTCAATATTTCGTCTTATTTTCAGCAAACCGTCTATAAAACTTACCAGCGGCACAATTTGAAGACCCTCATCCAAATCCCTACCTATTATACAGGCTAGGGATACCCTATGAAGGAGAACCAGCCTTCCCCACTGAAACCTACATTTTAGAATATTCATGTACTCGTATTTATTGTGCTTACATAACCGTTACTTAATAACCACATAATTAATGTCAACGAATCAGTCATCGTAATCTCTCGGTCAAGGTCACTGGTTAATTAAAACATTATGAATTCGTTTTGCTTTACAGCTGCTGAACATCAGGTGAATGTTTTGAAACAAAAAAGTTTATTTAAGATTTAAATGTAACATAGTTATTAGATGTTACTCGCGACTTTGTTCACACAAAAAGAGAATCTGTTTATTCCTGAAACCGTACATTTTTTACCGGTATAACAAGCCTAGGAATGTGTCAGAGGCTAACAAGACAACTGTGATCAATTTTGATTCGGGCTCAGCGGTTTTTGCGTGAAAACGCAACAAAGATTGTCATGATGATGTTATTAATCCACATTTCACACTTTATAAACCTTCGTATAATATTAGCTGAATTGGTATAATTTAGTTCTTACCAGTAAACGTGTATGGTTTAAGTAATAAACAATGCTTAATATAAAATATAATCATTCAGCCATAATTTATTTATATTTATAACCAATAAAGACAGTAAAATACAGTACAGTAAATAACATTTCTACTGGCAAGTTATAGGTTAAGAGCTGGTGTACAGTAAAATAACATTTCTACTGGTAAGTTATAGGTTAAGAGCTGGTGTAAGAGTTATTACAGTCATTATTTAGTATGTTATTAATGTAATATCCATGGGCCCTTTAACTAATAGCATACGTTTCGATTTCGTGATGATGTTATTAATATTTGATAGAGCTCTTCGAAATTAACAGTTAAAGTCAAAGATAACGCTTAAAATAAATAAAATAAATTATTCTTTATTTATTAATAATAATCAATTACTGAAGTTAAAAATAAAATTGAAAATTATCGTAAATTATATTAGGTCGTTACATATGAAATGGGAGTTTTGTAAAGGAGGTTATGTGTCGATTTTTTTTAAACCTAATATTATATTTATTTAATCAAAGTATATACCATTGCTATCTATGCACTTTTGCCGTCTCATAGGTAGTTCATTGATTCCTTTACTAAAAAAACCATTCGGACAGGAACCAATAAAATATTTGAAGGCGCTTTAGACTGCCCCATCGGAGTTGAATTTTTTCCCTTGCAAGAAGTTATACAAATTTCGAAAAAAATGGTAATCTGTTGGAGCAACGTCCGGGGAGTACGGTGGATGTCTTAGAAATTCCAAATGAAGCTCCTCTAATTTAGTAGCCGTCTGTTGTGCAGTGTGTGGTCTAGCGTTGTCCTGAAGCAGCAGTGGCCTAGAGCGAATGACCAACCTCGGTTGTTTAGTAGCTAGTTTTTCCATCATCTCGGCAGATTTAAGAAAGCAGTAGTGGACGACACCCGCACTAGTCCACCAAACGCTCACAAGTAACTTTTTTGAGTCGATTTTCGCTTGAGGCATGCTTTGGCTGGTTGTCCAGGGTTCAGCCATTGCGATGATCGTTTCCGATTATCGTACAGGATCCACTTTTCATCACAGGTAATGATTCGATTTAAGATCTCTTCATTATTGTGCCGATTGAGTAATGTAACGCAGCAGTCGACGCGCGTTTGTCGGTTTGCTGCACTCAATTCAAGCTTTTTCACCATCCCAATTTGCTTCAAGTGGACAATTTGCTTCAAGTGGATTGAAACAGTTTTATCACTAACACCATAGCCTGCAACTAACTCGGAAGTGGTTTGCGATGGATCCTTCGAGCCGATTCTGCAGCACTGGTGCCACGGTGGAACTCGTACTCGAAAATAATACGATATTTCAAGTTTTCCATTTTGTAAACAGAGTGACGCAAGGAAAAAACCAAAAGAGGAGAAAGCAAATGAATTACGGTTTTCGAAACACAAAATTTAAATAGCGGTATAAATTTGAAAATGGAATTCCTAACCAAAGAAGATATATTTGAGATCAAAGTGGCCAGTACGACAAAATTAGAACTTATTACATACATATTTGATTAGAACTTAGCTGTTGAACGGAAATACAAATATGTGATGTTATTTGTAAGCATTAAACATAAACACGAATAAATATATCAACAAAGTAGGTAATATTAAAGTAATAAAGTATTTTAACTGTGATCTTTACCAGAATTCTACATTACGGTCAGCTGATACTTATACGCACTTCACTAAGCCATAAACCATTTTCTAAGTCTATAATTTTAGGTTTTCTCATTTTTTTATTTTTTTTTTACATAATTTAAAAATTTTACAGATTCCTATATTATGCAATACACTCCGAAAAGCCATAAACCATTCTAAGACAAGTCATATGTCTATTATCATTATATGTAAAAAAACATAATAAATATTTGTCTATGTAACATGGCGGCTATCATTACCGGCGCCTGCGCAGGGAACGCAGCTCATCAATCAATGCTGTTGAAATCTGAAGTAGCTATCGCTTCATCTCTCACCATAACATTTCCATGCATTTTGATCCGTAGATAAATTAATGGATTATGTTTTATAAACTTTTTGTCTTTTTTGAATTTTCGAAGATTTACTAATTTTGAGAATACAATTTGTCTTATTACTTATAATTGGCTAAAAAATTAATTCGAACAAATCAGACTAATATTTTTTTTATTTATAAGTTTTGACTCTATCAATCATAAAATTATTCTCTATTGTACTTATATTGAAAGAAATATTTCTATAATAAACCTACAAAATGCTACGGCTCGACGAAAATAGAACGCATCATTAATACGACTTTTTTGTCGCTTTTGTTGAAATTTCATGCAATAAACTCATTTTCATTTTTCAATTAACCTATCTAAAGAAATAACTAATAGAACTTAGCAGCATAATTGTATTTGTCTCCAGAACAGTTACCAATTGTTACCGTTCCATTCTTCTTCGTCCGCATTTCCCAGTAGATTGACTTGCACTCACAATACTGTAGCGCGGGAACCTTATCTCATCTAATTGAATACCTACCGAAATGGTTCAGATGCCGTTTGAATCGGTTCCGAAGAATTTAATTGAATTTGTGCTATGGTATATAGTATATTAAAAAATCTTGTGCCATGATTAAAATGGCTTGTTTATAGATTTCTAAATTATACATGTACTAGTACTAGATCGTATGCGATAGGTGAAGACATTAGAAGAATAAGTAGCAGCATTATTGTGATAGCGTTAAACAATGTAGATTTATTTTTCAAAACAAAAAGTTATGAAATGTGATATTGATTCAGGTCAGTCACGAAAGAATTCTTTGATTTTATTTCATAATTATACACCTACGAGAAGATTTTTATTAACTCTATAAAATCGGAACGATAAAAATGAAATTATGTTTTATTATATTGCGGCAAAACAAAACGTCTCTCCGGACCTGCCGATTCAATCACAGTTTAATATAAATTGATTATGGGCAAACCGCCAATTGTCATGATATAGCCTACAAAGGCATTCGAAGACGTATGCGATCACTTTTACTGTTATCCAATTTGGAGCGAACCTTTCCGCTTTTACACGGTCTGCGGCGACGCGAATTACATTGTTATTAGCCAAGACCGTGTCAGACCGAGGCGGTGGAGGACGTGTGTCTGACTGACGTGTTGCGCTTCTTGACTTTAACAGTAAGTTGCGTTGCATTCCGTCTGTTAATTCCGTTTGATTCTTATTATTAGGTTAGGCCCATTCTTTTTTATTTCACCCAGTTGTAATGCGAAGATTTATATTCATTATTTGATGTGGTGTGCTGCGTTTCTTTGTATATTATTTCTATTGTTATTCATTTAAAATATGTTTCATTGTCTACATTCGTAGGGTTTCTCTTTCGTTTACATATAACTATAATCACGTGTTTATACTATCCTACTACTATTATAAATGTGAAAGTTTGTGAGGATCGATGGATAGTTGTTTGTTAGTCTTTCACGCAGAAACTAGTGAAAGGATTTTAATGGTATTGCAGTAGTTTAGGTTTTGAATTAAAACACAGGCTACTTTTTATCCCGAAAAAGTACAATGTTCCAGTGGAATATTGTGTTAACTTAAAATATATTATTATAATTTACCTAAATGCTGCTGCCTGGCAGTCATTTTCTTCCCTGCACCAGCCCTGGCACTCGTACAGAGAGAGGTTTCGCACCGTGTAATACGCTGTGCCGGGGAAGTCGACATCTGTGAGCTTCTCGAAGGCAATTCGACCTGAAAACGAAGGAAGACTTTAGTAAAGTTATATAATTATATACAACAGTTTCATTTAGTATTTAATTTCATTAACTTTTCATTTGCTATTATGTAAACACCCTATTCGCTTAATTCCACAAAAAAAATAACAAGAAGCAGACGAAATGAGAAATATCTTTGAAAATATATTAAGCACTGCGAACTACTTAAGTAAAGTAAATCATTTAAAGCACTGAACTTTAAGCAAGTTACTAGAGTACAATTTAAAGTGATGGTGTCAATACCGAGTGGAAGCGTTTTACTTTACGCAATATTGACTTTAAATAAAGTCTCATCCAGCTCTAGCTTCAGCTACGTCAACACTCCCTACAACTTATTCAGCCGCTCGTATTTAAATAACCGCTGTTTACGGATGTCTGTATGGGAACAGCGGTACAAGTGCGGCGACTGAGCACACATTACAATGGAGTGGTACGGCAAACGTTCGAATTCCCATGTATTGTTCACACAGACTGCCTTTTTATTTTTGTCAACCCGCTTGTAATTTGGAAAAAAGCGATTTCCAACAGAGAACTGATTAAGTCTCATCATACATTGGCGCAGATACGAAGTGCCGCGACGCATCATGAAGCGTGTTTGCCACATGTCACTTTCAGCATCGTCATCTCTATTTTTCCATTATTGAGGTACAAATTTGTATAATAGAAATATTGTGACAAACGTAGACACAAAAACTTTACTCCTATTTATGTTCGACAACATATTGACATCTCTCAGCGATCGCATAATAAATTGAACTACCTGGGTAACCGACATTTGCTCGGAGTTGTGATAAATTTTTAAAAATAAAAAAATCACAAAAAATTTATATCCCTGTTGTCAAAATTGGCTTAATACTTTCGGAGTCTATTCAATGGAATCAAACAAATCTTTTCTCTTTATAATATTAGCATGCAAGTATAGATATCTTATACTTTAAACGAGACAATCTCGTATTTATACAAGCGGTTTCTAAACTAAAACCATGAAAATTAGTATGCAGGGTGTTTTGGGGGAAAAATAGATCTGATCGCATTTGTAAGCTAAATATGTTTTTCTTTCGTCGTGCAACAATATATCAATAATTTCGAATCTATTAGGTCAGTCCGATTGACAGTTTGGTATGCATAATTTTTGCTTTGTTAGAAAATTCGGAAAGTGGTGGGGGTTCTATGAATTCCGATCAGATATTTGTGATTCTATTAATTTTTTTCATTCAATTTATCAGAACTCCAAGCAAGGCTCGGTTACCCAGGTACTATGAATAATATAAGAAAGTATACTTAGTTACTTACTCAGCACGAATGATGCTTGGAGGAGCAGTGACGCCAGTCGTGCCCAGTAGAACACGTTGCCCCTCATAGTGCCGCTTCCGCCTGCAACAATTGTAACACGTTCGATAAATAAAAGAACAACCATTTATGTACAAATAGATATTAGTAACATAACAAAAAAATCCTACTACTATTAAAAATGTTAAAGTTTTTCGAGGATGGATGGATGTTTGTTACTCTATCACGCAAAACTACTAAACGGATCTTGATTAAATTTGGTATGGTAGTAGTTTGAGCTCTGGATTTACACATAGGTTATAGTTTTGTGTTTTTCAGTGTTCCCGTGGGATACTGTATTAACGCGGGTGGAGCCGCGGACAAAAACTAGTAAGTAGATAAAAGAATACCAATATTGTTCAAATAATAACTGTATTTTTTATAAAAACTATGTATAGCCTATGTTACTCGGGCTATTATAACGACTCTATTGACACCTCATTCATAAAAATCTGATCACTAGTTTAGGCGCTACGGTATAACAAACATACATACATACATAGACTACCAAAATCAGTACTCTTCCTTTTAGCTTCGCCGTAGTCGGGTAAAAATTTAAAAAAGACAAGAGCATTATTAAATAAGTGTAACGTTATCAGCTCGAGAAAGCTCTATCATAAGTAGCCGAAGTAAGTCCGCCGTTTCCTGTAATTAATTACACCCATACCAACATTACATCGATTTATTCATTTATCATTTCGAAGCCATATCGCTTTCACTCGCCTTTTTACAAAACCGAAACGAAAGTAAGGCGATCGTATTCTTCACTGAAATCATGATGCATGTTTAATGAATTGAACAGCTTTCGATTTGAACTGTTCTGCTCGATTTAACATATTGAATAAAAAAAAACAAATTAAGCACGTTTAACGAAAGTGTATCGGTTTCATCTACGCCTGAAGCACTTACGTGGAGACCTTTCGTTTTTACAGTAGCTATGTACTCGTATATAATTTCTATACAGCTATACAACTATTATTGGGGATGGCTGATTTTCCTTCCTAGGGAAACCCCGGCCTGTATAATAGGAAGGGGTTTGGATGAGGGTCTTAAAAGGTAAGTGGTAAGTGAAGCGAATAGCAATGGAGTTATAGGAACCCCAAGCCACTGACAACTATTCTATACAGCTATACAAGTAGCATATTATCATAAGCTTTATAAAGTTCCAATAGTGTTTATTAGTTAAAATTATGCGGATACATGTGTGCAAAAACGTACATTTTTTTCTTTTTAGGGTTCCATACCCAAAGGTAAGATCGGGACCCTATTACTGATACTTCCGTGTCCGCTACCCGCTGTCCGTCCGTCTATCACCAGGCTTGTATGTCCTTAACCGTGATAGCTAGACTAGAGTTGAAATTTTGACAGATGATGTATTTCTGTTGCCGCTATAACAACAAATACTAAAAAAACAAAATATTTATAGCCCTTGAATATTCTCCATACAACAAACATGTTTCAGTTTAATAAAAAAAAAACAAGGTGTCAAAGACATTTTTGGGCTTATTCTGAACATCCGTTCCGGACACCAATTTAACGATGTTTAATCCGATTCAACGATGCAACGGCATGCTACAGTTATTAAATACGAACAAACACTCGTAAACACACAATTAACCCTCAATTGACACCACATTTACGGACCATGACATTACGGCATCCAAGTGAAATGAGCGATTATGGCACACGGTTCCCGTTACCACCGCGAAACAGGGCGTTAAGAGCGAACGCTAAAACCCAATTAGAAGCGTGCGCATATGTCACATAATGATCGCGACAGTTATGTCATGGCCAGCGCATGTCATGGCTAAGCGCGAACGTGGACGCATCCACCGTGTAGATTCGTGCGCTCAAATTGCCCAATTTAACGGTGCATCCGATTTAGAAGGGCTATTTCTATCTGACGATTTCTCAACGAAGTCCTCAATCACGATGACAACTTTTTGTAAAACCTTTTTACGTAGTTCGTAACGGTTCCGATTTAGACTCATTGTTTCACGTAAGTTGGAACTCGTATAACCTACGGCCGTATTAAATAGAAATTAAGAAAGTAATTTTTGTTAATTTAATTACAGGAACCATACCATAAGACGACCTCTGTGGCTCAGTGGTTCGGTTCAGCGCGTTAGTGCTCAAGCCGGGGGTCGCGGGTTCGGATCCCGCCAAAGGAAAGGAAGGAAGGAAAAAGTTTTTCTGTGTTCCCAGTTCATGGATGTATATTAAATATGTGTATAATATAATGAAAATCTTAAATATATGTATAGTATAAAAGTATTAAATATACTTCCCGTTTTCTGGTACCTGTAACACAAACTCTTCGGATACTTAGCACGAGGCCAGATCGACGTGGTGTGAAGCGTCCATAGAGATTTATTTATAAAATTTAGGTCAGAACCAAAATCTCACAATTCCAGTATGCATTTCAAATTTAAATTATATAAAACTTCAACAATATTCATCAAGCACATATTTAAAACTTAAACAAATCATTAAATCCAGTCATGACATGAGTCAACCTTAATTCAATGCAAGTAAAATGAATCCAAAAGCGATGAAAATCCAAAAACAATGATGCAAAAAAATGTAAAATACTTTTAGGAATTCGTAGTGAAAATTCTTCACTAAGAATTTAAGATATAGTTCTCTTCTTCCGTTGCAACTTGCATACGGTATT
Organism: Phengaris arion; assembly: GCA_963565745.1. Lineage (NCBI taxonomy): Eukaryota > Metazoa > Arthropoda > Insecta > Lepidoptera > Lycaenidae > Phengaris > Phengaris arion. The sequence goes on along the minus strand of OY751440.1, from coordinate 14,071,972 downwards.
TATCCACTTCGTTACTATTATCTTATTAGTAACTTTAATTGTTTTTTCTTACAAAATTTATACATTACATAAAATATTATGTAATGTATAAATTTTACGTAATGTATATTATTGTAATGTATTTTTTTTTAATTAATTAATTTTAATTTATTTTTTTAATATTTTTATAATTACGATAAGCATGTTTAGCCTTGTCTCGGATATTAACGGGGACACATGTGACCTTGAACTTGTCCCACCGATCAACCACCGATCAGTCGTCAATCAGGATAAGCGGTCTGACCCCACGAACCAATTACGAAGCGTGACCGTCAGAGTTGGGTACCGCGGAACAATCGCTACCGACTCGAGAGTTCACTGGGACATTGAACTTCATATACAACGATTTCGTTCATATTCTTCCTTAAATCGATTTTGGAGCAGACATTTTTAGATTCATTGTGTGTATAGCGGCATCCGAGGTATTCGTCATTTTCTGTGTGAACACGATTACAACTGTAATGAAACGAGATTTTTACCCAACTACGGCGAAGCCAAAAGGAAGGGTAATGATTTGGGCAGTCTATATATGTATGTTTGTTCCACCGTAGCGCCTAAACTACTGATCTGATTTTATTAAATAAGGTGTCAATATATTCGTAATAAGAGCCCGGGTATATATAACATAGGCTTTATAATGTTTATTGCTTTGTTAATGGCTTTATAAACAAAATGCGCTCGCTAATTTTACACATGTTGGTCAACATGCCGCGCGCCTAATCTAGTGGATACGAGTCTTTAACAAAATGCCATTAGGGCGATTGATATGTAAATGTTGATGAGATTTGCTGTTGAACTTGACCGTAACGGGACCACGCGAGACAAAGCGTGCGACAGGTGATCGTCTCACCTAATATTACTGGGTCACGTATATCGTATACACTATACACATCTCATTATATTTACGCTCGTAGTCATAACAAATTACTTACTATGATTATATTGCCTATTTACTTGCTTAAGGGCCACTTGCGCAGATCTAGGATAAAGTAAACCCTGGGTTAAAATATCATGCCTTCTCTTTCATAAATACGAAAAACGAGAGAGTTAACATGATATTTATTCCAGAGTTAACTTTAACCCAGATCTGCCTAAGTGGGCCTAAGCTAAAGAAAATATTAAGTAAAGCAATGATACCTACATCATGCTGTTCTATAAAATAGATTCCGTCAACAAAAAGTTCTTGGAGCAAAGTAGCATCAATTTAACTAGCACGTTCGTTATATTTTTGGTGTGACTTATAAGTATGTACTTTTGACTTGTCAATTGGCCTAAAGTTGTTATTTACTTGAGCTTACTTCTTCACTAGCATGTTAAGTGCCTTTTATTTAAAAGCAGAAAGCGCTTAGAATTTAAACCAAGTATCAGTAACAATCGGAGTTACCGGCGGGCGCTGGGTATAATAAATAACTATTTGCAAAGTAAGAACTTACTTTTTATTTTACCTAATTTATTCGCTTCTACAAAAAGGAGGAAAGCTTTACATTATTCTTGGCGCTTTAGCGTAAAATAGTGCATTAAGAAACTACTTTTTTTTGGAGTCGGATGAAAATAAGCCAGCGTTGCATTACAAAAATCAAAAAAAAAAGTGTTGCTGCACGCCGCATAAAATATGTGACACTCATTGTATGGGTTTTATGCAAGCGAGAGGTCCTCTATTTGGACGAGATAGCATTGAACATTCTAGAGGTTCAAATTCAGTATTTGTTTTATTCAACAGTCCAGGTTGCGTGTTTATCTTGCCTGGAATGCCGTGTCCTGTCGCTGTCGCCAACACGCTAAACTCGACTGCGCTAATAAGGCTGCGTTATATACAAACAAATTATTTCAGAGATAAAAATAGAGGTTTTTTTATAATGAATTAAATGTAAATCTTGGAAACGCAATAATTGTGAGTAGAAATTATTATGACTATGTGTTTATATATTTTAGACTTAGCTGTAGATCATAATGCCTATAGAATCAATTCACACAGATATGCGACATAGCGCTGTATTTTTTATGTTAGCTGTTCAAAATTGAACATTATTCATGACTGAAGCCATATGAATAGTAATAAAGTTAAATTTTCAATAGCCATCTTAATAATGCGAGACTGTATAGCGTCGCGTGTCGTCGCGGTGTGAACTGACCTATAGGCATTATGATCTACAGCTAAGTCTAAAATATATCCCTCAGTATAATTTTAGAGTATTATGTTCGATAAAAAGTAGTAAATCCGAGGCTACAAATTCCATTGTGCGAGATTTCATTCAAATCCTTTCAGCGACTTAGACGTAAAGCAATAACAAACTGACGTCCATTTTTATAAACCAAGTTTCACATTTATTATACGAGTGTAAGTATCGCCTACTCTACACCGGTTTTATAAATGAAAATAATACCAGCCTACTTTACAAGACTAAGGGTCAATTCACACCGAAACCTAACGATACCATGTCGCGTATCATTAGGTTTCGGTGTGAATTGACCTGTATTTTTAAGATACGTATTCGAAATTGAACTTTATTCATGATTCAAGAAGATACACGTTTTATTACAAGAGTTAAAATGCAGCGCAGTGCAACCTTACACACACTGACAACCACACACACACACCTTACAGTGCACTGATATCGTAATATGAAACGTGTATCTTTTTGTGTAGTGAATGAAGTTCAATTATGAACATCTTAAGTTTCGCTTCCCTTGTGACCTTCAGGGCTGCTTCAGAATCTATAAATAAGTGTCGGATAGCTTATTCGGAAGTTTTGTCGCTGCTTCCTTTATGTCGAACAACAGAGAAATGACATGCAAATAAACTATCTGACACATATCTGTAGATTTTAGATTTATATTGATTGATAGATGAAACAGGCCGCTAGAAATAGAAATGGCGATATAATATCGATAGAGAGAATCGAAAACGACTGCTCGCGGACAAACATGTCACACATAATGTGAACTTTGATTGTAGAAGCCGTCTATTACGCTCAACTGCAGTAGTTGTAGATGGTAATTAAGGAGATAGAGAACGAGTTTTCCTGGAACTAATGAAGCTATTTTTTAACCTTTCACTTCATTATGTGTTCCTAGTATTCTAGTTTTTGCATATGTATTCGGATATTTTTAAATCCTTTATGAATAATATGAACTTTACTGTCGTAGCCATCTCTTACGCTCAAGTAAGGTAGTTGCTGATGGAAATTGTAGAGATAGATAACGGGTTTGCCTGGAACTTCTAATGAAGCTATTTTTAACCTTTCACTTCATTATGTGTTTCTACTTCCTAGTATTCTATCTTGATGTATATTTGGAGTCTCTGATTACTCATCATTCATATTTTAATGTAATGCTTATAAGTTATACGCATCTTGTGTTTTCTAAATTCTGTGAAACTGCTTGCATTATATTGTTCACAGGACTTTTAATTTGTGCGTAAGTAGGTGAGCGGTATTCCTACTCTGACTTGATTGATTTAAGATCAATTTACGATTCTATATTATTATATTTATGGAGGAGAGTAGTGAACACAGGGAAAAGGTATTGGTCATTGAGTGAAGTAATGAGAAATAAAGACTTGACAATAAACCTGAAAAGGAAAATATTTAATGTATGTATACTACCATATCTAACAGATGGTTGCCAGACTTGGAACCTAACAAAAAAACAAGCAGAGAAGCTAAAAGTATGTCAAAACAGCATAAAAAGGAGTGTATTGGGAATAAGGAGAAAAGATAAAGTACGACTGGATAGTGTAAAGGTAAAAGCAAAGCTTAAAATGTAAATCTGGTAACTGGAAGATTAAAATGGAAATGGGCCAAATATTTGATGAGAGAAAAAAATCGAAAAGTGGACAAACACAATAACAAATTGGTACTCAAGAAATGGACGATAGAATGTAGGGCAGACAATATAAAAATTGGGAGGACGATATAAGGGAAGTAGCAGGTCCGACGTGGAGAAGGAGGGCAAGGGATTCCTTGTATGGAATGAAATGGAGGAATGGAAGGCGTTTGAGGAGGCCTATGTCGAAAGACAAGCTAAATACAAACCTCTTGTATGTAGCAAGAAAGGCTAAAAATAATAATAAATAATTATTATATTTATAGGATACGGAACACTCTAATTGAGATTGAAAACTATTTACATTACACTAATATACTATTTTTATAATTCTGTTAAATGAAATTAAGCAGTTAACACAAATACGGTAATTACATAGAAGTTAAATATCATGTTGTTTGATGAAATTTATCAAAAGTTTTAAGGCCCATTAAAAAGTTGTTAAATTAATTGACAGTAAATTCTTTGCGATTGTTTATAGTTAGAATAAGATAAATCTTAATTTACAGACTTTATGGCTCTCTTGGATTTGTCATATATAAGGTACAGAACTATTTCTAAATAACCGCTAATATATAATAGTACATATTGGAGGTATATCGCACTTCATATACCGTTAGTGCTCATATACCGTAGTAGCTTCATAGTCGGACTCGCGCACGAAGAGTTCCGTACAAAAAGCAAAAATACGCGTTTGTTGTGTGGACACCTCACATAAATGTTAATTTTATTCTGCTTCTAGTATTTTTTGTTATAGTGACAATAAGAAATATATAATCTGTAAAAAATTTAACTGTCTAGTTGGTGACAGACAGACAGACGGAACTGACGGACTACTACTAGCGTCTTACTAATAGTGTCCCGTTTTTACCCGTTAGATACGGAGCCCTAAAATATTTTAAACACCAACGATTCGAAACACGAAGTTGGATTTCCGGCTGGCATTATAAATTTAAAAAAAAAGTAAATATGCAGTTTTATTTCTTATCAAAATCAAGCTCGAGACTCCCAAGTCCCTTGAGCACTTTTCGCTAAAACTCGTAGTTATATGTTTCGGCTAACAAGTCCACTCGAAAACGTTCGCTCTGTATATTCTTTGAAATATTTATTTGGCCTTCTATGTATATGTTCGTTTGTTCCTCCGTAGCGCCTAAGCTAATGGTCTGATTTAATGAATGAGGTGTCAATAGATTCGTAATCATAGTCCGGGTAACATAGGCTATATAATTAACGTAGTCGGGTTATAGTTTTTATAAAATATTATAGTTACTTTTTTAACTAAACGACAAAGCTCACGCTCTATACCTATAAGTTTGCGTCGTCGATGTGGACGTCGTGCAGTGGACATGTTGATAGGCCGTAAGGCGAAATCTAAAACTACGAGTTTTAGCGAAAAGTGCTCAAAGGTGTCTCAAGCTCGTATTTGATAAGAAATAAAACGGCATAATTACATTTTAAATAATTAATATCGCCAGCTACTTCCTCCACCTACAATGATATTACAATTTTTTTTCGTTTGCTGGCTTCTTGACTTGACGCCTAAATGAGCCTTGTCCTTTAAAACTATCGTATTTTTTTAAATAAACCTATATTATACTATTGTTTTCGAATTAAACTCCATTAACTGCTTAGCTTAAATCAAGGCTACGCTATGAACGTAAGTAAGTACAGTTCTCAATTATAGACGAACCCAAAGATTTCAAAACTCAAGATAGGCTATGACATAGTATTATACATACTAGTACATTCGAAAGAACAAATCTTCATACAAGAAAATGTTACGACATCTTGGTTTTCCCCATACTTCAAATGTCAGCCATCTTGTTTTCACCATACATCAAATTTCCCGAATGGTCCCAAAATTCTGAAAAGTGGGGCGATTTAATTGGAGAATACTTTTTGCCTCAATACGCCTCGTCTATAATATATACGCCTATGGACGAACCAGCAATTTCAAATTATTACAATAAGCACCAAAAGGTCAGACAATCTCATAACTTTCTTTGTTTCAAATGTTATTTTGATTGTTACTTTTACTTATCGTTGCCATAGTAATTTCGTTTCGATCAATTTATAACAATAGATTACGAGAGACAAGTGCAAAGTTAATAATAATAAATCATACAGATACATAGTCAATGGGAGCCGGTACCTCCCACGTAGCAGCGACCATTTAAGCAGAGCCCATGATAAATTGCACGGTGTTCGAGTTCGTGATAGGTTCTCGAACAATGGGAGGTCAGATCACGTTGGTCGGATGTATACTGTACAACGACAGTCCCATTCTGCGAAGGCAAAGGCGATCGACAGCACAAAAAGGACTGAGGCCAAAGTTCAGGAACGACGCACGGACTAGGCATTGTTTCGATCGGAAAAGTTATGGTTTACTACGGACATTCGTTTATTTTTATTGACATTCGACTCGGCCATAAATAGAGATGTATGCGAAATAAACGTTTGCGCACTTTGTTAGATACGGTCGTCATAGACGTAACGCTTTGCATGGGGTGATGCAGACATTTCAGTATTTACGACGCTACCATTGCATTGCTGGTCCAGGCTATTACCGACCGTTCTAACTCTTGTGAAGAATTTTACTTGCTCGTAAAATTATAAGCCGGCTACTCGCAAAATACAATTCGATAAAAGTCGAGCTTATGAATGACAATTGTAGGTTTGATTGATAATGCAGCTAGATTATAAATAACGTCCTTTACATCGAACCTAATCAGCATAAGGCAAACATTTGGATACCCACATAATTTGAATACACATAAAAATATTTATTGATATTTATTACGGCTTTTCAAATATTTATGTCTAAATTAGATATTTGATGTCATTATAAGGTAATTTCTAAGACCTTAATAGAAGCTTTTCTTTGAAGGATGATTCTCTGCAAATGCATTATAACTTCTTACATATTGATTTCTTATTTTTAACACTTACGGATTGTGTTGCGGTGCACTTTTTTTTTCGGTGCACTTTCTAGCGGCCGTGGTCTTGGGAGGACTGAGGTGGCAGTTGTCCAGTTTGTTGAAGTTGATCAAACTACCAGAAGGTTCTTCAATTATTATTTGTGTTCCAATCCACGCAAAACATACTAATAGCAGTAGGGTAGTTAGAACAACTTCAACAAACCGGACAACTGCCACCTCAGTCCTCCCACGACCATGGCTGCTGGGAAGTAGCCGAAACGTCGGGAAAAAAAAAGTGCACCGCGACAGAATCCGTAAGTGCAACAATGAACTTCTTACATCTTCTTAATATAAAATTGAATAAAAATATATTGCTTAATTGGATGAGACGCGAGAATTATGGTCACATACACACAGGAAGACAGACAAAGAATCCATCAATTTAATATCTCACATTCTTTCATACCATTAAACATTACATTCAGACCACATTCTATTTTCAATTATTTATATACAAATAAAGATTGATAACAATAGCGTAATAATTTTAAACTACGAGTATGAAGTGAATTAAAACATACCGGTGTTATAGTCTTGTCGTTTGCGATTCCTTTGTTATTAATAATGTCTGTAACAAATGAATGAGCATTACTTGATTGGCTATAGCGAAGAATAATTCATAAATTGATATTTCACATTATTGTGCTTTCATAAAATTCAATCCAATTAGCCGTTCGCAATAAAACACTTCCAGCCTATATTGAACGTCTTTTAATCAACTCTCGGTACTAAAACTTTTTGTTGCCTTATGAAAATGATTGCTAAGCATGTATGTGTCGACTGTGAGATTAAAATAATGCGTTTGCCATTTCGCCATTCGCAATAAAAACCTCTAGCTACTATCAACTGTAACCGGCGCCAACTTGTACAAATACCGACTTGACATCGCCTGCTCACTACCCACACACCACCTTGCATTGTTTATAACGAACATTCATACATTTACATTTATGAATAATCGTTCTAAATTTTTCAATACAACCCTGGATTTTTGCATCCCAGGGCGGATATCCTGTGGAAAAGCTATATTGTGGTCTGGACATATTATTTTTCCTGGCAATGCATAACTATTAAATAGTAGATACTTCATCATCCTACCAAATAACATTTACGTTATTTCAAGGAATTTAACCATGTGATCTATTCGCATTTAAGTATTAAACTCGGCAAGATATAATCTCGTGCGAGCTGTTAGTTTTTAACCTCCTAACCTAGGCTTATATTCATGTCATCAAGCTTCATAAACATACGTGCTTAACATTTAGTATTCACTTTTCCTAAACTAGCTGCATTACCTCCTTTTAAAATTCTGGTTTCAATGTAGACATAAAAACGTATCTTTAACGATCTTTTCACTCTCTAAATGTCATAACAGATTTCCAGAAAGTAGGTTATGAGTAAGGATAACGCTTGTGGAATAGGTTATGTTGGTACCGTTATATTTTATCGTGCATTTGAATATTACTTCTAACAACTACTATTAAATAAATTTTGTCGACATACCTGTCCTATATGTAATTATTTTAAATTGCCTAGGTGACCGAGCTTTGCTCGGAGTTAATTAAAATAAAATAATTTGTTCAACCATAATAAATTTTAAAAAATTAAACGAATCACAAAAATATTTCTTTGACCGGAATCCAAAACAACCAAATTTCAAATTTTCGAACAAAACAAAAATTATACATACGCATACCAATCTGCCAATCGGAGTAACATAATAGAGTCGAAATTATTAATATATTGTTACATGACTAAATAAAAAACATATATAGCTTAAAAATGCGCAGTTCTCAGGGATAACGCCTAGATAGATCGATATTTTTCCCCCAAAACTCCCTACATACTATTTCATGGTAATACTTGCAGCCGTTTTCGAGAAATCGATTATTTATATAGAAGACTAGCACTAGCATTAATTGCCTGCGGCTTCGCTCGCGTGAAATTAGGTTTTAAGCTTTCATCCCCTATTTTACCCCTTTGGGGGTTGAATTTTGAAAAATCCTTCCTTAGCGGATCCCTACGTTATATAAGAAATACGTGTACAAAATTTCAAATTTCTAGCCTTTAAGGTTTGGCCTGTGCGTGGATACATCAGTCAATCAGCTTTGCCTTTTCTCATATATATATTGTCTCGTTTAAAGTATAATAAGATAACAATTTTATGTTACTGTTTAGTACTAAATGAGTACTTTTCATTAAATAAGGGGAAAATAAAGATTGTCAACGGTTTGAAATTGCAAAACTTCGCTATACAGAAGTCATATTTTCCCGTGCGATTAATACTTTAAAGAGCTTCTAAGCGCACACACATAGCAAATATTAAATAAAAATTATACATAGCCCTAGTATGACCTTATCTAAAACCATCATGTCAAGATTTGTCATAGCCTTCTAACATATGGCATGGACTATCAGCAAAGCTGATTACACGCATACCAAGATACTCACAACATAATATGTCTTGCGACTGGCCACACTTCAATGTTACATCAATTCTGTTTAACCTGTCTGCCATGGACGATAACGACTATTTGTGGCCCTATAGCTCAATTTATTGGTGACAAAATGGTTGATAAAATACTTAATAATAATTAATTATTATTTTATCAACCAATAATAATATTAGTTACGAATAATAATATAGTTGATAAAAAAATAATAATAATAATTAAACAGTCTCCGTGGTCTAGTGATTAGAGCTTTGCGCTCGACTCGGAGGTCGTGGGTTTGATCCCGCATTGGAACAACAAAAAATGTTGTTTCCAAGTTTGGTTAGGACAATGCAGGCTGATCACCTGATTGTCCGACAAGAAAGATAATCCATGCGTCGGATGGGCATGTAAAAAATCCCGGACCTGCGCCTGATCTCTCGCCAGTCGTGTCGGTTATCCGTCCCACTGGGTTTCGAGAGTAAAGGAAGAGACTCTCTCTTCCCTTACTTTCGTGTACGCTCTTGTATACTGCGCACACACTTGGGCACTATAAAACTACTCCTGCGTAACTGGCCTGGTTTCAATGAAACCAGCCACCGTCACAGAAATCGGTGTAGGGAGTTATAATTATTAATCATTTGTTTTTGTGACCTGTGAAAATAGTAGTCATTTTCAAACCTTGAAAGTAGCTTTATTTAGCAAGAGTACATATGCAAGTATTGTACAAAAAAGGTATGCCACTTTCACTCATATACACCGGCTCTGCATGATATTTAACTCTTACTACATAATAGTTAGGCTCTATTACAGTCATTACAGACTACACCGCCCTACTAAATCAGGAAGTCAATCGGTACAATTCGAGTTATCTCGGCTCAGCTAATATGCCGGTCCTGCTCCATTTATCTGCCCATCGCTAGACAATATGGTGCACGGGGCGTGAGGTGGGGGGTGGGGGGGGGGCTACAGAGCAGGGGAGGGGTATGTGCATGACCGCACCGGGCTCAATGACCTTGCGCACATTCCGCGCTTCCGAAGGTTCCCGCGACTCTCCCGATCCCGGTATCATACTTGGTATTACTTTTTTATTGGGAATTCGGGAGTGATGATTCGATGTAAGGGATTTATTCATCGATAGTAATATAATAGAGCTGAGAGATTTGATTGTTTGTTTGTTTGCGTTGAATGGACTCCGAAACTACTGGACCGTTTTTGATGATACTTAGCACAGATATTATAGAGTAGACAACGGGGAAGGACATACGCTAATTTTTGTGGCGGCAAATTTTACGGTTCTTGCTGAACTTCTTAATTCCCGCACGAAGTCGCGAGCAGTTTTAAGAATTTCTGTATGTTTTAGGCTGTCGAAAATTTAATTTCAGCTCATTTAAACCACATTTATTAATCACTTGCATATTTCTCATCACCAATTGTTTCAAGTTTTTTGCATATAAGATAAGCTCTATTAAAATCATTACATTTGATATCTACGATCTTTTCATTGTTTTCATATGGTTTTATTATAAACGTTCTCAGTAAAGCAATTACCCTGGGGCTCACATAGACGGCAAAAGAACTATAATAAACACGACCAGCGAGTAGCGAGCACAACTAGAGTTTAACTGGCGTGTGTTTTATGAGATACGTAATTTATAAGCACATAAATTAAATAATAATCAAAAAAAAAAACTCCCCACGATTCGATTTCAGTGACGGTGGCCGGTTTCATTGAAACCAGGCCAGTTACGCAGGAGTAATTTTATAGTGCCCAAGTGTGTGCGCAGTACACAAGAGCGCTCTCTCTTCCTTTACTCTCGCAACCCAGTGGGACGGATGACCGACACGACTGGCGAGAGATCAGGCGCAGGTCCGACTTTTTACATGCCCATCCGACGCATGGATCATCTTTCTTGTCAGACAGACAAGAAATGAAAGATCAGGTGATCAGCCTGTATTGTTCTAACCAAACTTGGAAACAACATTTTTTGTTGTTCCAATGTGGGAATCTAACCCACGAACCTCCGAGTCAAGAGCGAAGCTCTAACCACTAGACCACGGAGGCTGTTAAATAAAATTAACTAATATATCAGTGACAATCAAACGTTTTAGGCTAAGGAGAGAACGTAAATTTTATAATAGACCTCACCTTTCATTTTTAATTTATACTAGTGGTCGCCCCCTGTGGTCGAAATTCGCCCATAATAATTCATATTATAATTTTTCATTAAGTTTAAAGTTCATATGGGTCTTTTGTGCCTCTTAGATAAACAAAAAAAAATATTAATGTTGATCTAAGTATATAGACAAATGTCAACGTTAAGAAAAATTTAATTTATCAAATGCACGCTAGTGTGTGTTGTTGTGATTTTTATTCATTTTATGTATTTCTAAGCATTAAAAAATATATTCGCTTTCTGCACACCTTCCCCCACATAAACCTTAATAGTGCCAAATATCATACTCCTCCGTTCGCACAATTCTCGTAAGCTGTACTTACTGAAAATTTATTCTTCACGTATTATTATAATACTAGAGATCGCCCTGTGGTCGAAATTCGACCATAATTCATATTAAAAAAATTTAGTTTTTTTTTTTTTATGCGCGTGTCGGATTTAAGCGCCATACTCACGGTCCAACCTGCAGATCCAAGGCCGCGGACTTTTAGGCAAAAATTATAAATTATTGATACTAATGACGGCCATTAGGTGCAGGATTTTCAGGCTGGTGAGTAATGTGCTTAGCATATTTGCCGCTCATAGGCTATTCAGTTTTTGCCCCTAACCTAAACTTCCTTCTCAAAATTACTCTTCTAATACTAATCAAGAGTACAATGAATTTAAATTGTATTTTCTATTATTGAAACGCTTTTATAATATTTTGCATCGTATATTACCGCAAAAGTATAGTTTACAGAGCGTTTATTCATTTTTTGGATTCAGACGTTAGAGTGAAAAGAAGGTATACTATACAGGACTAAAATATTATTATTGTTGTTAAATTTTCGAGAGTTTTTATTTATTTATTTTTGTATGCAAATAATAATGTTTTTATATTTCTGTACGACAAAAAAATGTTTAGGCCACATTTACCGCCTCCTAAAATTTGCCGCCCTAGTTCAGCCTACTCAGCCCTCTGGTAAATCCGCCTGGATTTACAGATAACAGATGAAAATATATAAACAAATTATGGCTGCTGGATGTGCAGATTGCACCGTGAGGATGGCCCTTAAAATAGGTCCAAAACCGTGAAAACGTGATTTTTACTTCACATATTAGAGCGTTTTCACGTTATGCGATAACGATGTCGCTTATCGCGATACTGTGAGAGACAGATATATAATTTTTTTATATATCTGTGGCATAACTCGTTAGGCATAAAAAACGTTTGTGTAGTTTTGGGTTAGATTAGAACGTTTTTATCACGCTCAAAACGTCTTCGAAGTGGTAACACGGCCTCACAAAAACCCGGTGTGAAATAACGTTTATGTAGTTTTGGACTAGGTTAGGTTAGAACTTTTTTATCACGTTCCAAACGTCTTCGGAGTAGTAACAAGGCCTCACGAAACCCCGGCGTGAAGTAACGTTTACACAAGTGTAGTTAGATTAGAACTATTTATAGCGTTCAAAACGTCTTTAAATAATGTTATATCACAATGCCTAAATATGTTTATGCTTTATAAAATTATGCTTAAATATCATTATGCATAAATAAATGAATGCTTAACAATATGTGTATGCGTAATGATTATTATGGCTAAAGTGATTATGTCAAAAAAATATGCCAAAACAGTTATGCCAAATTAATATGATGCGTAACTATTATTAGGACAAATTAAATTAAACCGAGTTAAATTATGACATATGATTTTATGCGACAAAATAGGGAACCCAGGGCCTTCCCTGGCTTTCCCATGTCCTTACATAATATCTACTTTTTATCTCGAAATAGTTTGGCGGAGCCGGGGACAACATCTACACCCGGTTTCTGAAAGGCTAATCAACGCCAAAATCAACTAATCAGCGGACAAATCTCTTGTCAAGTGTAAATTGAGTTGCAAAAAGCTTGATCAGTCGTTTGATTTGATCAACGTGTTAGTTAACAAAACTAGTGTCAAACGAATGGTCAAACAACATGTCAAGCGCTGTTTTCGGTTTCTGGAAAGCTATTTAAGGCTTGTATCTGCTTGTATATGTCGTGTCAATTTGATCAATGATTAGTAAATTTTTCACTAATCTGCGTTTCAGAAACGGAAATTGATTTAACAAGCCTGTTAACTCAACAACGTGTTAGTTCATCAACTATTTAATTAGCCTTTCAGAAACCGGGTGTAAGTCTTTAATAGTGGAATAGATTTAAACATAGGTATTAGTTTAAATATATTCTAGTAACTAGAAATTTCCAGCGACTTCGAACGCGCAAAAGAAAATCCCACGGGAACTGTGCATTTGCCGCGATAAAAAGTCTATGTCGTTCCCCGTGGTCTACTATCTGTGCCAAATTTCATCAAAATCGCTCGAGTGGTTTCGGAGCCTATTCGATGCAAAGAAACAAACAAACCATTCCTCTTTATAATATTAGTATAGATATATAGATCTACAGAAACGCGAACTTTAATTTGGAATTCACAAACGATTAATGCTGGAAGAGGTCATCTGATAGAATAGAGATCTGGTCTAGCATTCAGATAACCACGACTTATTGCCTCTATCTGTCTCATTACAATCGTATAAGATAAATTCATTGGTTTCATACAACTACAAGAGCGTAACGTATATGTGGTAATTAGCAAAGCTTATAATAGGAATATTAAGTATTTATTCGGACTCAATCATAAGAAATATTCGCTTCATTTAAGCTATGAAAGTTTAGGGTAGAGATTTTTTAACCTACTTTAAAATTTAAATACAGTTGACAAAAATGTATTTTAATACATTAACACAGCACAAACTAATTCCAATATTTATTTAGAGCAGAATATTATCTTAATGTAATAGAACTGATCTTATGATTTATTTCTAAGTTGAACTTTGGAAGTTACTTTCGGACTGTTACAAAAAAACTCACCATCCTTGTTTGTGAAGATGTTTTACGTCCGGTTCAAGAATTCCATGTGAAGATAGCACCAAAAAAGGTAAATTTCATAATCGACATTATGCAAACATAAACGAATAAGAACCGTGTAAAGTCATTTGAACAATTCATGAGAAAGGAAAACTGGGTCATTAACCTCTGGTACAATGTCAATAGGAAAGACGTCGCACGGCCTTAGTGTTCCCGGGAAAAGCGATTATAGACAGCTAACGCGTGTATCACTTACATATAATTATATGTGGGTCAGATAAGGTTAGTCACATATGAGTTACTAAATCTTGTTAATTTGTCCATAACCTGACATTAATATTTTATTGGTTTTAAAGCGACGGCGGTTTACAAAGCTTTTGAATGTAGGAAAATGACTTTAAATAATAATTATTTTTGTCTTCTACAACTAATCTTCTACTTCTCATATCTAATAATATTGTAAAGAGGAAATGTTTGTTTGATTGTTTGCATTGAATAGGCTTTGAAATTACAGGGCCGATTCAGATAAAATTTGACAGAGATATTGAGTGGATCACGGGGAAGGACATAGGCTATTTTTTATCGCGGAAAATGTACGGTTTCCGCAAGAAGGTGCGGGCAACATCTAGTTATATATAAAAATGGATTGCAATTATTGTAATGTCTCGCTAATACTCGATAACCTATTTGGCTAATTTTGGTATTGAAATAATTGTGGAAGTTTAGGGTAGGTTTCAACGGTGAGAAATAATGGAAAAATTGCGACGAAACGGCGATTGAATTTTCCCACACTGACTGGTCGCTTTTGGAAAATTGGTTTGATCCCAGTAGGTTGGTAGATGTAGGTTATGGTGTAGGTGTAGTTGTAGGTGTTGGTTTAGATGTAGGTTTTGGTGTAGGTGTAGTTGTAGGTGTTGGTGTAGATGTAGGTTATGGTGTAGGTGTAGTTGTAGGTGTTGGTGTACATGTAGGTTTTGGTGTAGACGTAAGTGTAGGTTGTAGATGTCGATGTACATAGGCTGTACTAATAGTATCGGGAATGGACTGTTCCTGTCATATTAAAATCTTTTTAATTTAAAACTCCTTGGTTTTAAAAATCGAATACCATTTATTTATTTAAAAAAAGATTCTCGGTCTTGTCACAAGGTCTTGTCAAACTTGTTTAGTCGTTGAGAAAATGGAATTGACTCGAGAAAATTCTAGAGCGATGATTTATTATATGACTTTCGAAGTGGTTTAACACAAAACAGTGTGTTGACCGGATGATTTCTGTATTTGGTGATGAAGCCCCATCCAAAACCACAATTTATCGCTGGTTTGCTGAATTTCAACGTGGACGTGTCAAGCTCAGTGATGTTCCCCGTCAAGGTCATCCAAAAACTGCAGTCACCCAAGAAAACGTTGATGCTGTGCGTAAGCTGATTGAGGAAGATCGACATCTGACATACCGCGAAATTCAGGCAACTTTAGATATTGGCATGAGGCAAATACAAATAATCTTGCATGAACAATTAGGTGTAACAAAGTTGTTTTCCCGATGGATACCGCATTTGCTCTATGAAGAGCAAAAAGCGGCTCGCGTAACTTGGTGCGTCAGAACTCTTGAAAGATTCCACGCAGGATCCTCAAATGCTGTATACAATATCGTATCAGGTGACGAATCTTGAATATACGCGTACGAACCCGAAACAAAAAACCAGTCACGAGTTTGGGTGTTCGAAAATGAGTTAAAGCCAACAAAAATTGTTCGTTCACGGAGTGCTGCAAAAAAAATGGTGGCCACGTTTGTCTCCAAAACCGGCCATGTTGCGACTATTCCTCTTGAGGGACAAAGAACGGTTAATGTAGAATGGTATGCTAACATTTGTTTGCCACAGGTCGTTTCTGAACTCCGTAAAGAGAACTGCAACCGCCGCATCATCCTCCATCACGACAATGCGAGTTCTCACACCGCGCACAGAACAAAAGAGTTTTTAGAGCAAGAAATCATAGAATTATTAGACCATCCGCCGTACAGCCCCGACCTAAGCCCTAATGATTTCTATACTTTCCCTAAAATAAAGAATAAATTGCGTGGTCAGAGATTTTCATCGCCTGAAGAAGCTGTGGACGCCTACAAAACGGCCATTTTGGAGACCCCAACTTCCGAATGGAATGGTTGCTTCAATGATTGATTCCATCGTATGGAAAAATGTGTCAAATTTCGCTAAGAATACTTCGAAAAACAATAAATAAATTTTTAAATAGTAATGTTGTGTCACTTCCTTGATTCCCAAAATTTTCAGTGCCGCTCTCGTAGGTTGCATAACTTATTTATTCCAGTTCATATTAAACAGAACAATCAACGTGTGTCGGGACTCGGGACATTTAGTTATCAATAAAAGCGCATATTTTTTTATAAAAAATACATAACAAAACATTATTTGACTATTTGTCAAAGTCGTATACCGTCAAAGTCGGTAAGTACTTTGATTATATTACGTCAAATTTCTCAGTGAGAATTTGTTAACAAGTGTGAAGTTGTGAACCTTCAAACCCATAACTTCTCGTTGATCAGGCGTACCGCGTACGAGGTTTCAATCATCGCACATTTAAGTACCACACAAATGTTCCGCTTGAAACAAAAAGATGAAAGTCTAGAATTGAATTTTTCTTTCTTTCGTAATAAAATACACGATATTGTCATTTACAAATTCAATGTACGTTGCCAACAGCATCAAAATCAAGCGAGTCAAAATGAGTGTGGCTACGTCTCAAAGAATTTAAGAATATTATTTCCTATACATTCTAGAAATTGAAAAACTTAAAATATCTGTTACCACTCACTGTCTTAATTGCATTCATCAAAATTCTAAACTCAAATAGTTTATCAATAGCACAGATCAATTAACCGAACAGACAGGACATTAAGAACGCGTGGGCAGTGACAGCATTTTACATATTTTCGTAATCATCAACGTGATGCTCAGTTATTTTTGTGTCGAATCGCGAATGTGATGAACGCCTTTTTTATGGTAATGAAATTTGTAACTGGTTTTTAATTACAACAAGATTTTAAATATTTGAATGCAGATGGACGTCATTTATATATTTCCGGTTACTTGAAACAGCCGACTTCCTGAGATAAACTGGCCGCACTGGTCGATTGGTTATATATTTTATGGTGCCCTACTTACGATGCTTATAGGAAGTACTGATCTATTAAATAAAATAATTCATAATTGTGTAATTTAACAGTGTTTCATAAAAAAATATGATATAAGATTTCATAGGCTATTAAGTTAACCCTAATCTGTATTATTGGTATCACCACCAATAATACAGCAACACTTTTATTGAATATTCTTTATTTTCGTCTTATACGATACATATCAGAGACGCATAAGACACACACATCTACATTAAACATAGCCCCCTGGCTAACTAAATTAAATGGTCTTAGGCATCAAAGCCACTGTCATTATGACATTTGACATTATACACTTTTGATAAGTACATTAATATGCAACACAAAGGTCGGTAATTGATCGTCTAGTTACATTAAAAAAAAAAGTAATGTAAATGCAAAAATTGATGAATCGTTTCAACGGCCTGTTGTATTAGAGGTTTTAATTTTTTTTTTGTGCCTTAAAATAATTCTATTTGGCTAGTCGGTCGTAACACCTACACTATTTATTTCCGTCTAAATTCACCTACTTATAATAACGGGGAACAAAATACGGAAACCACAGACAAACGCTAAGTTTTTGGTCATAAACCCACGCCTTACTATTTTTCACGAAGCGTGACGATCCCACCACAATATTTGTAAATATTATGGTCAGTGTGACCTCTTCAATCTAATTTACATTTAAATAGAAGAACCGTAGGGAAAGGAAAGTGTATTATTGTGCGCATCTGACCTCATTTATTCTAACAACCTCTGTGGCTCAGTGGTAAGCGCGATGGCGCTCAAGCTGGAGGTCGTGGTTTAGAATCCCGCCAGGTAACAAAAAATTATGTGTTCCTGGGTGTGTATTAAATATGTGTATAGCATAAAAAGTATTAAATAATATTCCGTTTTCTGGTACACGTAACACAAGTTTTTCGAGTACTTACCACGGGACCAGATTGACATGATTATCTATACTCTATTCACGTTATGAAGGTAGTGAATCAACGCAGCTATTTCCTAAACATAATATAATACTAAGTAGGCACCGAGAGGCGCCCGGTGTCTGGTTCTCAAAAACTGAGCATAATTAAATAATTTTTATTGGATTCATAATGGTAATGAGAGCGAAATATTTACAGATTACTGAAGAGAATGTTAACTGGAATTTTTGTACATTTTTATGCCAACTCACAAACCAATAAAATATAGCAGATTCTTGAAAAAGTGATTCGATGCCAGTTTCGGCAAATTCGTACTTTTTGTGAGCATATAGCGGATTGCGCTACTTTCAAAATTAACCAACGGTATTTAACAAAAGTGACATAATTAAAATATGCAAAAGTTTGATGATTTTACACACAAAATATATTTACGTCGCAAAAAATTGTCTGTGGACCCTTGAAATATTCATTGACTTTGAAGTTCATTACATTACATTATCATATTAATTAGAAGTTCATATACAAAATAATAATTATTATGGACATTTTATTCAGAACATTAGTTATAAATAAAAAAATATAGGCAGTTATAGGGACTCCCGATAAAAGTGAAAAATTGTAAAAGAAAAATAAAACTAATACTTCTGACAGAGATTCGAACCCGAGACCAATTGGTCAACAACGCAAAATTCAAGCGCCTACGTAACTGCGTTACGCGTATATGACATTAGTATTCGAAATTACCCATATCTTATTTGTATTACACGACGAAAGAAAAGCTATTTTGCCCGTCTATATAGAAGTTTCACTTCAATTAGAAAACTAAGCTAATTAACGAACTTCATGGCAGAGACATGTTTCGGCACGAAAGTGCCAGCCTTGACTAGAATTCCGTCCTACAGAAAACCGACGAGAAATAAGGCTTTCGTTGTACAGATGAGGATTGTTCTATTCATCTGCATCCAACACACATTCTCCGTATTTTCTTTGGCGAAAAACGCGTAAGTATTTAGAAAGTAAAATCCCATACATGGTCCTGACCTACAAAGCTCTAAAGCAGAAACAAGTCCAAAACGACGTTGTCATGATTTTTAAAATTCGCACTCTCTATAATTAGACTGAATCATTTGGCCCACTTGTGGTCGGGTCTTTTTTGGAGCTCGTAGGATTAACTGGATATTTAACTTGTTCTTGTCAACGGGTAATAACTGCCACATATTTTTTAGAAACACGACGATTGAGTAGAGAAATAATAAAAACTTTAGGCGAATTTTAAAGGGGAATTATTTGGAAAAGAAGTTTTATTTCATACTTTTTTGAGCATTTTTACTTTGGAAGTCGGTTTATATTTTTTGTTTAAAATTTTAAATTTTCCTATATTAATATTAAAAAAAGCTTCCGGTATTTTCACTCTCTCGGCAAAACAAACTCAAGCGTTATTTTATGGCAGTTTTCTGCGAGACCGTGGTATTTCCCCGAATAAGCATTACCGATCCATAGACCTACTAAATAATCACAGTGTGATGATAATGATAAGATACTACATTATTAAATAAATATTATAATCTATTGTAGTAGTCTGCGGAAACAATGTAGCAGTCAGCATTAAATATAATATTATAGTGATGATGATGATCTCATATGAATATAATTTTGGCTATAGCAAAATTTCAAATACATTGATACGGTGTACTAAACTATGAGGAGTACCTATGTCACCATATGTTGGTGTATCGTAAGATGGTGGTGATGATGGTGATGATTACTGTAAGTGGCATATGCTTGCAGCTCTTTAAACAATGCCGAAATTTCTAAACGTGTATCTTTAAAGACTGGGGAGTTCTGTTCAGTGCTTTGGATCTAGGGTACACCTTGGCACAAAATTTTACTTACTATAAAAGTCGAAATCACTATAAATGTCCATAAGGACATTATAAAATTGTCTGCAGTTCCCTCGATTCCTCATGGATCATCAGGTCACCACTGAGGTGTCAAAAATTTGACCAATTGGAGATTATAGCCCATTTTGAAAATAGGTCATCAGGCGGCGGAGTCGTCGTTGTACATACTATATATATATAGAGACTAAATAAGTATGTCACCATGGCAACGTCGATCGCTATCCCGTCGCACAAACAATATGGTCGCCGTCAGTCTCGAGTTGTAATAATTTACTATTTTTCATTCAACAAATGCACTTATCAATATATAAAATACCCAGTAGCCGATTCTCAGACCTACTGAATATGCATATAAAATATGGTAAAAATCAGTAAAGCCGTTTCGAAGGAGTACGGTAACTAACATTGTGACATGGAAATTTTATATATTAGATATATATATATATATATATATATATATATATATATATATACTACTCCTCTACTATATACTCCTCTATACTTAATATATATATATTCGCATTTTTCCGCAATAAAAAGTACCCTAATGTATTAATCCAGATTCTAAACTACTACCATACCTATCCTGTATCATATATCTATCAAATACATAAAATCCGTTTAGAAGATTCTGAGATTAGCGCGTACAAACCTACAGACAAACAGATAAACAGACAAAAATTCTAAAAATCATTTTTTTGGGTTCTATGTCGTTCACAAAGCTCCCTGTAATAGTTTTTCCTATATATCTTCCATGCACAGACAGCGACCAGTTACGATTTTATTATATGTATGTTCAATGATTATAACAAAACTTTTTTATCAAAAACTAGCTGTCCCGTGAACAATTCCTTAGGCGTAAAACATTTTTGCTTATGAAAAATAATTAAAAAAACCGTATCCAGTGGATTTAAAAATTTGTTATCTAAACGAAAAATCATTCTTGAAGCCACTTGAACAAACACAAAAAATTTAATCAAAATCGGTCTAGCCGTTTAGAAGAAGTTCAATTACAAACATACACATTACGAGACACCAATATGTCTCGGGATCGAATCCCCGACAGACGAATATTTTTGTGATTATTCATATTTCTTTTTCTTTTATAAATTGTTACAATATAATTTTAATTATTTTATCGTTGTACCAAAACTCCAAGCAAAGCTCGGTCTCCATGGTACTGGCACTGGAATACCGGTAATTATGCTTTATCTGCCACCTTACAAGGGACTAGAATAGTAAATTATATTTCCTTTGCCCATACATTTGCCCAAGCATGTGATGTATGGGCAATTAATTTAATATTTATTTATACTAATAAGGTTGCTTGCTTGGTCTGTCGTACGCCGTGGTGTTACACCTTAGTGGTCTCCATTTCGGATTTTGGACATTACTGCTTATCTGCCCAAATTTTTTATTATTATTATTATTATTTTGTGTTATCTATGTTTTTTTTTCACCTTGTTATTCTTATAAGTATGTATTTTATGATGGCACTTTTGTTTTTTTTTTAATTTTCGAATAACGATTTTTTTTATTTTATTTAAATATATGGCGTCGGCTTAAAACCATTTGCCAGTGTCAAGTTAAAAAGGCGGGAAATAGAATTTTCGTTTCAATTTTCAACACCGTATTCTTAAATCGTTAAGTCCAAAGTCTAGTCGAAAGTCCAAATAGATAGTCAGTGCAGTCAATGAGTCAAGTCAGTCGATTCAGTAAAGTGGTAGAAGCTTTACTGAAAGTTTGTAGGGAGTTTTGGAGGTAACACAAAATAGCACGTTTTTAGAAGTTGTACCACTTGCCCACACTTGTGCACGTTAACGAGTATTTAATGGTTAATATTCTACCAATATTACAATTAAGAACCGAAAAAACACAAATTTATGAAAGACATACAAAATCCACAACGTCACCCATTGAATTCCCTGGCAAAACTACAAAGATTTATTTATTTATTTAAATAAGTAGTGAGTTCTGTTCATGTACAGTCGTCAACACAAATGTTATGCATGTATTAAATAATTGTACGGGCAATCGCGTTCACATCTCCAGCTGTGACTGATGCACTCAGCAAACCTGTTTCTGTTACGTCAATTACATTTGACTAGTAGAGCCGGCTAACCATCAGATAAAATAAAAACACTGCTATTAAATAACGATAAAATATTTTGACGGCTGAAATTAGTCAGTAGATCTCAATCGATCGGCTTTGAAGCTGAGTAGCTTAGTTGACTTGACGTGAAGTAGATGCAAACGAGAACCCACTCGAAGCTACTAATCAGATTCAAATATTTCTCCGTTGTTTGACTAAAGGGGCCCATACATGGTCCGGTCTGCCTTCAGTTCGGCCTGAACGGATGCAAAATCGTGTCGTGTGTGTGCTCGAATCCGTTTAGGCCGAACTGACGTCAGTTGGGTCGGATGCGATTTTTTCCGTGTATGGGCTCGAATCCGTTCAGGCGTCAGTTCTAACTGAAACGATCGGCCTCTCGTCTGTGGCTGCCTTAAGCGACACACCGAGACAAGAATAAACGCTACGCGGTTCTGCATTTCTACAATCGCGATTCAAAGTTGAACTTTATTCACTACACAAGAAGATACATGTTTAATTGCAAGAGTTCAAACTGCAACGCTCTGCATAGCGCGGCGCCGCTCTTGCAATGAAACGTGTATCTTCTTGTGTACTGAATAAATATCAATTTTGAATCACTATTTTAAAAATGCAGCGCTGCGTCGCTTAAATCTTGTTTTGGTGTGAGCTAACACTACGTGTAATACAAGTCAGATTTAAGTACTTAGCTTAAAAAACCCTTACTTAAAGAAATAGAAGAGTAAACCGCCGGATGGATTTAAATTATGTTATGCACAGGGACATTATTATAGCACTGAATTAAACGTAACCTATTTTGATATACAAAGCCTTGTAGCTTTGTTTGCTATTAATTACTTTATACTTTTCAAATTCTTGTAGCAGGTGTTCTGAAGTACATAACCAAGCTTATTAAATATGAAACTATGGACATAACTAAGCTTATTAAATAATAATCGATGACAATTAAGCTGATTAGCAACCCTTCGAACATTTTCTAATTACTAGACCCGTCTATTCTCATTCTAGACATAGACAACAAAAACTAGTCACTAGAAAAGAATCATTGAATTATATATTATGATAACTATCGTAAGGACAGGTCATATGTACGCGTTAAATGTCTCCAGCACGAATGCCCCAATGGTGCACTCGCGACTTCATCATTTACGATCAGCCAGACTCGAGAAATAGTGCAGGCGTAACACTGTACACAAAGTGCTGTCTGTTTAGTTGTACGAAGAAATTTTAAGCATTTTGCATTGCATTGCAATTTAATGTTTGTAGGGAACTTTAAATTGCAATCCTTAGCTTTGAAATCATTACGGTGTATATTACTATTATCTATGGGCCGTAACGTAACTCGAGTCTCGACCATTCCCACAATTACATAGCCTTTGTTGTTCATAAAAGTACCGTATATGAAGTAGATAAAAGAGTAATAAAATAATTACATATTCATTCATTAATTCATTTACACATGCTATTATGCTTAATAACTCAAAGGAAATTACTCACCCCCAAAACTCTCTGCATCCTAAATTTCATGAAAATACTTGCAGCCGTTTCAGAGATTCCGATTATATATACAAGATTTGCTCGTTTAAAATATGAGATAAGGTTTTGCTTGTCCAATGTCCGGTAGCTAAGACTGCTGCCAGTTCATGTACCGTCCGTTCATTAGATCTCCAGGCTCCATTGTATATTGTATTAATCAAAACTAATTTACACGATGTCGGACACCTACACCGTTAGTGATTTTTGCGCGTCACGGTCCGCCATCATCGATTTAACGCCGCTAATTAGAAATTAGTGGACATTCGAAATAAAGCGGAAACGAGGAAAAAATACGTGATACCGTTGCTATAATAGCTGGGGAGCTCGTGGCAATTTAGGTATATGATTTCGTCGTCGTTGATACTTAGATAAGTAAACAGCAACTCGTAATGTAGTCTTCAACTATGTGAACTACAAAAAAAAGTAAGGTAACTCTCATTTTTTATAAGTGACTTCGAAATAAAGAACAAAAAATAATTATACTATCGTTCGGGATTGGATTATACAGAATTTTAGTTTATTTTACAATAAAGGAACGTCAAATAATTTAATCTCATAAGATAAAAAGACAACTTAAGTTTAAAATTTTATATATTAACTGTAAATATCGTAATATCAGTCCTTAGCGTACCGTAGCGCGTTGATGTCGTTTGTATGGTCGCGGCGGGGGCAAACTTCGCTCACAACAATATAATATGATTCATTGCTTTTATAACCCGAAAATGGTTCGTGTTTAAACATTTAACACTTTTTGCACGTGTCGTAAGTATAACAATAGCGATAATGTACACATATACATATAGCAATAATGATAACAATGCGAAAGATTGCATGTGTGTTTTATTTAGTAGGTATCTTTCACAATGAAACGTCTGAACAGATATGAATTAGATTTGACCTACGAGATATTTTGTAGCCTTGATTAACGCAAATACTAATTTTTATCCCAGAAAATCTAGTATTCTCACGGATTCCGTTGCACGAACGAAGTAGTGATATATAGTTTGCTTACAAAATAATATGCAAATGGCTCGCTACTTTACTAATTTAAAAGTGCCACGTATGTGATTAGGTTTAATAACGAAATAAACAACGTTTTGATAGGAGCGCGTTGACAGCGTATCTAATACTACAGGAGCGGGAATGGCGTCCTGGAAGGTCGATGGCCGGCTTGCACGCCGCACTATTATATAACTGGTATTATGTCACTCCTAGTTACTACCTACCTACTCTATATAGTAATTGCACGCGTCAATTATAAAAAAAAACACTTATTTATAGTTTAGGAAGATATAACTTGAAGTATGTTATGTATTGTTGTGTATGTTCGGGTTAAATAAGTAAAGGAGATGATACATTTCGAGTCCCAACTTGTGAGGCGTCGAATCCTTTTTCACAACATCTTCAAGATTTTTTGCCTGGTCGAGTATCAAATTATTTTAATAATTTAATTCATTCAATGTCCAATTTAGAAAGGTATTACATTACAGTTTTAATAAAAACAAACAAAATTATATACAGGTGTATCTGTTTTTTTTACTTTTATTTTATGCTTCTAAGATTAGATACGCATTGATGCTGTTGCCTCGTAAAAATGCTTTAAAAGTAGAGATTATGAAACATAAATATAGAGTAACGATATTGTTATACTTTAGAGACGTCTTGAGTCAATATTTTTTATGGATGAGCTAAGAATAGGAATTACTCTTGAATACAGCCTTAAACCTGCAGCCTCGTAAAATTCAACTATTGTCGATATGCGCATAATATTGAGATCTTATGCGCATATTGAGAATAGTTGTACTTAGTGTTTAAGGTAATAGATAAAAAAAACGAACGCACATTCTGTTATATTCAACATTAACTTAAACTTGAATACCAATGCGCTAAACCGCACTATCCATCTCGTATTACAAGGAAGAAATGTTTTGAGGTTAAAGAAAAAGTATTTTTATCGTAGTTAGTGACAACGTGGTGACAACTAACACTCAAGTATCGTGTTGCTTACTAGATGTAGTGTATTATCTTATACTTTAAACGAGACAATCTAGTATATATATAATCGGTTTCTCGAAAACGGCTCAAGTATTACCATGAAATTTAGTGTGCAGGGTGTTTTGGTGGAGAAAAATCGATCTAGCTACGTTCGACTTGCCCAGGGATACCTGGCCATTTTTAGCTATTTATATTTTTTCTTTCGTCATGGCATTGCGCCGATTGGCAGCTTGGTATGCGTATATATCATTTTTTGATTTTTGATTAAAAGCTCGGTTACCCAGATACTTCATTCTTAAAAGCATGTACAGGCCGTATCTAACAAGTATTAATCAAGTTAATAGAAAATAAAACTAAACAGTACATGGTTCGTAATTTTCAAAAATCTTGTTTGATGAGTTATACTTTAAACTAGTTTAAACGAGACGATCTTGTATATATATAATCGGCATCTCGACAACGGCAACAACGAGTATTACCGTGATATTTAGGATTCAGGGAGTTTTAGGGGAGAAAAATTGATCTAGCTAGGTTTTATCCCATAGAAACTGCGCATTTTTAAGCGCAACATAAGGTTTTTTGGTTCGTCGTGCAACAATATGTCAATAATTTCGACTGTCTTACGTCAGTCTGATTGGCAGCTTGGTATGCGTACCTGCGTATAATTTTTGCATATTTTGGAAATTCGGAATGTGGTGGGTTGGAATCCCGGTGAGATAGATATTTTTGTGATTCTTATTATGTCTTTTTCTTTCATATTTATTTATTTATTTTTATTATTTTATTGTTCTACTAAAACACCGAGCAAAGCTCTCTCACCGCGGTCTCGCAGGTACTATCAATAAATTGCTCTTACAAAATTACTTTAAAAATATCTGATACTTGGATAAATTGTCAGATAAAAAAAATTGGTTTCTATTTATCATAATTATCATAATATCCTACTACTATTATACATCAAAAAGTTCATGAGGAAAAATGGATGAATGTAAGGATGTTTGTGACGCAAATACTACTGATTGATACAAATTTTGATGAAATTTGGTATGGTAGAAATGTGTTGTTGGCTGTGGATGAAACATTGCCTACAAATGTAGATGGTATTCCGAAAAAGTACAGTGATCCCGTGGGATACTACATTACGCGGGCCGTGGGCAAAAACAAATAAGAAGATATTATTCTATAAATAATAATTATTAGTACACGTAAATCAGTTGGTGCATAATTCAGAGGCAACATGTTGTGTATGTGCCGGAGCCATTATTATTCCATAATAATAATTTTCGTGCAGTAAAAAATTAATACGTCTGTTACATAATGCAACGCAAACTTTTAGTACCCAAGTCAACAACCTCGGTGTGACGAATGGATTTAAGCAGATTTTAAATTTCGTTGTACGACGTACAAAGTGGTTCATGTAGTGTTCAATTTAGTTTTTAATTTTTATCTATTCTATATCTATTTTATTATCAGCCATAAGCCATAATAAGTGAGTTATATCATAATTAAGTTAAAAATTACAAAGTAAACCGCTTTTAAAATTTAAATCTCATTTTGCGGACGGATTAGATCGTGAGTGGCTGTTTTACGTCGGACCAGATTCTCATTATGAATAAACGCTTTACTGTTTGACAGACAAGTTGATAACTAGCTAGTGGCTACTGGCTCCAGTAGCTCGGACGTATTGTCATGCTCTACCTGCAGCGCCAGTTATACATAGAGTATTAGCGAAGTTGTACTTAGAGCACTCCGGCACCATTCTCAAGCTCCGCCATGCGTCGCTGCATATGCAATTGTATCTGCACTTCTATTTGTGCGTGATTATTATTAGTCTATTTGATAAGTATTAGTAAGTATGCTGTGAAGTTTCTAATAAGACATCGCTTGACCTCGCCTTAGTGACCTTCGCATGCATGGTTCCGTTAATACATATTCCTAAAATACAGCGTTTAAGATAATTAGCGAAAACTTTCTCGATTTTCTTCTTCAATATGGCTTTGTAAAAAGTTTGAGTCTGTAATAATGGTCGCACTGCAATTAATATAACAAATAACTAATAATTTTATAAGAAACTTTAACCCAACTACGTAATTTATGTAGCATATGTTACTCGGGCTACTGGTACGAATCTATTGACACTTCATTCAATAAAATCGGACCAGTAATTCAGGCGCTACGGTGGAATAAATATACATATTACATACATACATACATGGACTGCCAATTTACCCTTCCTTTTAGCATCGCTATAGTTAGATAAAAAAGACAAATGTTAATGTCGAAAGAGAGCAAGGGAAATGAAAGAGAAAAATGTAGAGTCCTCTAAAGCTCAGTTCCTCATCGCTAATAAATACATTACGACCTGAGAACAGTTAACGCATCCTTAACAAAAAGTATTATTATTATTATATACGATATTCATGTCATCGAACAAAAAAGCGTGTG
The DNA here is from genome assembly GCA_963565745.1 of Phengaris arion. Lineage (NCBI taxonomy): Eukaryota > Metazoa > Arthropoda > Insecta > Lepidoptera > Lycaenidae > Phengaris > Phengaris arion. Next base: position 14,043,552 of record OY751440.1, on the reverse strand, counting down.
AGCCATCGAGGAATTTTCAGTACGAACAATCACACTGGACAAAACAAGGAAACCATATCGCGGCTATTTTTTACAACTGTCCATAACGGGACAGCGAGACATGGTATACATCGGGTAATCTTTACAATGACTACCACAGATTACTAGTTTATTTTTTAATCTCGGAGGGGTTTTTGGCTATAGATACTAACAAACCAATCGTGACCACAGCAAAGAAAAACACTTATAAACTTAACTAGCTCTGTACTAACAACATCTAATGGATTTTAATTAAATTTATTCACAAGTGAATTTACTAAATATGTAAAAAGTACATTGTACTATCAGGGATTCTAATACATAAGCAGGTTCACCGTTGTCATAATTTGTTCGTATTATAATAATATTATGATATCAAACTGATATCACTGACAATTGTATTGCGGCTGCATGTCGTCATTTTAATGCAAAAAAAAATGAAAACACTCTACCTGCTTATGTATTAGATTCCCTGATAGTACATAGTTACTTTGTAAACTCCACTACAGGTTACAGACAGCGCGTGGGCTACAAAGTTATAGTGCTCAATTGTCTTAATGCTAATTTTGATTTAATTGTGAAATTACGGGTACAGTAATTTACACCGTTACAGTAATGACGGAATCCGACTTCGTGCTGTTTTATAAAAGACACATTTCTGGATTTATATAAAGATATATTTTATAGATAGTTAATACATAAAGATGTATTAAATATCCTTTTCTTTTTCTGCTTAATATTAGTGGTAGAACGATATAACTTGATATATATTGCCCATAAAATCTTAAAACAGTTCAGTTTGTTAAATAAAAATATTTGAAGATAACTATATTTTTTTGTAGAACCTATAAACCGACTACGTAAATTATATAGCCTATGTTATCCAGGCTTTTATTACGAATCCATTGACGCCTAATTTATTAAAATCCGATCAGTATAGTAGTTTAGGCGCTACGATGGAACAAACAAACATACATACATACATTGACTGCCAAAATCATAACCCTTCAATTTGCCAGTAAGAATGAAATATATTTTTGCAAGTAAGTTAAGAAGATACGTAAGTGGGCAAAGATCTGTAGGTAAGGTAATTCAAGACACGTCTTAGTTTTCGCACTTCACTTTATCAAAAGACGAACTGAATATCACACTGAATATCTAGATAGTACCACAGACATAATAATTTTACTGACCGCTGACTCCTAAACATCTTAACATATTTTTGACACTTTATTTACAGACGTTTTAACTTTTTAAAGGTTATACTTTATCTTCAGCTTTAATACTCTACAATTTGGAAATTTCATATTAGCATATCCAATCTTTATAGTTTTATAATAGTAAAATTATAAAATACGGTTTTTTATCAGAAACATTTGATTTTTTTTTTTGGATAATGGGAATATATGGTTTTTCGTTTTAATAAAAAGTACCTGGATAACCGAGCTTTAAATCACAAAATATTTGACCGGGATTCGAACCCACCACATTCCGATTTATCGAAAAATACAAAAATTATACATGTGCATACCAAACTTCCAATCGAACTGACATAATAGAGTCGATATTATTGATATATTATTTTCACGACGAAAGAAAAAACATACATTACCTTTTTGCACAATTTCCTAATGATATGACCTAGCTAGATCGATTTGTATCCCCCAATACTCTCTGCATACTACATTTCATGGTGATGCTTGCAGACGTTTTCGAGATTTCAATATACAAGATTAGCTCGTTCAAAGTTTAAAATATCTCCAAAAAAAAAATTACAATTTGATTTAGAATTTAGCGTCTTGTTATAAAATAAGTCTTGTACTCTACGATTACAAATCTGCGTTATATAACGTAAAAACTTGTTAACACAATACGATCAACATCCTTTTCTAGCGCGTAACAACTAACAGTACATACTTGCACCGTGTCATTGGAAGAGCGGCCTTAATCTGATGTTAAACATAATATACATGTAATTGTGGTATGCACCATACAGCCCACTACTTTCCCCCGACCCAGTGCCCTCTCTGCTTGACCCACAAGCCTCCACAATTCCGTAATGCATCTCTACAATTCCGCAGTCGCACATTTTATTTGAAATCCGCCGGGGCTCATTACTAACGGGTACTATCTAATATCTGATGGCGAATAATTGATATGAGATTCACAAAGGCCGGCTCGGGCGTGACAATGTTTAACTTTTGCCGCCTCGGCTATTCACCATCTGATATAACGCTGAGGAATACTTGTTTGTTATGTGTTGTATTTAACATTTGCATGAGAAATATTAAAAAAAACTGTCTCCAATAAATTTTAACAACACTATAATATAATACGTAGGTATATCAGATTTCATCAACTCTACATTTCATATGAAACAATTTCATTCTGATTTCCTTGAGACATATAAAAATACATTCCCATTCATCTAAATATATGCTAAATACTCTATTCCGTATACGCCCGTGACCGGCTGTCTAATAGAGAAAGAACAGTTAGACGATTTTTGTAGAATTCCATTATTTTTGTTCGTACTGTGAAGCTGGCGTGCCCCGCAGTCGTGAGGTAAGGCACGGTCACCAATATCACTCGACGAATAGTGATTCATGTTTATTATATCGATATCCTAATTGGATGAAATTGTAGTAATCTATGCAACATCGATTCGATTGAATATAAACTGCGTTTGTGGTTTTGTCGGTCGTAATCGTAACGACTTTTTTCAAATTAAATCGACATATTAACAACTTTTCGTTACAATATTTATAGTTTTGCTTTTATCGGTCATAGTAAGAATATTATCAAAACTTTTACACATTAAATTAACATATTAAAATGATACTTGACTCATTATCAGCATAACTTGCTGATATAAAACTAGTTATTTTTATTTGTTTTAGACGTAGAATTTTCCTTTTTCGACTGAGAATAGTAGAGTGAGAACGGCGTTAAATGTTGAATGTAGAACACGCTCAAAATAAAAAGTCTGTTTAAAATTAAGGTAAATAGCGCTTTTTTGCACGTAGACGATTTTCTAAGTTGACAAAAACGATGAAACTTTCACTAGGTGTTTGGATCACGTAGTATATGAGTATTGTAGTCGATAATGCATTTTGCCACTCCGACCTACTAATGTGAATAAGCGAGAAAGTATGCGATTCGTCTTCACAATGGCATGCCTAAGTTTATATGTTCAACATCGGTTTATGAATGTTGCTACTTGTTATTATTTGGTCACAACTTTGTGGAAATGACTAATCCAAAAGCTCAAAATGGTGACCATATAACACACTTTGCTACTATATTGTGTTTGTAAAAAATTGTGAAGTGATAATTAGTAGCGATTGACATCATACATTACAAAAATTTGTTACAAAACGAAACTAAGTTTACCAAAAAAACTTTATATCGAGTTCCCGTGTATGTATTTTAGTTGGGACATTTTTGTTAAATTCCTTCAAATTGCAAAAAGTGTACTTTTATTTTTGGCAAGTACCTTTTATATTTTTGGAAATTTCCATCGTCATTCATTTCCAGAGAGGCAATAAATAATGCAAGTCTAGCAGAAAATCCTCGTACAAACTCCAACGTACCAAGCCTATTTCATTTGATTTATGAACTGTTACTCGAAACGCATTTGCTTTCCAAAGGTCATTTCGTTGTTTTATACCACAACATAATCGAATATTGCGGACATTTTCTAAGTATGCTAAAACTATTACCCTCAAAACTTATATCTGCTTGCATACTCTAACACACTGAAGCGCAGTCAGTCAACGCACGCTCGTTTTTACTACACAATATTTTCTCTATCACACTTTATAATTGACGTGAAAAGTTATTTTATTCATACAGATATTACTCACCCAGAGTAAAATTGTTAGATATTTCTATAACCTTACTTCAAGAATTACACACTCGCGACAAAGTATTCCCTTGATGTTCACTTTGAACTCTTTGAAGTCAGTGGGTCGATTTTCGGTAGCGGTCAAGGCCGACGAGGAGAGCACTTGACGCAAAAACTCGACAGGTTATGTGCCCGCGCCGGTACAGTTATGCTGTACGTATTTATGGAGTGTCAAGACCTTTATGCAAAATACTGATCGACTTTTGGTGAAACGAGAAAACGCATTCCGACCACACCCTTGATAAAGTACGATACGATACGACGATAAAGAACGTGTATATAATATTATCTGCGTACTGATTTAAATTTTATAACATCAATAAGTTTAATTTTTAATACTATAAAATGTTCCTAAAGAACATCACTTCAAAAAAGAATAGAATAATTCATTTTTTTACACTTAGAGTCATCTGTGTATTGATTCGTACTACAGAAAGTTGAGTTGTTTTGTTAGAAGTATAATTAGTACTGTAGCTTCCGACAGATAGCGTTATATCCACAACCGTGTCGTGACGTGACACTACCTTAAAATTTCACTCTCAACGCCGTTAAAGAGTTTCACCTCAATAATTTAATTGATAAATGTATAAGTTGATAAACTTAGTGACAACAAAAATATAAATGATAAAAATTTAAGTATATCCACAACACTTACACCCCAAAGCTTCATGTTCTTGTTTATACGATTTTAACTATTCTAGACACTTGGCAAAATACTATAACTTGAAGACATTATCTTAAATGTAACATGGGCTAATGGCGAAGCTTATCTAGTTATTTATGTCCTCAAACTGAGGCAGAGCAGATAATGTCCTGGTATTTTATAGAACGTGTGTGAGATAGGGCAGAGAAATTGAACACAAACCTATGCCATTGTAGTAGACTTTGAATGTATGGGACGTTTTTTTTTTTTGTCTAAGTAGCATTAATAGAAGTTTGTTTTGCTTTGCTTATGCCGTTATTACCGTTCTGTTTAAACTTCCCTTATTATTAAAGATCACAGTTTAAACACTTCGTAATTAAAATGACATTTACTAATTAATGGTTCTAATTTTAATAAAACTCGTTTATAGATAGATGTCTCCTATGTTAATTTAATAGATGGGTTTACTTAAGATGTTTTTTTCTATAATAGTCTTTTTTCTTGACACTGCTGATTTTCAACACATTTATCACACTTATAACATTTTTTTAAACTTTTTAACGTATCAACTAAACTCACTTTTTTGTGAATAATTAAAACAAATGACGTCGGACTTTTTAAGCCCGTATGACTTACGACTATCCCGACGATCGAACGTTAGACGCTAGAACGGCTGTGCTCGGTCTATTGGAAATACTTAAAAAGCCCAGTACCCCGTTTCACACCATCACTTCTTCTTGCCCCACCTTCCCCTATATGCAATTTGGGACTGCAATTCGTGCATTACTTTGTAACAGTTTTACTTTTGTCTTTGAAAACTTGCAATCTAGAATCCATTTACTATTATTACAAGAAAAAAAAGTTTTAATCAACAAAGCGGCGACCCACACAGGCTCATGTAATAGCTGGAGACGGCTCGTAATGACAGCAATCATTTTATCATCTTCGTCCAGGGTTGTCAGAAGCGTGGCTTAATTTAAGTCGGAGGCTTACCTAGTAGCTGGAATTATAATTCAAAGTTACTGAAAATGCCAACAGGTAATAAAGTTGTTGGTATAAAACTCAAAATATTTTAAAAGATATTATAACATTACACATATTATTATCTGCCTTGCCTAATTACTATTATTCCAATGAAAAATGTAATTTGATTATATGATTAAGTTACGTACATACTAACGGTATTATGTTATCGTCGTGTAAAAATTTTCATGTTCATGTTTTCATTTTTTGGTTTAACCTTCTTAAGGTGTTGATGACCCTATTCTCATCTACCAATATAGTTCGCTCTGTACTGAGCCTGCATTATACTCCTAGCTACAATTTCAAATGCAGTTTTTTTATAATTGAATTATTTTTTTGCGTTGAAAGAAAATTACGTTTGTACAAAATTGCTTTAAGTAATTTCCTTGTTTCGATAAAATAACACCTGTCAACTGTGACAGTGTGATTAGGAAAAGGAAAATTTCCTTCCCACATAGAAAATTACTTTTATTTTTTTCTTTTTGTTACTAAGCTCCACGATATTTTCTTTGCAATACATATCTAAAACTTCTTAAGTTTTTTGTTTCAGCTCTAATAGATGATAAAGATGACTTTTTTCTTCTTACACCAAAACATCTTATAAGAACGTTTAGTTAAGACGCGATTTATTTTTTCAATCTTTCTAATTTCAAGGTATCTCAATATTTCAAAGCGTGAGTAAAATTTTCACGCCAATAAAAATCTGATAGGATGACTAATGATTACTTTTTGCGTTTATATTTTGGAAACAGTTACATTTTTCAAACATCATACAGTACCAAAATATTTTTTGAAATCAATTGGAGTTGCTTATGTTTTATATTAAATTATAACACGAGCTAGGGTATAAGTAGATCGAAAAGGAAGCCGAAAATTAGACATGTTAGAACAATCGTGTTATTTAGTTTTGTGTCTATATAGATAAGAATGTAGACAGATGTATGCAAACTTTTAGTGACGCATTATTGTTTATATATTAAATTTAACGTAATATACCAAGTGTCAAAATAAGTGACTAACAACTAATTGATAGGGCATTCTTCAAACCCTTTGCACTTGACGTTGAAAGGGCGCATAATACTCTAGTTAGTAGTTATATTGGGGTCGTTAGCATGCAACGTGGAAATGTATTAGAAAAATCGAGTTTAAAATAACTAGTAGCTCATTAAGATCGCATAAGGTAATGTTGAAATTTGATAGTCAACTTACACTTGTATCCAAACTGTCAGTTATAAAAAATACCAAACTTTTTAGGTCAAATGCGCCTGATCAATAAACTTAACTGTTCTGTATTAAAGTGTAACATACCGGTGTCTCCTGTGTAACGCCACCAATTTCACGTGATCACGTACAGTTTGTACACGTATAACTATCCGTACACTACGACCTGAACGTTAGCGCGGACGAGCGTCACAATGTACGCCACCGGAGCGTCTCAAACGGAATGAAATTGTGAAGAAGACGCCACTCTCTTTTATAGACGTCGCCGTAACCTGACGCTGGATAACGGACTTCAAGCAGCGTGATTACCATTCGAAAATAAATTTTCAGGTACCCACCTAAAGCTCTGTTTTGCTTAGCCGATATTATTGTAACAGATAGAACGAATTTTCAATAAAGCGCCCGAAGCCAAACAGCAATTTGCTAATGCTAACGCTTGCAAGGGTATGTCTCGAGAGAGACAGGACAACGGAACACTAAACAACAAGAATTCCAAACAACATAGATATCGATGTCACATTATACAAAATAACCTGATTGAGGTAAACATTTTACACTACTGAAAAGTTAAGAGCTTTCAGTTGTGAAAAATTAAACAAAAAATTAAAACCTACTTCCAAAGTAAAATGCACAAAAAAGTATGAAATAATTCTTATCACTACATAGTATAAAACAAAGTCGCTTTCTCTGTCCCTATATCCCTATGTATGCTTCAATCATTAAAACTACGCAACGGATTTTGAAGCGGTTTTTTTTAATAGATAGAGTGATTGAAGAGGAAGGTTTATATGTATAATAACATTCATTAAATAGTGGAGAAATACTGTTATTTTTGAGGTTTCTAATGTGATGTTGTAAATAATTACTTTTTTTCCGCTTACATTGCAAACGGTGGCTGAACCCTACGAGATAGATCAAAATAATGTACTACAGTTTTATTCATCATAAAAAAGCCTACAAAAAAGTCCGCGATAGCATATATCTATCTCTTAGGGATAACCCACAATAACCATTTTTTATCCTTTACTTTGATTTAAATTTAATAGCTTATTTACGAAGCGATTTTAAGCAATACAGCATTAATCCTTATCCAATTTAGTACCTTAAATACATTGTGCATTTAATATAGATCAATATGGCCCTGAATAGCATGTAATTTAAATGAATATTTTCGAAGATATTACAGATTTAAAATGCAAGGACATGTCTCGGCGGCACTCGCGAGTCGCGACTCGGTGCTCGCTCAACGAATATTCTGTGCTGCAGTTCTTATGGAATATCCATAGACGTATTTGGCCAGTTTTGTTGGAATGGCAAATTAAATGATTATTCACTACGTAGTATAAAACATGTCGCTTTATCTGTCTGTCCCTATGTATATTTCCATGTCCTGTCCCTGTCCATATTGTATGCTTAGATCTTTAAATCTACGTAACGGATTTTGATGCGGTTTTTTTAAATAGTCTTTTTATACTCAAGCGCGATAGATATAATAATATAATTTATAGGTATCAAGCGGTCGCGCATGTCGCGTCGAGGTGATAGGGTCCCATTTTTAACCATTTATATTGGGTAAACCTATAAACATTTTCAATATTGTATCAGAAGTAGGTATATTGCTGTAAATAGAGAGTTATTCGCCGAAGTAGTTTTTTCTCCAAGAACATTATACTTACTACGCGGGCGAAGCCGCGGGCAAAAGCTAGTTTTCTAAATAATTCCCCTTTTAAATTTGTCTAATATTTTAACTTTTCTCTACTCAATCGTTATAATTTTGAAGTCGATATGAGACCAAACAATATCCTGATAAAACAATATTTTATAGAACTCACGTTCAAGTTTGCTGGTACCGACTTCAAAAATATAAAATTTGTCTAATCATTACAATCACCAGTGATGGTAATGATTAGAAAAATAAATAAAACGAAATGTCTGTTTGTAGTTTTAAATTAACAGCTTTTTACTTAATGCATATGAAAGTATATACAGTACCTACCGACAATAAAAAATATATTTTTAATATTTTTATCTGTCCGTCTGTTGTACGTATAAACAGACAGCTGTTTGTTCCTGCTAAGGTGTAGAGTTTGTGAAGTTTTAGTCAAGTTAGGCTTGTGGAGTTAGGGCATGTAGAGTCAGAAGCTTGGTTTCACACGAGATCAAACCACGGCTCTAGGTATTTTTGTACCTATGCATTTCTGGATTTCTATCTGAATTATTTTCTTGACCCCTTTTTTACGTAGTCGAGTTATAGTTTTTTAAATTTGTGTCACAAATCATCACAATATAACTGGGTCTGGAATCCGTTGCACTTAACAAGCTAACACCTCAAATCTACTTGTCAATTAAATCAGGATTAAAAATCCCGCCCCGAAGACTCATTATAAAAAAAAATCATCGGTAAAATCCGACATACGAAGAGATGCTGCTTCTCATGGTGAATTACTAAGAATAGTTAACACTATTGGATATTAATTATTGTGGCGCATAATAATAAGGAGCAAAAAACAAGCAAAACCAGAAAAAGAGAGAAAAATTTTGGTTTTTACGTCATGTTGTAAAAGTTCATAATAAATTTCAAAGGCTTCAAAAGTCAAAAGAAAACAATTTTATTATCACCATGAAATACGGTTCTAGTTGCGGATCCATGAATCTTTGGCTAACAGGCTTAAGACTGATATAAAACATTCAACCATCCAACATTCATTCAAGTGTATGATAAATGTTCCTCTGCACTATTTTCTGAGCGATAAAATTCATTTGACAGAAGGCGATGAGTAATGATAGAGGTCTATTTGTTTGCCCGCTTAAAAATAAATATTTTACTCTTGAACTAGTAAATATTTTTAAGTTTTCATGCCAATATTTATGATAGTTGCAATGAAGAAAGGCTATATATTTTATAACTGAGATTGCAGATTACTTACAGCTGTGTAGCTGTATCGTGCGATGTACGAGTTTTATCAGACTGAACATTCTCAGCATTATTTCTGTACCGAATTATCTAAAATAAAAAAAATAATTCATAAACAAGTTATTTTTTCATAAATTTTTCTATTACATTTAGATTTTTAGAAAGGATTTATTTTAATAAGCTTTCAACTTTCAAGTTTTCATCACTGAAATAAGTGAATCGTTTTGTGTTCATCAAAACAAAAAACAAAAAATCGCTAGGAGTTAGAAATTTTTGGCGTGAGTGTATAGATTTGTACTTTTTAAACAAAGGACTGTAGTGTTTCCAAATTTGTTGTAAGAAAAACTAAACTTTCACACTAAAAACTAAAGCCATGTTTCATAACAGTCCCGTTGGGAAGCAAATCCGTTATGTATCAGTGTTAAATGTGTGAAATCTAGCGTAAGCCGAGTTTTTATCAGCAAAGACTATCGGGCTAATGTAAATATTCATTAATTTCAAACGCAGCTCCAACAAAAAGCCACGTGTGAACTCCGACAGGGAAACAGTTCTTATCTGCTGAGAAACAATTTCATACGAACTGTTAGACACTTACCGGGCCGCAATCATTTTTCCGTAATTAAGATATTGATAAGTTCGCGATATATTCGAGTCATAGACATTATGTGTAAATTGCGTTTTGAAAAATTACAATGTAACGTAGGAGTTCACACGTTATAATTCAGTAATAAAATGACTATTTCGATAATTCGTGATTGTATAAAGACTAATTTCGAATTCATAGAAATAGAAAGAATCCTTAAGTACGGATGTTTGCAATACCAGAAGGTCGATTCTGCTAATTAAATCCTGCAATAATATAGTTACAATCCAGTCCCGATATGTTATAAAAACTGCAAAATGGTATTCGCATAAACGTCAAACCAACGTCGAACGCGTTTTGGTTGGTCCCAAATCCAAAATCAGTTTATGACATCGATACGATTCATTTATAATTCAGTATAAGTGTGCCGACTTTGTAGAAGGTCAATATTTAATTGTTTATTTTCATTTACATTTTCTATATACAAGTGCTCTTAACTCTCCGTCAATTCTTCCAGCCGACTTTACAACTACTGATTAGTCACAATAAAATTATCTCAATATGGTATCTTGATGTATCATTTGCGTAAAGGGGTCTGATGAATGATACGAATATATTAATATTCATCAAATTGCTAGCAACAGATATGTAATGAAACGTAATGAAATAGAAATGGCAGGACGATTCTCTAGCGTTAAATATAACTTAGCGGTGCACGGTAGCGCTATCATACAAGATACATAATTTAATTTCACTTTATATTATTAATTTACTAGATGAACTAGCAAAGTCATGTGTGGTAAATAGTTATTAGGTACCATCTAACAAGTTTCCGCTCTAGCAGGCATAAGATGAAAATCGCTTAACAGCGCCGTTGTATCGTGCGCACGCCCTTATAGTAGATACTCACGTGTAAATATGTAGTTCAACACGTCTGCAGTCGTTGCGGTCACTTCCTTTGTGTTTAAATATTTTGAGGCGTCCTAGTGCAAAGGAGAAAGTTTAGAAATTGGTCGAGCAGGAACTTTGTTGATATTGTACATCATAATAATATACATTTTTATTTTGGCTTTGTTAATGGGATTTTAATGGTGGTATTTTGAGAGCATCATGAATACGCTTTTCGTATAGTGTTGTATGTAGAATATTTCAATTATTATTGTGATTGTCTCCTAAAGTACATTGCAATTTGCATGCCCCTGGCGAAATATTTGGTTGATAACTATAAAAAACGCATAAAAGATTTGGACCCTACCCTACCTACATTACCCTACCCTACCTATCCTACCCTATCTACCCTATCCTACCTACCATACCTATCCTACCTACCCTGCCTAACCTGCCTACCCCACCTACCCTACCTACCCTACCTACCCAACCTACTCTACCTACCCTACCTACCCTACCTACCCTACCTACCCTACCTACCCTACCTACCCTACCTACCCTACTCTATAATTACGGTTTCTTAATTAGTATTTAGTATCTAGCGGATGACATATGATTATGAAGCTTTGAAGGTGGTCCCCACTCCCCATTTGACACACACCGTGTCAACTTACAAAGTTCGATAGCCACATCTCTTTCTCAGCTTTTACATCTGGTTGGCTGCGACATAACTATTAACAAAAACGTAACTACTCGTGCCTATTATAGCATTATTAACGACAAAATGACGAGCGACAAATGGTTAGCGACAAGCAATTGTCGCTAGCATTATGTCAAAAATTAGACCAAGAGTTGGATGATTTTATTAATAGCTTAGAAAGAAAAAGATACACAGCAGGATGGCCAGAAGATCGATGGGAGGTGGGTTTTAATAAATTAAATACACACGGATACTCAAGGGGAGTTTAAGGCCAAGTCTAAACGATACAGTGAAAGTTAAATAGATTCACACAATTTGCGGTGATGCCAGTGATGAAAATCTAAAATTACAACTCGCACGGCATACCTCAATCTATTTTTATTTGTGGAGTATTCAATTACTGACGTCCAAATAATTATATGCCCTTGGAATTGGATATAAAAGTTTTATTGCCAGCCACGGCGGAATAATAGGTGTCCATATCTAGACAGACAATATACAGACATAAGAGATAAATTAACAAGATCCACTAGGGCAAGATTACAAGAGCAAGCCAGTGCAATATATTTCTTTAGTGTGTATAAACCCGAATTGCAATTTGAAATTTTGTTCGTCAGGGCAAGCTGTTACTTATTTTCTCACTGGCCATATTTATCCATCCCATGAGGCAGGGGTTCCTAACCTTTAGGATAACGAAACAACAACCAAATACCTTTTAAGGAACCCCTGCATATCAAATGATTACAAATGAACACTGAAGTTAATATATATTAACGTTTTTTTTAAAGAAATATGTAACATAATGGAAACACATTATTGTTAACTTTTAATGTGAAGAATGAAAATAATATATTTTGTAACCCTGATGACTATTCTACAAAACCCCTTAGTTCTGCCAAACAGCAACCCACCTTGGGACTCCCTGCTATAGAGTAGTAGTAGTATAGTCGGTCCGATTTTCAATATCGGACCGAATGAGAAAGACACATATATGTTTCAATATGGAAACATACACCTGACTTTTTGTTTTTCGGTCCGTTGTCGGATATCGGATCGGATAATGGGAAAACGCACTTACTTATATATGATAAGCATACTCAGCAAAGTACTTTGTTTTACTATCGGTTTATGACATTTATTTAGTAAATATAACAGTTATAACATTGCTGATAATTTAAAAAAAAAAGTACACTACGGTTCTTACTAAAAATGATTTTCAATTTATGAACATCGTTGCGTATTATCACGAAGGAGTCAGTGAACAGCGAAACATGACCGAAGATTCAGTTGGTTTTTACAACTTTTTCTGTGTATTAGTTCGGTGTTTTTGTCCGAAACGTTGAAAGGCGATGTGGGTCGCACGGCCGGACTGATAATACTCGCACTTTTACTTAGAGAGATCGGCCATTATTAATTTTATTTTGGATCGGGCTTGCGTCCGAACACTTAACCGATTTCTGTCAAACTATAATAGAATCGAATCGTGCAGCGAAAGAGAAAATAATGTTAATTAAAGTTGTAATAGGTTTTTAATTGCACCTTTCCTGTAATGTACACTTTGTGAGGAGCGATCTTTTCGGAAGGACTAAAAATGCAAGAGTGAATATGGCTTTAACAATGTTACGTCAGATTTGCGGTTATGAATCTAAATTCTAAAGGAAGACCATCAAGGTAACGCGCTGAGTAAGGAACTATGATTTTTATAAAAACTATAAATTTTATAGCCTATGTTACCCGGGCTATTATTACGAATCAATTGACACCTAATTTATTTAAATCTGATCATTAGTTTAGGCGCTATGATGGAAGGAACATACATACATACATCATAGACTGCCAAAATTATTATCTTTCCTTTGAGCTTCGCTGTAGTCGGGTAAAAACATAACTTCGACTGCAACAATCAAATCAGACTTAGTGGTCGCTAGTAGTCGCAGCTTCGGATTCCGCTAAGTTGCAATAATATTCTGATGTGTTCATAAGTTTAACTCGCTAACATTTTAATGCGGTTCGAGTGTGGTTCTGAACAACTTTAAAACTATGAGGATGGTACTACATCCTCGAGCTCTGCTCTGCATCATCGCTTAAGGGCCTCACAGACGGCGAAGACACTATAATATTTTATGGTAAGATGAAATAACTATTGCTTGATATACAGTTTGTACTATCTGAACATCAGTTTGAACTATCGCAGACAGGTAAGGTACTAGGTATATATTTTCATATTTCGTACTTTAATATATGATATTATATCCGGGCATCTTAAGATAAAATACTATAGTATCTTCGCCGTCTGTGACGAACTTGAAGGCCTATTGAGCACCAACAAAATTAACGACGTCAGTGACAGTGCTGTTGCAGTAGAGCTGCGCGTGCGCCGTAATCGCGTAACGGTGGAGCACCGTAAAGCGCCGTAAAACGCGGCCCGCGTGCTAAATTTGCCGAAACACCAATTCTAACGTAACATTTTATTTACTAGTGATGGGTCGTTAAGACTTGCACAGTGTCATCGCAAGGTAATAAATGTGTATTATATTAAATGTGTAATACCTCGCTAGAGAGGTTGTAAAAGTGATTTTACAACTTCTCTAGCGAGATCGGAAGATTTATTTTACCGTTCACCATGATATGCCTCCAAACAATGAAATAGTATTATCTTTATATGCAGTACATAAAACATAAGCTATGCAAACCAGGCACCTTCTACGTGGAATAATTTTTATAATTACCACCTATGCCTGAAGTAAATGATGCGAGCATGCGAGGCAATAGGCTCTTTGTATCGTATTAACACTTGCAGGTTTTTGCTCTTACTTTTAACTCTATCATAATTATGATTTTAACTTTTTAATCTGCTACTGCTGCGCTTTAATCTAACATAATTGTGTCTCCGTCTTATTTTTCGACCATAGATTCGATTTTCGACCCAATCGATGTCCGTAGATGTACAGTCTGTACTGTCCAGAAAATGAAAGATTGTCAGAATGAGCGTCGTTTCCGTCGGGGAATAGTAATTAGGAATACGTTCGAAATTACGTACGAAATTGGCGTTTTCTCGTACTGGCCACTTTGATCTCAAATATATCTTCTTTGGTTGGGAATTCCAATTTCAAATTTATACCGCCTTTTACTCATGCATTTGTGTTTCGAAAACCGTAATTCATTTGTTTTTTTCTCTTATGGTTTTTTCTTTGCGTCACACTGTTTACAAAATGGAAAACTTGAAATATCGTATTATGTATTTTCGAGTACGAGTTCCACCGTGGCACCAGTGCTGCAGAAACGGCTCGAAGGATGTATGATGTGTGTGGCGGCGGTGTTGCAAAGGAAAACACAGTGCGTTTTTGGTTCCAACGTTTTCGTTCTGGAAATTTCGACCTGCAGAACAAGCCCCGTGGAAGGCCGGAGACTAAAGTTGATAATGAAGAATTGAAGGCTATTGTGGAAGCGGATCCATCGCAAACCACGTCCAAATTAGCGTCAGGCTGCGGTGTTAGTGATAAGCTGTTTTAATCT
Organism: Phengaris arion; assembly: GCA_963565745.1. Lineage (NCBI taxonomy): Eukaryota > Metazoa > Arthropoda > Insecta > Lepidoptera > Lycaenidae > Phengaris > Phengaris arion. The sequence goes on along the minus strand of OY751440.1, from coordinate 14,028,139 downwards.
ACTTGAAGCAAATTTGGAAGGTAAAAAAGCTCGAAAAGTACCTCATGAATTGAGTGCAGCAAAACCGACAAACGCGCGTCGATTGCTGCGTTCCATTACTCAACCGGCACAATAATGAAGGGATTTTGAATCGAATCATTATCTGTGATGAAAAGTGGATCCTGTACGATAATCGGAAACGCTAATCGCCCAAACCAGCCAAAGCCTGCCCCAAGCGAATATTGACTCAAAAAAAGTTACTTGTGAGCGTTTGGTGTCCACCAGTGCTGCCGGTATCGTTCACTAAAGCTTTTTTAAATCTGGCCAGACGATTACAGCAGATGTCTATTGCCAGCAACTGCAAATCATGATGGAAAAGCTACCTGCTAAACAACCGAGGTTGGTCATTTGGCTCTAGGTCACTGCTGCTTCAGGACAACGCTAGACCACACCCTGCACAACAGACGGCTACTAAATTAGAAGAGCTTCAATTGGAATGTCTAAGACATCCACCGTACTCCCCGGACCTTGCTCCAACAGATTACTATTTTTCGAAATTTGGATAACTTCTTGCAAGGGAAAAAATTAAACTCCGATGGGGCAGTCCAAAGCGCCTTCAAAGATTTTATTGATTCCTGTCCGAATAGTTTTTTTAGTAAAGAAATCAATGAACTACCTATGAGATGGCAAAAGTACATAGATAGCAATGGTATGTAATTTGTTTAAATAAATATATTATGTTTAAAAAAATAGACTTTATGTTACTCCTATACAAAACGCCAATTTCATATGTGTTGATCTAATATTTTAGAAATATATAAATCTCCCGTTCATCCCTTCACCCGTATCAAAATTAATTGAATCGTACACACCGAGACGCGACGCGGCGCTGCATTTTTAAGATAGCGTTTTAAAATTGATATTTATTCATTATACAAATAGACACATGTTTCATTGCAAGAGAGGCACCGTGCTGCGCAGCGCAGTGCAGCTAGAAATTCGAACTCCCGCAATGAACGTATAGGTCCTGTGTAGCAAATAAAGTTCATTTTTGCCGCGTGAATAAAATTCAAAATACTGCCTCGCGTCGCGTCTCGGTGTAAACTTACGCTAATAACTGAATACAGTGACTGAGATCTACGAAAAACGAGACCCAAATATCAATCACTAAGCCGCTACCTACTGCTAGCAACGGGTGTTTTATTTGTGATTTGTCTCAACAAAGACGACTAGATTAAAAAAATTCAATTGGCAAGAATCACTTCCGATAACATTATGCGCTATAATTATTTTCCCGCGCAGTATCATCAGTAATGACGTCGACAAAAAATATTTAAATTAATCTCAGTGTTTCCGCTGACGCCTGACACACATACATTGCGGTCAGCAGCTTCCTCGACTCAATAATTACTGGACTTCTATATTCCAGTCTCGGCTGTCAGTCGCTAATCCGTACTCGTATCCGTAAATAGTCTATTCTTTTTACCATCATCGACTACTCCTCAGCTGCGACTCGTGTCTTTTCGTGGAAAGGCCCGACTGACCGAAGTAAGACTACACCTGCAGACTACAGGATTAGGCATTAGTCCACGCTAACCGATAAGTTGGAAGACTTCACGTGTCGAAAGATTGCTAGTCTTCGCATATATATGCAGGTTCGCATACAAAGATCTTCCTTACCATGTATGTGGTTGTCGTAATAATTTATTTGAGAAAACCCTCATAGAAGTACTAGGTACTATCAGGGAATCTAATTCTTAAGCAAAGTGAGCGTTCTTATAATTTATTTGTATTATAATGACGATATGCAGTCACAATACAATTGTCAATGACATGTCAGTTTGATATCACAATTCATAATATTGAAATACAAACATATTAAGGCAACGGTCAACAGGCTTATTTCCATTAGTACAGGCCACAACCTGAGCTTGAACCCGCACCACAGATCACTAAATAGTTACTACGTCACCTTCACCTTCTCATGTTGAATCGAAAAGTAAAGCGATCACTAGGCCACGCTCATTTTCAGAGACAGGTAGATAAGTAATACAAAACCACATAATAATAGGTATTGTTGATTCACAAATTGTGTCCCGCTTATATCTTATTTCCTTCGATTAGCATATTTAGAGTGTAAGTGAGAGTTAACCGCTAGCTGTATAAAAAGCCATCCAAAAACATCTGCTTATTCATTCATCTGTACCGTAAATGGTTTGAGATCTACGGTCACAAGGTAAAGAGAAACGTAAAATTAGACACATGGCCGCATTCGATTAAATGAGCATTATATAGGAGTTTTATTTTATCTAACCTCTGAAAATCCATAAGGACGCGTTTATATGACCACAAAGTCTAATTGGGCCCTAATACTTAATTTGTCGTATGTATTTTATATCAGACCGCTCCTCTTAGATAGCTTCGTTTTGTTCTTGAGATTTGATATGCCGATAAGGGGCTCTCATTATCGTCTTGTCACCTTGAGAAGTCAGTAATAAAAATATGACGTGTACAGAGTACACGTGCCAGAAGTGAAACATTCATCATTTAAAATCTAAAGTACTCTCATCGTGCCTAAAAACATTACTTCAAAAAGAATAGAAAAATTAAAAAATGTACACCTAGCGCCATCTGTGTATTGAGCTGTACTAAAGTACAGCTCAATACACAGATGGCGCTAAATTTAAGGCGATAAAGTTAAGTTTTTATGTAAAACGTGAGTTGGAATGTAAAACCGACAGACGGTGTTATATCAAAAATCGTGTCGTCAAGTGACGCAAATATGAACCAGTGCAACATTAGGATGTTTCAAAACCGAATCTACATACATATATGCCACTAACATTTCCTGCCAATCACTCGCACATTTTCTCTTGACAACAATAATGAGGTGCGGTAAGATCTCATTTAGCAATTAAACGCTTCAAATATTTGATTACTACCCACAAAAAACGATAAAGAGATACTAGGCAAACGTTTCGTGACTGTAAACTATTTGTAATTGAGCCATTTTGTTTGTTTTTAATTTGCAATTTCAATAAATACGTGTACAGTGACCTACATGAACATAAGATGATTGGATGGTGTATATTACAGCGGATCGTCAAACATATTTCATGTCTGACTTTGATGCTTTAAAGAACATGTAGGTCACTTTTTTCGTCGTCTAAATCGACATGTATCGTAAATTCAGTGTATATATAAATAGTACATACTCTGTTTAGTTTAGGGAATCTTTTTGTGAGCAAAAATTTATGTGTCAGTGTATTTCTTCATTACACGGTAAATATTTTTTTTATCAATAGCATTATAGTATGCTATTGATTTGTTTACAAAAATATCAAATTGGATGAACAGAGCATAGGTTTCAAAATTACTTATTATAGTTGACAAATCAATTTGACTAAATTGCAAAATATACTTAATAATTCCGGCGGTCTCTGCACTTCTGCAGCATACACTATTATGTATTCTGTGAGCATACCCGAAACGACTAAACTACTGTCACTATTAATTATATTAAATACTAGCTTTTGCCCGCAGCTTCGCCCGCGTGGGAGTGTTCATGGCAAAAAACTTCTATAGCAAATTTACTTGCAATATAGTAGTAGCACAGAGTAAAACATATATCCCCTAGATATAATCTCCTAGATAAGGATTGATATTGTATCCGTCGAAATAGCTTTCGAAAATACCACAATATATTTTTCGTTTTTTTTTTAAACTTGGAATCGGTATAGTAACCTATCCTTAATGATAGATCATAATATAATATGCCATCGATTTATTTATACATTATCTCCAACGGGTTTGGTTAGGTTAGGCAGCGTTTTCGATAAAAGCTCCCAGACGACTTGATTTTTTTCGACACCTTCAACAATTATCGTCAAAAATTAAACAATTTCCACAAACTAATTATTATCGACCTAAACCTTCCTAAGGAACCACTCTGTCGGTAAAATTAAACTGCATGAAAATACTTTCAGTGGTTTTTGAGATTATCGCGAACATACAGACAGACAGTCTCACCGCGAGACTTAAATTCATAATAAATTTTAGAGAAAAGTGGAAAGTGTGCGTATTGACCCGCCCACGCTAGTTAACACGACCTTAGGCTGGGACTATAGTGTCCGGAATCCGGTACGCTGGGAAAAACATCAGAGCATTGAAAACAGAACTCTGCACTAATAAGCTGAAAATCAAAGTGTCGAGTGTCATAATAATATATGACATTGACGTTTGACTCGACACTTTTTTTTGGAACGAAGTTCCTTATAGCGCGTTGCGAAAGGGGGCTAGACGAGAGAAGGAGACTCTTCTCAGCTCGACGCCGGGCCCCTGAAAAGGGCCTTACGGCGGGCTAATCAATACCAGGGGCTAAGCCCCTCTAATTGAGGTGGGAAGACGCGCCCAGTACTAGTACTGGTCGCATGAGTCTCTATGTTTTGGGGGAAGACCCCCCGCGGCAGAACGCGGGGTAAACCCATGGGGGTGGGCAACCGACAATGTACGAGGGAGTGACGATCGACCAATCCAGGCCCGACCAAGACCGGCGGTCGGCTCCAAGCGGCGCGTGGGGGTCCCGACCCGGGGGCCGAGAAAACGTGTATGGGACCACTCCCTCACACGCCGCGTTTTGCCGGACCGCGGACACAAGCGACCTGGGGGAAAAGGGAAAAGGGGTAAGACTTCCGGGCCCCGACTTTTTATGTCGGGGGGGGAAGGAAACGCCCCGGGGACGACGGGGTGGCAATAGGGCTGCCACTCGTCAGGCCCCGGACGCGGTTAAGACGAGTGGGGCTAGACGAAAAAAATTAAGACTGTAACTACACTTTTTGCTATAGTTGTAAGCCGTGCGGCGTGCGCGTGTTTCTCTGTCTGTCTCTCTCTCTCTCTCTCTCTCTCTCAATTATTACTAAAATTGAGCCTACTGATTAAGTTTATATTACACTATATTTGTTAATAATAAAAAAAAAATCATTACAATTCCTTCACTAATTAATCGAAAGGAACTTCGTACCATCCAGGTGTCCCTTGGCACCTCTCAAGTTTTATTATTTATATATGGCATCGGCTTATAACCATTTGCCAGTGTCAAGTTAAAAAGGCGGGAAATAGAACTTTCGTTTCAATTTTCAACACCGTATTCCTATATCGTCAAGTCTAAAGTCTAGTCAAAGTCCAAATAAATAGTCAGTGCATCCATGAGTCATGTCAGTCGATTCAGTAAAGTGGTAGAAGCTTTACTGAAAGTTCCTAGGGAGTTTTGGCTGGAAACACAAAATAGCACGTTTTTAGAAGTTGTACCACTTGCCCACACTTGTGCACTATAACGAATATTTAATGGTTAATATTCTACCAATATTACACATTAAGAACCGAGATAACACAAATTTATGAAATATTACAAATACCACAACGTCACCCACGGAACTCCCCGGAAAAACCCCGACTCGACACTTGTGTTCGAGTTCCAGCTCTCTTGTATTAACGCAGAGTTCAATTTTTAGCGTTCTGAATTTTCTCCGAAAAATAAATCTTGGGAGAACCGTACTTTCTCCTGCGATAAAAAGTAGATTATGTGTTAATCCAGTGTCTAAACTACAACTTTCGCGTTTATAATGAGTAAGGATATGTTCGTCGTCGTGTTTTAATGATTTCTAAAATCTCTTGAATAGGAAAACGTTACATTAAACGTTACAACGTTAAACCGTTCATAAAGCCTCCCTGTAATAGTTTTTCTTATTTATCTTCCATGTACAGACAGCGACCAGTTACAAATTTATTATATGTATAGATTTGATAGCTTAGTTTTCAAAACAAATAGAGCTTGTCGAATCATTTATTATAGAAACGAAACGGGCGGGACTATACAATAAGTTGCTAACGCGATACTTGGAAACTTATTATAAATTCTACATAAATTTATAATTTTACAACGCCTACTTTTAACTAAAGATTTTCCATACTATATTTCCAGGGGTTTTTTTTTTTATTTATCATAGCATATTATGACTTGTGTCTTTGTTGACATAAATATATACTTACTATTATAATAATATACTTACTCCTTGCAAGCTGAAAAGGTTTTATCACACTTTTCTTATATATAATATAAGGAGGCTATGAATTTAAAAACCCATAACGACCTCAGTGGCTCCGTGATTAGCGAGTCGGCAGAGGTCGCGGGTTCGAATCGCACCGAAGGAACAAACACTTTTCTGTGTTCCTGGGTCTTGGATGTGTATATTATGATAAAAATCTTAAATACATGTATGATGTATGTATACATGTATGAAAAGGCATTAGAAATATTTTCATTGTCTGGTACCTACATGTAACACTAAGTTCTTCGAGACGGTCCCTACGGGACCAGATTGACGTGGTGTGAAGGAGTTCATAGATATTAGTATATTATTATAACGACCTTTATCCACAAAACTATAGAACCCTAAAAAGTTCTATAACAATCTATGCCTGTTTCAGGGCCACAAACAAACTTTGATCTATTTGTAAGGAAGGACCATAACAGCGGGTGTCAGTCTTACGCCTATTCGATTCGCATACAAAGAATAGCATCATCAAAATGGATGACAAAAAAATAGAAGCTAGACGCGAAATAGACGAGTCATTCAAACTATGTTTATTCTCGATGAAATTCATCGGTTTATCGTTCACAAAACGGACAAGTGACAAGGCATTTTTAGGGCAGAAGTTGATAGTTTTGATTTCAGTTTGTAGCATCTGTTACCACGTTTTCAGTGAAGTCATGAATATTATATTCACGTTTGCAAATTCACCGAAGATTGAGGAGGTGGTTCCGCTGTTCCACGTTTTGGGATATGGGGCTTTAAGTAGGTTATTGCCATAAGTTTTTAGGGTACCATGGACTATTCTTTACCAACTGATGTTGTTTAAGTTTTAACATTTTTATAGATCTCTACATTCCCTCCTCCCCCCCTTATTTTCTTTTAAACTTGAACGCTAGTTTTATGAGAGAGCGTATATATATTCCAGGCATCTTCAAAATGTCCGTTTTGTGGTACCAAAAGGACGTGTTTGAACGACTTATCGAAGAGCTATCCAGTATCTGGCCTATGCCATCTATAAATGAGGAGTCACGGCTGATAAAGGAGAAAAGCTTATCAGCTCTACGCGTGGGTCATTTAGGTAAGCTTAACAGTATAGGTACAAATCAGATTATGATTAATCAAAAGTCAAACATAGGGTAAAGCAACCAATTGTTGGCCCCGAACAGTCAATTGTTGGTCCCCTACCCCAACATTAAGTATATGATAAGGGGGTAGACAATAGTCTACCCCCTCATCATATAAAATACTGGTTGCGTATTCGTTTTATCTTTTTATGGCCAACATAGAGTTTGTACTGCAAATCTTTGGGGGCCGATAATAATGGGGCCGATAAATAAAAAAATATATCTACACCAACTTCACTTTCTTCGTTCTCCATCTACTACCTACAGTCTACACCTACTTGCATTGTGACATGAGAATTTAAATATACCTAAGAAATATTAAACGCTAATCATAATTTGAGCAAACCTTGATATTTGAGTGACGTCTTAATATTCGGCAGCGGCTCTATGATCTAAATCTTCTTGGCTTCGGCAAAGAGTTAGCACCTTTTGTCCACATTTAACGTATTTTAATATATCTAGAAATTTTTATCCGGAGCAATTTTAATCAGCCGCTAACTTACTTATTTCTATAGGATATTACTACATTAATGTCTATGGAGTTTGGTTCTACAATATAACCCCAATATTGGTGTTTCTCTATGAGAAATTTCAAGGACTGGACACAAAAATCGGCTTCGTGTGGACATCATGGTACCCGTTTGACAAGCATAAGCCATTCGCACATTTTATGGTCTATCTCTTTGAGATATATGCTGGTATTTTTTTTTATTATAATAAGTAGATAATATCTTTATTATAATAGATAGAATAAGTGAAAAATACGCATAAAAAACAGTCGCCGTATAACGGATCCAATAATAGTGATAAGATTAAAGTTTCCTAACCAGAACAAAACTACATTTTCGGCAACATAGCCCCATGACCAGATTCAAATCAAAAACTGGCAAAGTGCGAATCCGACTCGCGCCCGAAGGGTTCCGTACAAATCGCAAAAAACACGTTTATTGTATGGGAGCCCCAATTAAATATTGATTTTATTGTTTTTAGTATTAGGCGTGCATTTGTAGGCAACAGAAATACATCATCCGTGAAAATTTCAACTGTCTAGCTATCACGGTTGATGTGATACAGCCTGGTGTCAGACCGACAGACAGACGGACGGGCGGACGGACAGCGGACTCTAAGTAATAGGCTTCCGTTTTAACCCTTTGGGTACGGAATCCTAAAAACAACATTACTAGTTAAGTAAAAAAGTAGACACCCAAATCTTTAGCAGAACTATCGATCCGCGACGCCAAAATGAAAACGTCCGAAATATCTCAAAGCACATTCCCCCTTAACAAAACAAGTTTCCACAGCTGCAAATGTAAGCTAATTTTCCCAGGGGTAACTTGCGTATGGATAATGGTAGCGTCTGATTTGCTGTTTTCCGGACTAGCGAGCCACATAGGCTTGCTTCTGAGGATTCTCAAACTTCAGCTGGAATCTCTGGGAACAACACGGAGAACTGAAGAAGAACAGTACAACGAAATAAAATCCAGTATACAGTTACACCAACGTCTTATAAGGTAGTATTATATTATTACTTTTGAAGTGCGAACTGCTTTTGGGTTGGGTAAGTATTTTTTGAGACAGGATAAACCCATTGAGCGGGTTATGCGCCGCATGCTTGCCTGTTCGATTTGTTAGAGCCTGCGTGATCCAGTGGTTTAGAGCTTGACTCTTTCGAAGCTCTTTCTCTTTCTATTCGAACGTGGGTTCGATTCCCGCGTTGGAACAATATAAAATGTTGTTTCCAGGTTTGGTTAGAACAATGCAGGCTGATCACCTAATTGTCTGACAAAAAACATGATCCATGCGTCAGATGGGCATGTAAAAAGTCGGTCCTGCGCCTATTTCTCACTGGGTTACGAGAGTAAAAGGAAGACAGAGTGCTCTTGTGTACTGCAAACACACTTGGGAACTATAAAATAACTCTTGCGTAGCTGGCCTGGGCCTTGAGTCAAGATGCATTCGATAATTTCGACAGTGAAATTCGAAAAGAAAATGTATTGGATTTGACATAAGGCATCGCAAGCGACATGTCACTTAGCGATGACATTTTTGATTTCGAACTTTGCCGTCGAAATTATCGAATGCATCTTGACTAAAGGCTCTTGTTTCAGTGAAACCGGCCACCGTCACCGAAATCAATGTCCCCGAGCTATTTTTGTTTTCACTTCAATCGGCACTCCTGCAGTGCCACTATTTTTTTTTTGCCCGACTGCCTTAGGAAGGGTTTTTGTGTCTACCTTATTTAGTAGGTATTTAGGAATATTTCTGTTTGCCGGCATAAACGACGTGATAGTTTTTGACTGCGATGTGCCGTAAGATTCGTACCAACTATGAGTGACATGATTCAGATTTAGTTATTTGAAATGCTAAACTAGTTAAACCTGGACTATATGATCCGGAATCCGTAACACGGGTAAACATTCAGAACAAAAAAAAATAGAACAGCTCTGTGCTAATACTTACAATAGAACTGAAAATCATACACACAACTGTCAAGCCAAATGTTAATGTTATATATGACAGCTGGACCCTCGACACTTCAATTTTCAACTCTATTGTATTAGCGCAGAGTTCTATTTTCAGTGCTCTGAATTTTCCCGGACCCGCCGGATTCCGGATCATATAGTCCCAGCCTAATGTATGCTTATGCTTACCTAGTTAGCAGTTTGTTTAATACCAGTATGGTACTGAAGTCTGGTAGAATATCATTGATTACAATAACCAATAAGTATACGTATTTATTTGCAGTTACTGTATGCGCATAGAGGAGGCGTTTTCTTTTGTTAATCTGATCAATATATCTATGAGCTCCGTAAACATATGCTGCGTTGTCTTCGTTATTGTGGTACGTTTGTGTTAACCATAATATTTTATTACTATTTATTTATGTCCATTCAACATGCAAGCATGCAAGACTGCGCAAAGTTTGACGATAGTCCTTATTATTCCGCGTACAAGTTCAGTGCATTCTAATAACTGAACTGCAAATCTAAAATTACCACATTAAGACTTATGTAAGTGAATCGTACTATGAAACATAAACTATTGAATTTCAATAGAAGATAATATATATACCATTCACATAATGTGATAATTTTAGTACCCTAAACTGACTGCACTGAAGTCTTGCACGGACCCTAATACAGACGAGAAACATGACCATGCCAATGAATCAGAATCATTGCACTGTATCTGCAACTTGGTAGCGAATTGGGACACCTAGTCATTTTGCAACGAGGTCACGGGGATCCACGAGTATAGTCTAAAAATGGACGAATGGATCGTGAGTAGACAAAACCTAAGTCACGACAGACAATGCACCGAGGAATGTTCTGGAAACACAGAACGTGTCGAATGGAAATTAAAATTATACGCGAACACTTTACAAGGATTTCCATTTTATTGTGTTCACGAATGAAATTATAAAACCAAGACTGGAGAAAAAATATGCAGTAGGTATTAACTTACCGATTGTTATACGACAAAATATAATGGGGGATTAAGATATACCTAGATATGTACTTCTTAATACATACTTAATAGGAGAAACAGGGGGACACTTGATCCCTCTTTTGTTTTTAAAAATTTCCTTATCCACCTAGATCCTATTTTAAATTTTTACGGCACTGGAGCATGTAGAACTTATCAGGCTACAAAAATCTGTACCACCAAAAAACCAACAGAATATTGGTGAAAAGAATAAGTACTTATTTTATATTTACCTACTAAAACTAAAGACAGGGAATTGTACGTGTCTTCTATACATAAGGGAGACTTGATACCAGTCCCCTATAGGTACATAAGGGAGACATATACCTACAATTACTAGGACACTTCAAAAAATTTAAAAATTGTAGGTATTAAGGCTTATATTATTACTATGGTAATCGCATACGTTGTTTTAGAATAAACTTTACCATAACATTTTTAGAAAGAATGTTTTACATAATTTGTTTTTCATTGTCGAATATTTTTTATTCTTTGTAAAATGATTGCCTGGAGAAACTGCTTCAGCAGGCCGCCCGCGCCAATTTGGAGTTTTTATTTTATTTTTTATGCTGCACTTATAGAAAGTAAAGATTTTTTATTATTAATCTTATGTGTGGATACACAGAGTAGCTGTTAAACGTTAAAACGAATTATTGTTCTCTTTTATTTAAATTGAAAATAAAGGAACATTTATAAAGACTCGTTTTTAAAGTACCAGCTAGGTACTTTAATTAAATTAAATAAAATCTTACAAAATAAGAGTTGATTGTAACAAAAATAATTTACCTGAATGGGTTTTCACCTTCCAGCTTCTGGAACCAATGATGGCTATGAGCAACAAGCTGTTCCTGGTCTCGCAGCTGATCCAGACCGGAGTGCTGTGCTGGTACGCCGATGACATCATCAATGCGGTTGGTTGCTTAATGCCTGATAATAAATCGTGTGTAAATCAACTCACTTATCCTTAGTAACTCTAAAGTAACTAATATTATAAATGTGAATTTGTTTGTTTCGCTTTCATGTAAAAACTATTTAACCGATAATTATAAAATTTACCACTGATATAAAGTAAGCCACGGAGAAGGACATAGGCTAATTTTTATAGCGGGAAAATATACGGTTCCCGTAGGATAGCCGCGGGCAGCAGGTAGTAAAATATAAGTGAGTTAATAAGAGTTTATTTGAGCGTTTATACTTTATGACAGGGGTCTCCAAACTACGGCCCAAGGGCCACATCCGGCCCGCGGACAGATTTTGTCCGGCCCGCGGAGAGCTAGCATACTTGAAAACTCCTTTTAGAGAACATATTTTTTAAAGAAAATTAAATTTAGTTTACTGAAGTATTCTAATTTTATGTTGAATAATTATTAAAATGACATCTACATTGATATGGCATATCATGGGCTAACTACTCATAACATTGTTGTAGGCTTATTGTTATTGTTTTTGTGATAAGTTGGATAAAGAAACACAGAATTGTAATGAGTAAAGACATGTATAATATGCAGAAAATTTAACTTCAGTATATAATAACTAACAAATTATTGAAATGAATCCAACTAACATTTTATACATTTTAAATAAAAACATAACTTATAACAAGCATAATGACATATGAAATACTAATGAGATTTATGTAATTGAGATTTTCCACTGACAATAGTCTGTAGTTGTGGACTAATTTTACTTGTACCAATTATTAAAAGAGATTTAAGATGCTCATCAGTTTATTTAGATCTGTAAACATTTTTTGTGTACTTCATTTTGGAGAAGGTCTTCTCACACAAATAAGTAGTACCAAAAACAGAAAACAGCCCACGAGCAAATTTATGCAAATTATCAAATTGTGTCAGTGGAAGACCCTTATAAAATTCCAACAAAGATGACTATGATATTTTTTCTTAATTATATCACTGCACTGTAGATCAATCATTTCCATTTGAAGTTCCGGGGCTAGGGTTTCAATGTCAGTATCAAAAGGATTCTGAAAAATCTTAATTTGATTCGCAATGGCATCAAAGTCCGAGAAACGAGTATCAAAATTTATTTTCAAAGCACTCAAAGTTTCGATTGCAAAATCGATAGGAAACTCAGTCTACTGAGACTGAGTTTCCTATCGATTTTGCAATCGCACACCACTGGGTGTGGCTGAATATTTCACATGTTTTAAAATGTAAAAAACATTTATTTCGTAGTTGTGATTGAAACAGTATCAATTTCTTCCGGAATAATTTGATATTAGTGTATAAATCAGGAAGATGCTGGTTTTCTCCATGCAATCTCAAATTCAGTTCGTTCACATGTTTTGTCAAATCAACATAGAATGCTAACTTCCACAGCCATGCATTGTTTTGTAATTCAGTAAGAGGGCGATGCTTTTCATTAAAAAAAATTTCGATCACTGCTCGAAGTTCAAAAAAGCGCTGAAGGACTTTCCCACAACTAAGCCAACGTACGGCAGTATGATAAGGTAAGTCATTTTCTCCAATCTTTTCAATAAATTGTCGGAATTGTCGGTGATTCAGCCCAAAAGATCTGATAAAATTAACAGTTGATATGACTGGTTTCAGAACTTCAGACATATCCAAACATTTTCCGCACAAAGACTGTTGATGAATGATACAATGTAAGACTAATGGTTTTGAACCACCGTCATTTTCTACAGCCTTTGACACAAGAGCGACCACTCCTTTATCTTTCCCACTCATGTTTTTGCCTCCATCAGTTGTAATACATTTCAAGTTTTTCCATCGAAGGTTCTTTTCATTGCAAATCAAACATAGCGCCTTGTTACTGGACTCCATTACGAAATACTGAATGTTCCACTGATCTTTGAATTTTCTGCATTCACTATCAATTTTTCGCTTCTTTTCCATACTACTAAATCACACACAAAAGCAACAATTCAAATCAAAATACTGTTACAAAGATGTCTTAAACTTAAACACACACAAACACGTTTTAAGGAGGTACGAACTATTTTATTTCACAACAGTGTCATAGGAACTGCCTTGTGGTTGCGCCACTAGCCTTCTTATATATTCCAATTACTGCCATCTAGAAGTGAGTGGAAGACACCAGAACTTTCTCGAACCAACGAGATTATTCTGTACGTGCTATTAGCGCCATCTGTTAGCGATAGCAGGTGCTACCTATTTCCGCTTGTGTCTGGCTCGTACTCTACGACTAATCTAGAAATTACAGATAATGACAGGAAAATTAATAATATGCAGTGTTGCCGTTTTGCGGACTTTAGTCCGATTTGCAGCCTTTTTGAAACGTTGCGTACTTTTTCGGACTTTTTTTTTCATCAGTGGACTATTTCACTTTTTACCACCGGCAACAATGATAATATGGAATTGGCCCTCGGAACTTACTGAAGTAATCAGTATGGCCCTAAGGCTGGAAAGTTTGGAGACCCCTGCTTTATGAGAAAGTTTGTACCTATCCAAACTTTTATAGAATCAATCAGCCCAACATTTAGACAAATATTCGGTCAAACCTTTGACCAATTGTAAAAAAGTCGGGCAACCAGTGCTAGTGGGCAATGTTTGGTAGAATTTTTGTCCTTTTTTATATTTATGGACGCTTAACACCACGTCCATCTGGCCCCGTGCTAAGTATCCGAATAACTTGTGTTACAGGTACCAGACAACGGGAAGTACCTATATTTAATACTTTTATATAATACATATTATATTTAATGATTTTCTTATATTATACCTGACCCAGGAACACAGAAAACTTTTTGTTACTTCAGGGGGATTCGAACCCTTCTACTATATTTCAAACACTTCCCTGATGTTTGAAATATAGTTAGGTACTGGGTACATAATCTTTGTAAATTAACACTTACGGATTTTATTGCGGTTCACTTTCATTTATCGCGACCATGGAGACTAGAGTAAACGAGCAACATCACACTAAGGTAGAAAACTTAAAAAGTGCCCGACAAAAGTAATTAAATAATAGTTCTAAGCCTGGCCAGAATGTATGCTAGTCAGAAGAGAGTGTATGATATAAAGTTAGCAATAAGAAATGGAGTGAGATTAGTTCAGTTATTTAAAAGCAATTGGGGACATTAAAAATAATGAGGTATCTAAGTAGGTACCTATCCGCGAAAATATTTTTTTTTTATAAATATAATCAAAATATATTTTAAGAATATGCTAAGAATTCATGCTCCGTTTAAATTTAGGGCTTTCTTTGAAATTGTTGAAAATAAAACACTTGCTACATTAGCGAAACCCTTATTTAACGCTTTTTTATGGTTATTTTTATTGGCATTAGTCACGTATGGTGTTTGATGTTTCTTTCCTCTAGTGTCCATGACCCCGGCTACTTTACAGCAACCGTGGTCACGGGAGGACTGAAGTGTGACTGAGGGTACAGCCACCAGGTTTCCTATTTGTTGAAGTTAGGTACCTACTCAAACTACCCGAAGATTCGATTTTTACCAATTATTAGGTATTTCTGTTCCGATCGACGCAGATTTTTTTTCACGCAGATTTAATTTCCAATGAATAATAATCGCGTAAATATAAAGTGTTATTGGTGGGATTATGATTTTTTTATACATAATAATTATTTCCACATCAGATCAACGGCCAAAGAAGTACAAAAACGAATAGCTCTAGGCTGGAAGTTCTGGTCCCTAAAGGAAAATATGAAGAGTAAGGAACTCAACATGCTCATCAAAAGAAAAACCTTTAACACATGTATTTTACCATGCATAAGTTACGGCTGTGAGACCTGGGCCCTAACAAAACAGCTCAGACAAAAACTATCCACATGCCAAAGTGCTATGGAAAGAAGTATGCTTGCAGTCAAGAAACACGATAGAATTAGAAACATCGACCTGAGAGCTAAGACCAAGATTGTTATCATATATCGTATATCCTTTACCATATAGACAGAAACAGATGCAACACAAATAGATGGAGTAAGCAGGTTACCCTTTGGTATCCGAGGGATGGCCTCAGAAGCAGGGGGCGTCAAACCCGCAGATGGGAGGACGACCTCAAACTTACAGCTGGACCTTACTGGACGCGAATGGCCACAGACCGCACGCAATGGAAAGAATTGGAAGAGGCCTATGCCCAAAGTCACACCGAACTGAGGGTGGTAATTTAAACCAACAATAATAGCAAACCAAAAACAACTCAGTTGTGTTTGGTTTGCTATTAACAGGCTATAATAATAATATTACCTATATTGCAGAACGCACAGATCGCGGTCGCTGCGTACAACAGTCGCTGGTATGAGATGAGCCCCCGCTGTCGAAGAGCTTTGCTATTTCTCATTTTAAGGCAAGAAAATCTTTTCATATGTCTTAAGATATTAGAATTACATCCTATTTAAAATATAATGTTTCAGGGCGCAGAAACCCATCGCATTCACTGCTATGAAGTTTACGAATATTTCACTGGTGACGTATTCTTCGGTAAGTTTCATATTTTCAAGCTCTTTCAAGTAAGTAACTCAATAATAGCTAACTATTGCTTTACAAAGTACTGGTCATAGTTTAGGTTCGTAGTAAGTAACATAGGAACACATACAGTACGTATTAGTTCACTTTCGTTTGTATCTCTTTTTCTTTTTCAGATTCTTATGAGATCATACTCCTATTTCACGCTCTTGTATACAATGTACAGCGACGGGTGATAAGGATGGCATTTACTGCAAGAAAATAACGTATAGACATTGTAAAAAGTTTATAATAAAAACAAGTTTAAACTGTATTATATTTTATTAACTTATTTACAAAGTAGTCTTCTAAAAATAACGAATTGTTAACTAATAATAACATACATATCTTTAAACAGTAAACCATAACTATTTTTATTATGCCTAAATAAAACATATTACATTATAGTTTGTTATATTTGATTAAGTCATGTGGAAGCTAATCAGTAGAAAGTAGTAATAAAATTGATGTTGATACTCAATAGTTTTTTTACTTATATTATTTAAAAAATCAAATAAATCATGAGGTTATTATAAATTAATTATTCCTTTCGAAAATATCTTTATCAATATTAAGAAGTGTTCATCACATACACGTAGTAAACTTATAGTGCGAGCAGTACGAAAGATGCAACTTTAAAATCTATCTTTATCTGGTTTTTGTTTGGAAAAACATCATGACAGACGGAGTCGTAGTCTTTTACTGACCGCATGGTAAAAAATAACATTAATGTCATACAAATGAATCGTTTGTTTCAAGACTTTCAAGTCACATGCGTACATGGAATTTTCCCGCTTTGGTGACGTATTTGACGCCTTTGAACGGCTTGTATTTGGTGCCGTACATGTCGAGCCTGCTCACGCGCAGGCCGCTTACGGCCAGCTGCGGGATCGTGAAGTGGACGTTTATGCTCGGATTCGCGCCCGCTGTGTCTGCGCCTGACGCCACAGACACCTAAAAAAATATATTTTTAATTGTCAATTTTTTTTATTTTGTTAAATATTTCAGAACGTAAGACATTAACAACGATCCGTTCACTAATAATTATGTCAATTGATATTTTGAAATATAATTTTTAACATAGATATAAGACAAGCACGACCTATGGCCGAAATATCAGTTTGCCTCTCTGTAGACATTGATCAATTCATGAGAATATTGCTTAGGGAACACTTATGTCCGGTTCCTGCAGATTTTACATAAACTATAGATAAACTAGGTTTAACTGGCGCGGATCCATCTAGTGGTCACTAAAAAAATAATCTTTTCAGTAATTTTCTATAGTTTTTTATTCGAGATTTTATAATTAAATTAATTAATCATATAATAAATTAATTATTAATTTAAAGATGAAATACGAGATAAAACTGTATAATGAATACACTTACCGATCCTCTTATATTCGGCAGCTTGGGCAATTCGATCCTACCAATATCCCAAAGCAATACTTTGCTGACAGGATCATAAGAGTACTTTCCCTGATTGGCAGTTAGTGAGCAGTTAAGTACACATTTGGGCATGCAGATCTCTAAGGCTACATCTGTAAAAAATTATGCTGTTAGAGAAGCACCTATAGGAAGTCTCTTACAATAGGTATTTAGGATGTTATCATAATATTATGAGTCTAGTAAAAAAAGGTGTACAATCTTAACATTACTTTACCTACTCTTGTAAGTGCATGCGCGCACTGGCAAAAACATTGTCTCCGTCGCCCATCATTTGCATTCTGATTATGAACTTTAGCGCACGCAAAATAGAGTAGCCTCTTCCGTTAAACATGATTGTTTTCTATACGGTCATGTTTTCAAGAAAAGTTGACTGTATTTCGCGTACGCTGAAGTCGATAATCGGAAAGCAAATGGTGGGCGACAGAGACAATTTTGTCTCCTGTGCGCGCACTGCCTAATACTTACTTTCTAAAGTACGTCCCATGGTCTGTTTTGGTCCCACAGTCAAGTCTAATCTTCCCTGGTCTCCGTTATTCTTTAGAGAGAGGTTGTGTCTTACGTAAATTGGAATAGCAACTACACTTTGTGATCCAATGTGGTAGGACATCAAACGGAAATTGCCATCTGGAGGTATGAAGGATAGTATTCTTTCGGACTGAAACAAACATTAAAAAAAAAAAAATTAAAAATATAGATTTTTTCTGAATCTTTCTTTTCTTAATTTGAATTAAATGTTTTATGAATTAAATTAAAATTAAAACGGACGAAACGACGAAAACTTTCGTTGCACTTTTTAAGAGTTCTTCAATGTATCCATACAGTCCAACACCATAAGTTTACAATTTGAGGTTTCAATTATATGGACAAATTTTGGAACGTACCTCCCATCTCTTAAATCTGACACATGGATGAAAGGACACATCATCAAATAATCGAGGATTAACAAATGTCAATGTTAAATCTGGCATTCCGCTTAATTTTATACAACAGTCAATCTGTAAATATTAAAAATATATTATTAATATTTTCTAGTTCTAGTAATGACTAAGTTGGTAGGTTTGCTAAGACTACTGAGTCCAATAGGGATATGTAGACACGGTGGAACCATTAGCCAACCAGTAGACAGAAACCAAGCTTAATCCAAACTTTTGAAAATAAAACATACATATCCTTGAATTTCAGCAGACACAGTTGACCCACTTTTGTCAATGATAGCGTCTACTTCTTCAATGACGTCAAAGTATGCTTCATTGTTAGCATATTTGACTCCAGATCTTCTCCAAGGCACATTTGATAGCTGTCCTGATGGTAATATAGAAGAAACACTGAAAATATAAGTGCAAAAGTGCTGTTAATGTAACAAAACTAATTTCTGTTATAGATAACATATAGATAATAAAGTTTAAGCAATGTTAAACATAAATTACTATTATTATTATCATACATACTTGGACTTTCCAGTGACTGTATTAGCAATTGTTCTCAAAATATTGGGAGGTTTTATTAGTTCTTTTAGAATATTGCTCTCAGTAGCTAAAGGAAAACCATTATCTAACATTTCATCCAAAAGCTGAAACAGAAAAAAAAATATTGAAAAAAAAATCAAATAGGCAGTAGAACAAATAATGAAAAATTATTGATTACAATACCTCATAAACAACTACATAATTTTCTTTAATAATAGTTTCTGTGCAGTCAGAAAAGTAATCCTGAAAAAATAATGAGAACAGGTGATGTATGAAAAACAATGATTCCTGAAAGCTATTGAGATTGGGGTCATACTGTGTACATTTCTAAAAAACTAAGACCTAACCTAACCTTACCAAGAGCATGTCGGGACATATGTAAGGAGGGTTCAGTAGCTATTAATGAGCAATAGGTTTTCTTTGAATTCCTTCAAAGTTTTTGTTCGTTTTCACTCAAAATAATATACCCAAAGAGTTTTTAGCATGATCTATCAGCATGGAAACTAACTAACCAAACTTATAGTTGAGAAAGCTAGGGGAAACACACTTACGAAACACTTTAAGAGGCCAAAAATATAATTGTAAAACCTTGTTTTTATTTAAAAAGACATATTCGACGATACCCCACACAATGGGATAGAATCAAAAAATATTTTTTATCCAGCCAAATAATTTATATTTTAGGGGTCTACGGTATAAAATTATTATTATTTTATGACGCCAAAACTGAAATCTATACCGATTCTTTAACTATACCACATTTCATCTATTTATATTCATAATTACAGAAGCTAGAAGGGTGGATGGACCGACAGACAGACAGAGAGAGAGCAAAAACTATAAGGGTTCCTTGAGTATTACGGACCCCTAAAAATAAGCTACATAATATTACTACATTGTTTAATTAATATTAAATCTATTAATATTATATCTACATTTAATTAAATATTATATCTATATCCTGCAAAAAAATACCCACAAACTGCACCTGTGAGTGCAAGCATGTGCAAGCATGTGTAAAGCATATGCATGGATACAAATGTTTATGCACTCTCACATTTGCTTGCAGGTTGTGGGTATTTTTTCGTAGAATATTGCTAGATATATTATTAATTAAATTGTATGCTATGGATTTCCGCAAAGTAAAGCCTGATTCTATTAACTACATTGTAATTATTATTTGTGGTACCTGGAATGTATCAACAACTCGGTGCAGAAATTCAATGACAAACAATGGGGCCACTTCCGTCTTGCTCACAGCCACAAGAGCAACACCTCCTCTTTGTATTGAGATCAGATAGTGATGTGGTGCGGCCAGCACAGGTGGAACATCCTGAAAGCAAGACTTTTTTTAAAAAGTAGTTTTTTTAAAAAACAACTTTTTTTTAAAACTAGTAAAATTATAAGACTTCAATTTCATTCATGTCCTAATGTCAAAAGAGGAGCCCCTCTTTCTTCTCTTTCTGGTTCTCCCATAAGTAAAAATTCTCTTACTGCAAATTGAATTTGAAAAAATTACCGAAAACCAATTATTTTTAGTAAATATACTTACATTAGGTGATGCTCTTTGTGCTTCTAAATAGTAATCACACACTGAACGAGGTATTACACTTCTCCAATGTTTCTCCAGAAATACATCGCTGTAATGCATTATGAAAACAATTAAAACTACGAGTAGATAATGGATGAACTATGTCTGAATGTCTAACTAGATTCCGATTCTACTGTTTTAAGTTGAGTTTCAAATTATATCGTAATATTTGTAATGATTATTTTATACATCTTTAGGTGTATTTTATGTAAAAATATCGAGTAAAAATGTTTATATTGCTTAAAATATGTTACCCATAAAGAAAGTAAGGAGTTTGGAAAAATGGCACAATACTCACCCGGACGGATTAATAATAAATAGGCTGTGAATCATGTTTTGTCTATTGCACCAAATACTTAAAGTATAAAACTTTAATTGTATGAGTCTTCGGTTAATTTCTAAAACAATAATTAATTTTTAAAAGCCTAAATAAAGTTCAATTTTGAGGTTTGAGCTTGTTTTGTTTTGACTCCTTTGACAAAAAGTGATTGTGTGTCAAGTATGTACTGTCATTTGTCATTTTTTTTTTATTTATATATGGCATCGGCTTGTAACCATTTGCCAGTGTCAAGTTAAAAGGCGGGAAATAGAACTTTCGTTTCAATTTTCAACACCGTATTCCTAAATCGTCAAGTCCTAAGTCTAGTCAAAGTCCAAATAAATAGTCAGTGCAGTCCATAAGTCATGTCAGTGGATTCAGTAAAGTGGTAGAAGCTTTACTGAAAGTTCCTAGGAAGTTTTGGAGGGAATCTCAAAATAGCACGTTTTTAGAAGTTGTACCACTTGCCCACACTTGTGCACGTTAACGAATATTTAATGGTTAATATTCTACTAATATTACACATTTAGGATGGGACTATATGCTCCGAAATCCGGAACGCCGGTGAAAATTCAATGTGTAATGTTGGTAGAATATTACCCATTACATATATGTTGATGCCATGTGATTGAGAATTTATTCGGAAGTAAATATAGTATGTTGGGCATAATTATGAATTGGCATTCATAGTTATGCCCCATTTAAGGCGCTAAGCCGCTGCCGCGGCGGTTTTTTCCTTACCTGCCCGGCATAAACATATTGTCCATCTCTACATCAGGTGCATTCCAGGCTTCTGTTCATTTGCTGAATGATGAAAGATGGTTCCAAGAAACTACTTCATACACTTACCCTCAAGAACAGTTGGCTACTGGTTGTTCTCAAGAAACAACTTACTACAGGTTTTCATTATATTTTTTAGATTTTTCAGTGTTGTATAATTTTTCAGTTAAGAATATTTTTACTTAATTCTCTGAATTTCTTACTCTTAAAAAAAAAACAATACACCTATTGTTGTTTCCTCTTATGCAAGACGCACACACACACACTTGTGCACCTCTTGTGCACACAAAAACAACCAAATCATGATTATGTGCAAAAAAGTAGGGTCAGAGAGTAGCCAAGGGTGTGCAAGGCGAAAAGTAGGCTTAATCAAAGGCAAGAAATATTAGCAATAGATAACATTAATAATTCTGTTCTTAATTCGTCATTCTTAATTCTATAATTTTTTTTTCAATCAGCATATGCTGACGTTCTCTGTCAAAAAGAAGTATCCTTATATCAGGTCCTTACATATGAAATTGACGTTTTGTCGTACTGGCCACTTAGATCTCAAAAATATCTTTTTTGGTAAAGAATTCCAATTTCAAATAAATATATTCAGGCAATTCCGGCAGATGTCTATTGCCAGCAACTGCAAACCATGATGAAAAGCTAGCTGCTAAATAACCGAGGTTGGTCATTCGCTCTAGGCCACTGCTGCTTCAGGACAACGCTAGACCACACACTGCACAACAGACAGCTACCTAATTAGAGGAGCTTCAATTGGAATGTCTAAGACATCCACCGTACTCCCCAGACCTTGCTCCAACAGATTACCATTTTTTTCGAAATTTGGACAACTTCTTCTTCAGCAAGGGAAAAAATTCAACTCCGATGGGGCAGTCCAAAGCGCCTTCAAATATTTTATATAGATTCCTGTCCAAATGGTTTTTTAGTAAAGGAATCAATGAACTACCTATGAGATGGCAAAAGTGCAAAGATAGCAATGGTATAAATATATTGTTTAAAAAAATCGACTTTATATTCCTCCGTTAAAAAATGGCAATTTCTTATGTAATGACCTAATATTTTCAAGTGTGTAAAGTCCAACTAATACATTATATCTTTTACACAAATCAAAATAAAATAATTATTTTCTGTAGCATAATTTTAGTAATAAAGTCTTGTATATCTAATTATATTTGAAGTTAAATCATTAAAATAAATGTAAATAAATAAAAATTTTATCAGTTTACCATACACAACAATCTGGGGGTCTAAAAAGGCCACTTTCGGTGTTTCATATTAATAACATATAAAGAATTCCAATTTCAAATAAATATATTCAGGCAATTCCGGCAGATGTCTATTGCCAGCAACTGCAAACCATGATGAAAAGCTAGCTGCTAAATAACCGAGGTTGGTCATTCGCTCTAGGCCACCGCTGCTTCAGGACAACGCTAGACCACACACTGCACAACAGACAGCTACCTAATTAGAGGAGCTTCAATTGGAATGTTTCAGACATCCACCGTACTCCCCAGACCTTGCTCCAACAAATTACCATTTTTTTCGAAATTTGGACAACTTCTTCAGCAAGGGAAAAAATTCAACTCCGATGGGGCAGTCCAAAGCGCCTTCAAATATTTTATATAGATTCCTGTCCAAATGGTTTTTTAGTAAAGGAATCAATGAACTACCTATGAGATGGCAAAAGTGCAAAGATAGCAATGGTATAAATATATTGTTTAAAAAAATCGACTTTATATTCCTCCGTTAAAAAATGCCAATTTCTTATGTAATGACCTAATATTTTCAAGTGTGTAAAGTCCAACTAATACATTAATCTTTTACACAAATCAAAATAAAATAATTATTTTCTGTAGCATAATTTAAGTAATAAAGTCTTGTATATCTAATTATATTTGAAGTTAAATCATTCAAATAAATGTAAATAAATAAAAATTTTATCAGTTTACCATACACAACAATCTGGGGGTCTAAAAAGGCCACTTTCGGTGTTTCATATTGTTTCATTTTTTTAAATTCATATTATGTGCGCCATTTTACGTGTTTTTATTGAAAACTGGCAAAATTTATGTTTTCTAAAATGATGAAATGATGATGATGCATCACATAGACATTTTATCATTTCACGATTTTTGTATGGAAAAAAATATATGAAACACCTAAAGTGGCCTTCTTAGACCCCCTAAACATTAACTACATCAAATATGTAAGGTTGGAAAGTATAAAAATCTATTTATATTTTTAAGCAGTACTAACAAAGTACGAGCTATAATATTTACTGTAGTTGAACGAAGTAAAAATAAGAAAACATCAAATATTGACTTTATTATCTAATACTTAAATGCAATTACCTTGAATATAAAATTTGCCCTGACAAGAGAAAACTTGGTACCAATGAACTTTAATTTCAAGTAAATATAACAGGTTAAGTAAAATCTACAAAAAGATATTTCTTATGGAAATAAAATAATAAAAACATCCTTACTTTATGAAATGTGTTATATTCAGTATATGATTAACGGTTGGATTTGGCAACTCTTTCCAACTCATCCTTCTTCTTGATGGCGTACGAGTTTGAGGATCCCTTGGCTGCGTTGATGAGCTCATCGGCAACACATTCAGCAATAGTCTTAATGTTTCTGAATGCAGCCTCACGGGCACCAGTGCACAATAACCAGATAGCCTGGTTCACCCTACGCAGAGGTGACACATCCACGGCCTGACGACGGACGGTACCGGCACGACCGATCCTAGTGGAGTCCTCACGGGGTCCAGAGTTGATGATAGCCGTCACGAGCACTTGAAGAGGGTTTTCACCAGTCAGAAGGTGGATAATTTCAAATGCGTGTTTCACGATACGAACAGCCATAAGTTTCTTGCCGTTGTTACGTCCGTGCATCATCAGAGAGTTGGTCAATCGCTCAACGATTGGGCATTGCGCCTTCCTGAAGCGCTTGTGTGCGTACCTGCCAGCTGAGTGAGGTAAATATTTGGCATACTTTTCCTTCACGGCGATGTGGTCGTGTAAGGACATGTCGGACACTTGGACATCGTAGCAAGTCCATCTCCCGAATAATTTGATTTCGGGAATATCCGCAGGCTGAGACATAACCATCGTGTCAACAGCCATGCTGCCCGACTCCACGTTATCTTCGGTCCAGCTTTCGTCGGCCATGGTGGATTCCTAAAATATTTATTATTCACGTTAGTTTTCCACTTGTAACATTTACAATCATCATAACAACAATAAGATACTTAAGATGCGATACTTACAAATAAAGAATCACAAATTTATAACCTCGTTGTAAGTCAAGAGACCACGAGTAAAAGGAAGTAAAATTTTTTTTTTTTAATTTCAACTCCAGCATTTTAGAGGTGTTGCTACAATAAAAAAAAATATTTCCTGTAGACTCAACACATAGACAAATTTAAAGCACGTCCTCAGTATATTATTGATATTTTTTTAATTATTTGTAATAATCCGTTTCTCGAAAACGGCTTCAAATATTACCATGAAATTTAGTATGCAGGGAGTTTTGGATGAGAAAAATCTAGTGAGGTCATAGTGGGTCATAGCATCCACACCATCCTATGTTTAATTTTTGCGTTGTTCTTGACATCTGACAGCTTTTTGACACGACAAGGACCGTCGTGCTACCAAGCGCTGCCTGGTGACAGAAAAACAATCGAAAATTCATATTGACCGTTGCCATCAGACGACGCTTTGTGTGAGTTGGGTCTACCCCTTAACGGCAGAAAAAATATCAAAAACCCACATTAGGAATGTGTAGGGTTCGAATCCCGATCACATTTATATATTATTGTGATACTTTTTATACTTGCCTATTTTTTAAATCTACTAGAACTTACGAGCAAAGCTCGGTTGACGTTTACCCAGGTACCTACTTTGAGAATTATTTTCGCTATTGTTACCAAATGTAATATCAAAGAAAGTACATAACGCATGAGCCACAGTTTCCCACCAATTCACACAAATTCAAACCAATCCTATCTAAATCAATAATAATAATATGAAATACATGTAGATTAATGGATAATTAAATAAAAAATGGGATTGTACCATTACATTACTACCACCATGTTAAAGTCTTTCGCCAATTTTCGTCTCTCTATTGAAGTGACAGACGATGTATGAAAAATTATTTTTCCCGAAAGACATTAGCATCGTGGTTTTACCGTATTATGCGTTCCTAAACCATAGCATATGTACACAGCCCATTTCAAGATTCATCTAGTACTTATATTGTCTCATGCACGAGTCACTCTAACAAGAATCTTTTAAAATTATTATGCTCAGGTTTTTTCAGATTTATCTTGAAATGTAAAAGGTAGAATTCACTGTGACAATAAAATATATGTAATATGCCGAGCTAGTGCAGTTTCCGCGCAAGTGAAATTATCAAAAATGTGCCTCTGATGGTCTCTTTCATTGGTCTCTAAACAAACGAGGAAAAAAAGGTTTTATGTAACACAAAAGAAATATATATTTATTAAATACATTTAAAAAAGTGTTCATCTATTAAAATTCATCACCAAAATATTTAACGATAAGTATATTAAAATATGAATATATTTTTGTAACTTGCTACTAAGTGTTAACAATATAAAAATCATGCCTAGCAGTAATACAACATTTACTAGCACTCCATGTTTTGCTACACTGTAAGTACACAAATAATACAAAGTTAATATTGTAAGACTTTTCCTTAAGAGTTATATTTACATATTTGCAATCTCTATCATTCTAGCCACAGATGTAACTTTTTCTCTTGGTTTACCAACTTTATTTCCTTCTTCTACCTCATATTTATCAATTTTTTCCCAAGAGCTCCAATCAATAATTTCATTGCTCGGTTTTGTGATGACCTTTTTAATTTCTTCCATGCCACCTTTGCTAGTTTCAGTCTCTACTTTTAAATATTCACACATGAGTTTAGCAACTTGAAAAGCATTTCCCATTGTATGTAACAAAACTCCAACAGGACCAGTTCCCAACCAGCCGGCAACAAAAACAGGGGCTAAATTTTCATTGTTCATATGAACAACTTTACCTTTATCATTTTTCACAACTCCTGATGAACTAAATTTTAAATCACTATCTACATTTATACTTTTATATCCTATGCTACGAAAGAATAAATTACAATTTAACCTTTCTGTATCACTTGTTGGTACACATAGTTGTTCCTCAATTGTGTTTCCTACTAATTTGTTGCATGCCAATTCAATTCCAGTCACATTTCTCTTATCATCAACAAAAAACTTTTGTGGACTCCTGAAGAATATAGGCTTAAAAAACTTAAGGTCACTTGGTGCAGTTGTTGAATTGGATTCTGATACTGATTTTAACATGAGTTCAGTAAGCCTCTTCCTAGGTCTTGGCAAATCATTGACTGTGGTAGCTACACCTTCAAAATCTCTTTCTCTCCAAATTGTTTTACAATTATTCAATTTAAGTTGTTCTCTCAATTCTTTTATCGTAAATGCAACCTGTAAGGGCCCTCTTCTTCCAACCAAATACAATTCTTTTATTTTTGATTCTGATATACATTGCAATGCATATTCTGTTATATCTGTTTTTCTCAGAACATCAATAGGTGATAGTAATATTCTTGCAACATCTAAAGCAACATTTCCTTGCCCCAAAATTGCTGCAGTGCTGCCTGACAAATTAACCTAAAATAATTATATATTTTAATAACAATGTTGTAACATCTTAAAATATTCATAAATTTTATTTTACTTTATAATATAATCTTTACCTTCAAGTCTCGAAATCTTGGATGTCCATTATACCACCCTACAAAATTTCTTGCTCCAAGTATATTATTAGCATCCTCATTTTCAATTCCTAGTGTTTTCTCCTCTTCAGCACCATAAGACTAAAACATTAAATTGATAATATCGTAATGGATGTATGACAAATTTGACTTTATACTTATTACAATGTTCAGATATCATATAGTCTACCTATACACATGATAATAAGACATAGAACTTTACCAATAATACTGCATCATAATGCTGCCGTAACTGATGTAATTTAACATCTTTTCCGAGAGAAATGTTACCAAAAAAGTTCACATTTTCTTGCTGCGCAAATTTTGTAAACTGATTGATGACATTCTTAACCTCGGGATGGTCAGGTGCAACTCCATATCTACAGATAAAGAGGTGTTGAATTCTTAAATTGCAATTTAAACAGCTATATGTAGATACTTTATATCAATATAATATTACCTCACTAATCCAAAAGGTACTGGCAGCTGTTCTATTATATCGATAAAAACGCCATTCATTTTCTTGTTTAAATGTATAGCTGCATAAAAGCCTGCAGGGCCAGCGCCCACGATGCATACGCGAGGAATGTTTTTGCGAGTAGAAAGACATCGATTAGCTATTTTCACAAGTCTCATTATTGTATATTTTGTAGAATTTTGTCGGAAATATTCTTGAGAATACCTATTAAGCAGATTATTTATTAGGTATCCTAAAATATGCCCATAATTTACAATATTACGGTTATACTTATTTATGAAAGTTAAGCCATTTCAGAAACTGTAAATTATGAACTCGAATAAAAGAATTCGGTTCTTCTGGATTATGAGAATCTTTAAAGGTGAACTTAATCTTAAGATTATCTTTAGTTATAAATTAGTGATGAAGTTTTAAAGTTGAATTGTGGTAGAAAAAAATTACAATAAATTTAAGAACCTAACAAACTGTTATCAAACGGTAAACACAGGGCAATAGATAATAAGCACTACCATACCTACTACCAGTAGTAGTACTTATCATCTATGCACAGGGCATAGATCATAGATGATAAGTATCATATTTGTCAGTGTCAAGATAAAAAGGCGGGAAATAGAACTTTCGTTTCAATTTTCAACACCTTATTTCTATATCGTCAAGTCTAAAGTCTAGTCAAAGTCCAAATAAATAGTCAGTACAGTCCATGAGTCATGTCAGTCGATTCAGTAAAGTGGTAGAAGCTTTACTGAAAGTTCCTAGGGAGTTTTGGGGAAAACAAAATAGCACGTTTTTGGAACTTGTACCACTTGCCCAAACTTTGCACAAGTATTACCCAAACGAGTATTTAATGGTTAACCACTAAATACTCGTTTGGGTAATATTCTGGTTTGAGTAATATATATGGGTATATAAGAATATTAATATTCTACCAATATTACACATTAAGAACCGAAATAACACAAATTTATGAAAGAAATGCAAAATCCACGTCACTTATTGAATTCCCCGGCAAAACTCTACTAAATAGTTTGTTCAACGTTTTTTCGTAATTTTTTTGGTTAAAATTTGGAGTTTGTCTGATTTTAATTTTCGTGTAAAAATAATTTTTAAAATTCTGACATGTAGTTGGCGGGCGCATATCAATTTTTTTACTTTTTTTTGCTAAGTAGCTTGTTTGTCGTTTGTTCGTGATTGATCGATCAAAGGCGTTTGTTTGATTTTAATTTTTGTGTAACAGTCATTTAAAAATTCTGACCTGAAGTTGGCCGGCGCAAGTCCATTCAGTAATTTCTCCTGCAGCAGGGTAGAAGGGTATCTATGCTATTTATATAGAATATAGAATAATCAAAGAGATTTTGGCTCAAAGGTCTCGATAACGATAATTCAATTTCCGCCTTATTTCACTTGACACTGGTATTGGTTTTAAGCAGATCGCCATATTAAAAAAAAAGAAAAATTAGTTGACAGTTCGATAGGAGAGTGACAATAATTGTCATTAATCATGATCAAAAATCTAAATCTCTGAATTTGATTTCTAATCATTTTACTAAAAAATTACACATTAAAGCAATAACTGTAATCATACTACACATTTATAAATTAGACATATTAAAATTGTACAACAGTTTCATTACTATAAACTCTGTATATTGCACGTATCATGTCGCATGTTACCGACATGAAAATTATTTTATCTAGGTTGCATTCTATGAAAAATGGGTAAGTATAGAAAATATTCAATGCTAAACTTTCCGCAAACATTGATAATATTTATATATAATATTTAGTACATAAAAAGTTCTGTACACCACCTTGAATAAACAAAAATGTGACAGTTTTGTGTGTTTTCTATATAACCAGAACAGAAATAGATAGATTTAATTAAAAATATAATCTAAGACATGCTAAGACCAGTACACTTTCTATTTTCCAGTAACATTCTGACAATAATGTTAAATCAACTAACAATAATGTTAAATCTTTCAGATTCTCTTCATTCTGTATTAATGTGAGAAGTTTCAACAACAATATTAGCAAACCCTCGCAGCTATTACAGAAAAAGAGTGTGACCCCTCTTCCGCCTCTCTCGGAGCCCATGCCAAATCTACCTTCTGTGTTGTATACTTCTGCCAACTCTGAAGATTATTTAACAGAAGTCACAGTGCTAAATAATGGATTAAGAGTTGCATCAGAGAAAAAATTTGGACAGTTTTGTACTGCTGGTGGTATGTGTACCTTGTTAAATTAAGGTCTAACATATATTTTATTTTATGGAGTATTATTTTATGCTGTAATGAATTAGCATAATGTAGTAACATTTAAACTTGGTATATTTTAAACTTAATTTCATTTCTCTCTCTCATAAGTATACTCCATTGTACAAAATTGTAAACTAATTTTAAGATTTTATTACAATTTTTGTGTGTACATGCTTAAATTATTGAAATAAGTTTTTCATTGCAGTGGTCATTGATTCTGGTCCAAGATATGAGGTTGCTTATCCTAATGGCATTTGTCATTTCCTTGAAAAATTAAGTTTTGGGGTAAGTAAAAATTTTTATTTGTTAAATGGCAATGTCATTTACGACAGCTCGACACTCGTATCTTCCATTTTCAACTCGATTGTATTAGCGCAGAGTTCTATTTTCAGTGCACTGATTTTTCCTGGGCCAGACGGATTCCAGGTGGTATAGTCCCAGCATAATATATCTAAGAGTAGAGAAATCTCAAATGATCCTCGAAATTTATGTTTTTTTATTATTTGTATACGAGGGTGGGTCAATAAGTCCGTGACTTTTGGAATAAAACACAGATTTTTTGATAAATAAATCATTTTATTTTTCAACGTAGTCCCCCTTGAGCTCTATACACTTTGTCCAACGCTTCTCCAATTTTTTTATCCCTTCCAAAAAATATGATTTGTCGAGGTCCTCGAAATAGGTCTTTGTTTGCGAGATGACTTCATCATTGGAGTCAAATCTTTTTCCACCGAGCCATTTTTTCAGGTTTGGGAACAAGAAGTAGTCACTCGGAGCCAAATCTGGAGAATAGGGTGGATGTGGGAGCAATTCATAGCCCAATTCATGGATTTTTGCCATGGCAACTGCACATGTGTGCACCCTTGCATTGTCTTGGTGAAAAAGAACTTTTTTCTTGGCCAAATGAGGTCGGTTTTTTTTCAAATCCTCATTGAAGCGGTCCAATAAGTTGGCATAATATTCCCCATTAATTGTTCTTTCCTTTTGAAGATAGTCAATGTGGATTATCCCATGTGAATCCCAAAAAACAGTTGCCATAACTTTATTGGCTGACAAACCCACCTTGGCCTTCTTTGGCGCCGATTCACCCTTAGAAACCCACTGTTTTGACTGTTGTTTGGTCTCTGGTGTGTTGTGATGGATCCATGTTTCGTCCACGGTTACAAAACGGCGCAAAAACTCCTCCATGTTGTGATTAAACAACGCCAAACCTTCCTGTGAAGTTGTTACACGATTGCGTTTGTGGTCGACTGTGAGCAAACGCGGCACCCATCTTGCGGATAGCTTTCTCATGCCCAAGTGATCATTCAAAATTGAAACCACTGAGCCATGCGAGATGCCTATGGCTTCCACAATCTCTTGCACTTTCAATCTTCGGTCGGCCAACACCATATCGTGAATTTTTTCGATTGTTTCGGGTGTAGAGACCTCAACTGGGCGTCCAGGACGTTCGGCATCTTCAGTGCTTGTACGGCCACAACGAAATTCAGTAAACCACTTTTTTACCATTGAAATCGATGGTGCAGAGTCCCCATAGTATTTATCAAGCTTAGCCTTGGTCTCGGTAATGGTTTTTTTTCGCAAAAATTAATGCTTAATAAGCACACGAAATTCACTTTTTTCCATTGTTTCCTTAAGTTACTGGATAGTCTGATAAAGATAGCTGTAAAACACAAACTAACTGACGCAGCAAGTTCAAATTTTGATAGGAGTCAACTGACAGACGCCTGTTGACAGGAGTAGTGTTGCTTTTTCAGTAAGGAGGTTAGAAATTCAAAAAGTCACGGACTTATTGACCCGCCTTAGTAATGATAATGTAAATAAATAAATAAAAAATTATAAATGATTTATATTATATTTTTTCACAGGCTACAAATCAGTTTCCCTCGCGAGACGTAATGCTTCGTGAGCTGGAGAGGCATGGGGGGATTTGCGACTGTCAGGGGTCCCGCGACACTACTGTGTATGCTACTAGTGCTGACTCCAGAGGCTTAGAGGCTATTACACAGGTTATATTTTACACAACATTCATTTTCAAATGACTTTTTTTTTTTAAATCACATTAACATTTAACCACTAAATTTAGACTTCTAATTAGTATCCTAAAAAGAAAGCTTATTGGAAGCTAGCTGTTCCACTTGTCTTATTTAGTTACTGATTCAGTTGCGGATGCACGGCGATACGAAACGCGTTGGCTTAGAATGGATAATAGAAGGCAACTGCAATTTGCCACGCTGCTGTTTGGGATAGTAAAATTTAAATTACCAACCTATCTCTATAATAAACTACAGTGGGCAGGAGATAAACAGCTGACTATCACAACTAGGGGATCATCCTATCTTCTTATTAATCTTCTGCATCACACCTCCGCATTCAGAGGTAGTTTCCGGTATCTGTCGAGTAAGGTCTGGAACAA
This sequence comes from Phengaris arion, assembly GCA_963565745.1. Taxonomy (NCBI): domain Eukaryota; kingdom Metazoa; phylum Arthropoda; class Insecta; order Lepidoptera; family Lycaenidae; genus Phengaris; species Phengaris arion. The sequence continues at coordinate 13,995,428 of OY751440.1, read as the reverse complement.
TCTGCCGCCACCAATCCGAGCTCTGCAAACAATACAGGGGTTCAAGTTAAAATACAAAGCCTTTATAATGCAGCAACAACTTTCTTCTTACCAGTCTCTTCAAAACTAATGACAACTGAATTGTAATATACCAATTAGTATTTAATTTATATATAACTGTGTCGTTATTACTTACTCGTATATCAATTATAGTATCCGTAATATATTATTTAATTTCGAATCGCAGAATGCAAACCCTATCTATATATTATACTCTCCCTATAACTACAATAACTACAATCTTATATACGTATATTACATTAAGTGTGATATAATTTTCATTATACTTACCGAAGTGTTGTAAGCTGTAGTTATGGCGGTGTAAATTCTTATCACCAACGTCAATGTCTGCTCACTGCATAAATGTAGTAAATAACAGAGGATTCTTTATTTATTATTCTTCCCGTATATTTATGAATTACATATTATATGATTGTGTTTATATTTACTAAAAATATTATTTCATCTTATTATTACTCGCAATCATGATATTTTCAATTATATAATATTATATTATATCGAGCGTCGTTGTCGTGCCGCCCGTGTCGAGGCAGGAGCGCTGAACGCGTCTCTGCGCCGACTGACTGATTGTGTGCGGTGACTTTGTGCGCCGTGAAATAAACAGCTTGAAGCGATAATAACAATGTAATTAGTACTGTATCTATACTATTATATGTATATATGCGTTGTGTTTTATTTTTATTTATTTTTTTGTACCTTTTTTATTTTTGTAACTCAATAATTATGATTGTGTGCCGTCGTGAGATCGCGAACTTACAAGGGGGTCACGGAAGATCAGGCGCCACGGCTTGCCGCGGTCGAAGCCTGAGTGGCATCCCTTTAAACACATAGTGTGGGCATTGCATAGCCTTAATCAGCTGTGTTTTTAAAACTGTCTCTTTTCGTATTCTTTGAATGATATAGTGCGTTAGTGTATAATTTACTTGTTTTTTGTTAAAATTTGGCTGTGTCATGTCCCTTGTGTGTTTAATAAAGATATTTTTATTTTTATTTTATTTTTTATTTTTATTTTATTTGAATTCGGTCGGACGTGTTCGTAATGGCTCCAGTCCAGTCAATGCAACAGAAAATCGGTCTTCTCGTAGGTAGTTTATTTTAATAGGTAATTTTATTAATAAAATAATAAAATTATAACTTTGTTGCTGGTTTTATTTATTTGTCAAGAGATAATTTCCTTAACAATAATATTGATCTCATTTTAAGAGCGTCATACACCTAATATCATACATCTATGTCTAACATCATAATATCATCTAATACATTAAACAATTCGTTAAATATTGCTCATGACTTCTTTTTATTTTGCCGCCGGCTTTACGCATTCCACCTTCCTAAATAGCTTCCTAATTAGGATGCTAAACGATTTAGTCAGTCAGAAGCCACACTTCTTCCGATTTAGAAGGCTAATTTGGATGCTAACTTCCTAAATGCTATTCACTTGACTAAATTTAGTCACTAAATAATTTAGAACGTCTAAATTTAGTCAAGTGGGATAAGTGCATAACTTGTTATTACAGCTTCAAATTGTCTAAACAAATAATTTAAAATATATAGTTCATGAAACTTTGTGTCTTTTGAAGTAATCCACTAGTTTTTTAATTTACATTTAAATTATCGTTTTACTAAGGAATCTTTTAACTTGATATATTTTCAGGTGCTAGCGGAAGTTACATTGAGACCCCAATTAGCCCCAGAGGAGGTTGAAGCAGCCCGACAAGCTGTTGCGTTTGAACTGGAAACGCTGGCTATGAGACCAGAGCAAGAGACTATTTTGATGGATATGATACACTCGGTATGTAATAGTAAATTGTAAAAAATTACAAACACCATTTTCCAATTGTAAAAAAACTGTTACAATTTCGTTACAATGTAATATGCAATGGCAAAGTAGTTAAATGAACACAGTACATAATATGTTGTTTGTTTTCTCTTTTTTTAATTTTTAAAATTAGATACATTTTTTTATTTCAGGCTGCCTACAGAGGAAATACACTTGGACTACCAAAGATTTGTCCGTCAGGAAATGTTAACAAAATAGACAGAAATATTATTATGAATTATTTGCAAAGTCACTACACCCCCGACAGAATGGTAGTTGCTGCTGTTGGGGTAAGTTGATTATATATAATATATCGTATCGCCAAAATAATTGTATCGCCAAAAGTTACATTGTAAATTAAAACTATGTAATTTGTTTTGTCGTGCACGGCATTGTAGTTCCCATACAGAAAAATCAATTTTAATCTAGTGTTTTTCTACTTGTGATCGCGACCTATAATTCGTCATCATCTCGCTCAGTGCGTTTTGACATTGACATTTCGGGGGTTACTTAATTTTTTGATTTTGTTTATTTTATTTTTGTTATCCCAAATTGTTCAGATTTTTTATAAATAAATGCAATTTTTCAGGTGGAACATGAGAAATTTGTTGAGTACGTCCAAAACTATTTTGTTGATACAAAACCAACGTGGCATTCAGAAAGCTCGGGAGAATTTAAACCAATTACAGATAAATCCACAGCTCAATACACTGGCGGTATAGAACAGGTAAGTAATATTTTTAATAGAATTAGAAGTCGCCCTGTGTTTAATTTAAAGTTTAAAAATTCGCCGTTATATTCATAATTTTTAAGCTTCAACTATGTAAGCAACAATCTTTAAATACACAAAGATGTCTCACGAACGCTTGATGTGTATTATGATTGACAAGTGCTTAAAAAGCGTGTAAGCACACGTGACTCGCATTGACGCTCAAATTATCCAACCGGCAACATGCCGAAGTGCTCGGTGAAAAAGTGAAAAATAATACATTAACCATCCTAAAAAAGCACAGGATATCTTATTTTCTGTTTGTATATTAGTATTTATTCAATCTTTAATATTTCAATACGTTTTTAGCTAAATATGTCTTTTGTACACAATAAATGTCTGTCAACAACGACGCATTACTGTCTCTTTTCCTCGTTTGAAGTTGATTGTGTATGTAAGTGATACCATGCTATCTCCATGGTATGTCACTCTTCGGAACAGAGCGACCTTGTAAATAAATAGAGTTGCTTGCTGACTTTTGACAGTGAAAGTACATTAATGATAATTTTTAATATAAATATATTTTTATATAAATAAATATATATATAATTAATGTATGTTTATATTTTTACCTATATATACCTATATTGGTTATAGGTATTATATATGTGACGGCTAAAACCAGAAGAGCGGATACGTCTAGTATAAGCCGATTGTTTTCGGGTAAAACTAGTTCTAGCTGGTATCATCCTGGCTAGTACTAGGCCCAACCAAACCCTTGTAGAGAACCTAGTAGAACAACTTTCACCAAGGTAATCAACCTTTATAGGTTACCCCTAGTAATGGCCACCAGGGATTGGTTAGATCTAGTTGTAGCCGGCACGATATTGGCTAAACCTAGTATCAGCCATTATATCAGTTAATTATCAGTTAATAACAGCAACATGTAGACACTAGAAATATTCACAAAATATTTTGTTCTTTATTAAAATATCTATGTTTGTTACCTATTTTCATTTTGAATTGACACCAGAAAATTATGTGGATATACATTTACAATATGTATACGAGATATTATAAATAAAAGAAATGTTAAAATGTCAATTCTATAATATGTTTATTTCAGGGAGGACCATAAAACTGAATCTAATATAACAGATATTATTATTATTATTATTATTAGATAATAATTTTTGTTTTTTCTATGTTTTATTTCTAATAAACTAGTTAGTCAGTTAATTGATAAAATAATATAATACCCTGACATGAATTGACCTGAATGAATTGAATTCAAACTTTTTAGAGAGCAATAGCTAGGTGCTCTGTGTCGATAAAGTTTATTTTACAGTAATTATTGTAAGTGCTGAAAACCGGACCAAAATTGGAGTAGTAGTTTTAGTTTGCTATCGTAACACTATATAAGAACATGCATCAATCAAACCCGAACCCATCACTGAAAACCGCATCGAAATTGGAATAGTAGTTTTGGAGATAAATAGCAACAATGATAATTTTAAGTGAAGCGCCCCCCGGTAGATTGTCATAAAATCTATCTAAGAACATTCAATAATCAAACCCAAGCCCACCACTGAAAACCACATCATAATATATAAAGCGAATAATACGATAAATCGACAAACAACCTCTCACCTAAACCTTCTACTACTACTTCTACTAAAACTTCGCGGGTAAAAACCCGATGACAAAATAAATAAAATCGTATAACGATACCATTAAGACCAACTCTTGTTCTTCAAATAATTTTTGTTAGGTGCACAATTGACATGTATCATCATCACATCAGTAAATATTGGACATTATAGTGTAAGAATTGAAGTTTATAAGTGTAAAGCAAAGCAAACATCATTGAATATATTATAGAAACTTTTACATTTACTCTGAGGACACTTTTTCAGTCACTTTTTCTAAGTGATAGTGAATTCAGTGGATATTAAATCAATGTCAATCAATGTATATAATATCTTTTGCCTCAGAAAAAAATGAATATGTTGTACCGTGTGTTTTAAAAATCTGAGGTAGTGTTTGTTGTTGTTATTTTTAATAAATTTAATTAAGTATTTGTAAGCGTTATTTAAAATAACCTAACCAAGAGCATGTCGGGACATCTCTAAGGATTTTTTTTTCAATTTACTTCAAAAGTTACTGTTCGATTTCGTTCAAAATAATTTTCCTAAAGAGTTTTGAGCATGGTCTATCAGCATGGAAACTTACAAGTTTCTATCTCCTATAGTTTAGAAATGCTAGGGGTAGAATGATAAAATATTCTTCATCCCCACTTCACATGTGTAATAAAATATAAAATTATTGTTATTTTATGATGCCAAAACCGAGATCTATACACAATCTTTATCTATACCAAATTTCATCCATTTATATTCATAATTACAGAAGCTAGAAGCGCGGACAGACAGACAGACACACGGATGGACGGACAGAGCGAAACTATAAGGGTTCCGTGTATTACGGAACCCAAAAATATTAGCGTTCTGCAAACCTTCCTCCACATAAACTTCAACTGTTCCAAATTTTACACTCATCCGTACGAACAATTCTCGTAAAACTGTGCTTAAAATATATGATAAATTTTATATATATATCCTCCCTCCAACTCACCTTTGGGTCTCCTGTACTTACTTTTTTACGATTTGGTCTATTTAAATTAATTATTATTTTATTTATTTTCAGGAAGAATGTGAAATTCCATTGTATCCGGGGTCAGATTTACCGGAACTATCACACATTGTAATAGGTTTAGAAAGTGAGTAAATGTGTATATTTTATACAAGCTACTGTTGGAGACATCTGAATTTATGTATCAAATGGTCTTAAGTGGCAACGACAGTGACGACGCTTCCTTCGTCCAGATCGCATCAGTCGGCCGTGTGGACTAAAGCGATTCGTTCCAGTGTTGCCAACTCTGTTTTTGCGAAAGTACTAAACTCGTTCGTTTTCTAATAAAAATTATTAAAAGAGCACCGAAAACTATAAAAAGCTCCTACACTTAGGATTCCCTAAAAAACACAAAAAAACCACTGCAATTTCAGTTTTAATATATTGAAAATATGATCATTTTACTGTTAAATAAAAAAATAAAGAAGAAATATTACGTATATATAATTAAATGGGTAGTTTTAAGCGACTTACGGACGCGTGCTATTATGATTATGTGTCATAATACCACATAGTAGCAGGCCATTTTGTATATCATGATTACCATCTGGCTATTTTCTACAAAACCACCACTAACAACTAAATTCCTACTAAAACTTTGTAAAACAACTAAGTTGGCAACATTAATTCTGAACAGTAATAAAATTCGAGTATAAAATAAAACCGGCCAAGTGCGAGTCGTCAAAACAGTTCCGTACAAAACTGAAAAAAACACGTTTGTTGTATGGGAGCCTCAAATTTTTATTTTATTCTGTTTTTAGTATTTGTTGTTGTAACGGCCATAGAAATAACTACATCATTTGTAAAACAAAAAATGAAAACCGACTTCTAAAGTGAAAATGCACAAAAAAAGTATGAAATTAAACTCATTTTATAAATAATTCCCCTTTTAAATTCGGATAAAATTTTAACTATTTCTCTACTCAGTCTTCTTAATTTTGAAGTCGGTACCCAAAATTTGTCAAGGTTTTGTGGAAATTATTTTATTTATGACAATAATTGTTGAAGGTGTCGGAAAAAATCAAGCCGTCTGGGAACTTTTATCGAAAACGCTGCCTAACCTAACCCGTTGGAGATAAATAACAAAAAAATTATGGTGGGATTGTTTCTCTTTTATAGGTCTACAAAAAGTCCGCGATGAGATATGTATCTTTTAAGGATAGGTTACTATACCCATTCTAAGTTTAAAAAAATGATCAGAAATAATGTGATATTTTCAGAATCTATTTGACGGATACAATATTAATCCTTATCTAGGAGATATCTTAAAATTAAAAAGTACGTTTGGAAATTTATTATAAAGTATATTATGTATTTACTCTGTGCTATTACTATATTGCAGGTATATTTGCGAAAGAAGTTTTTTGCCACGAATACACTCCCACGCGGGCGAAGCTGCGGGCAAAAGCTAGTTTCATATAAAACTCACAATTCGTCCACAAAACCCCAAAAATCAATGTTTCTCAAATACATATACCATACATTGTCATAAACGCCAGGCGAATATCGGGCGTGCCGTTGTAGACACAGGGTCGGTTACCGTTTGTCCGCGAATATCGGGATTATTCGATAGATCGTGTTTGTAAACAATCCCGATTAGATGATTTGGTCGTTCCTGTGCCGCAGGTTGGTCACGCCTGTGCTATAGGATGAGATTCCCTGATAACAGATAGCTAGTATCTGTGGCGTACCGTGACCCATTGGTTAATATGTTCAGGTTGCTCGCACGGCGACCCGGACTTCGTGGCGACGTGCGTGCTCAACATGATGATGGGCGGCGGCGGGTCGTTCTCGGCGGGCGGGCCCGGCAAGGGCATGTACACACGTCTATACACAAATGTGTTGAACAGGTAAATGATACGCTGGCCGACACGTGGACGGTCGCCGCCAGAACCGGCCGAGTAGTGAGGTCGGAGAGTGGTACTTCGGATCTGTCTGGCTGTGCGTACTTCAATATAACCTTTGTTACGAATACCATCCATCACTTTTGGCTATAGTCAAATTCTACTAATTGGAAATCTCGATACACAACAGAAATACCTCAAAATGGCAACGCTTCCCACATTGCCAGTTAAGTTAACCACACGCGATGCTCAAACTCTTGGTCCTGTGGCTATCTAGTGGTGTAATTCAATTTTAGATGTTGGTGAGAAATATGAGAAATAACTACAATTTTATTTAAAAAAAACTAATTTACGTAGACGGGACGTAAATTAATAGCTTATGTTACCCGGGCTATAGACACCGCAATTATTAAATCAGACCAGTAGTTAAGGCGCTATGGTGGAACAAATAAACATACATATACTGCCAAAGTCATTACCGTTTCTTTATGCTTCGCCGTAGTCGGGTAAAAATACTGTATCCCAGATTTTATTATCATCATTCGTTTATTCAACCTAACTCCCACTATTTCCCGATTTCTGAGGTGAATTTGTCAGTGATTAATGGGGGTTTTTTAATTCGTGATATCTGACAGCTTTTTGACACGACAAGGACCGTCGGGCTACCAAGCGCTCCTTGGTGACAGAAAACTGAAAACGGTAAATTCTTATTGACCGTTTTTGATACCACTTACGCCACCAGACGACGCTTTATGTGCGTTGGGTCTGCCCCCTAGCGGCAGAAAAAATATAAAACATCCTCATTTATTCGTAAGCGCTATTAGTTCGTCAACGGGTTTCAGAACGAAAGTAACAATATATAAACTAAGTTTAACTTAACTGACCAATAAGGTACGTTTATATAAATATATTCCATAACTCATAATTGACATTTCTACTGACAGATGGCGCTGATACAGAAAGTAATTAAAAACTTTACAGAAAATGATATTTTTTTCCAGTTAAAATAGTTTAATTGAAAAAGGTTCATCTAGTGACCCCTAGATGGATGTGCGATAAACCTAGTTTATCTAGAGTTTATGTTAAAATCTTCAGAAACCGGGCATAAGTCAATTTTTGACTATAAAGATGTTTACATGTCAATCTATACTAATATTATAAAGAGGAATAGTTTGTTTGATTGCATTGAATAAGCTCCGAAAGTATGGGACCGATTTTGATGAAATTTGGCTCACATACAGAATAGACCACGGGGAAGGACATAGGCTACTTTTTATCGCGGAAAAATGTACGGTTTCCGCGAGATTAACTTGAGCGCGCACGAAGTCGCGGGTAACATCTAGTAAATCATAATTTTCTACATTTCAGATATCACTGGATGTTCAACGCAACAGCGTACAACCACGCGTACGGCGACACGGGCCTGTTCTGCGTGCACGCCGCGTCGCCGCCCGCGCGCCTGTTCGACACCACGCTCGTCATAGCGCGCGAGCTCGCCGCGATGGCGGGCAAAGTCGGCGAGACTGAGCTCAGGGTGAGTGAACAATTAAACATGCAATAACGAATGGAAAAACATCGTAATATAATCTCACAGTAATAATACACAGTAACTTCTTGCGCTGTTTCCACTTCTTTATTCCACGTTAAGCGAGTGACATTATTGTGTACTATTGTCTTTTCGTTTACTTCTAGATAAAATTGGATACATTTCATTAAAACGCCGTCGCCGCCCGCGTAAATACTGTATCCCGCGCGAACACTGTACTTTTACGGGATAAAAGTGTTAATCCGGAGCTTAAAACTACTACCATACCAAATGTCATCAAAATCCGTTCAGTATTCATTCACGAATCAGTTACTTAATAATACTTTCGTGAAAGAATAACAAACATCCATCCAACCATCCTCAAAAACTTTCACATTTATATTATTAGTAGGATGAACGCCGGCTGCATGCACGAAAAAGCATGACTCATTGTCACGTTCCGCCTGACCCGAGCGTGCAAGCGAGAGCGCGGAACATGCGATAAAGAGGCACGATCGGCCTAAGCGGTTCGGCTTGTGATGTTGTTATCACGTAAAATTATCGTCCGTAAACCGATTTACAGACAACTATTTTTTTTTGTGGTACAGAGGGCGAAAACTCAGCTACAGTCGATGCTGCTAATGAATCTCGAGGCGCGGCCGGTGGTGTTCGAGGACGTGGGCCGCCAGGTGCTCGCTACTGGCAAGAGGAAACCACCCTCATTCTTCATTAACGAAATTGGTAAGTACTTTTTACTATATTCTTACCCTGTGTACCCTTTGTATTAAATTGGAGATGAAACACATTTTACTTAGGCTAAGAACTCACGAAGCGGTTTTCACCCGCGCCCGCCTCGGTTGCGGGCCCGCAGCTTCTGTAGAATGCAACAACTACTATATAAATGTGAAAGTTTGTGAGGGTGGATAGATGTTTGTTACTCTTTTACGCAAAAACTGCTGAACTTTAGCTCTGAATTAAAACAGGCTACTTATTATCCCGAAAAAACATTCACAGTATTGCCGTGGGATACCCGATACTACATTTACGCGGACGGAGCCGCGGTAAAGGTAGTACAGATATGTAAAAAATTAAAGCACATCTCAAGACGCGATTTACGCCCGCGGTTTGCGCGGTTGTTCGCGGATCCCGCTGCACCGGCGGGCAACTAGTAGAATCGTTACGCTCGCGCGCTCTGCGATAGGTTGGCAGGCGACAGTACAGTATCCCACGGGAACACTAGACTTTTTCGGGACGAAATGGACGTAGCCTATGTTTTAATCCAGAGCCTAAACTACTACCATACCAATTTCATGAAAATCCGTTCAGTATACTACTGAACACTGAACTGAACTGAACGTGAAAGAGTAACAAACATCTATGCATCCATCCATCTTTACACAATTTCACATTTATAATAGTAGTAGCAAGTAGTAGGATATTTCCCTGTTTTGCAACCGCGCGTCTTGCGAAGATCGCTCGCTACGGTTGCGGGCGATAATCTCAACCGCACCGGCTGTGTGACCGCGCAAATAACCGGCCTCGTGAGTTTAGAAATAAAACCGCAGTTCCGCAACCGCGGCGGGCACGGGACGAAACCGCTTTGTGAGTTTCTAGCCTGAATGTGATCTTAATCCACGATGTGTAATTATTTTCAATCACAATGGTGTATGATCCGGTATAAGGAATAAATATCCTCATCTGTTAATCTGCGATAAGGTTTACACATCGCAAAATAGGTTACCTAATTAAATTTCGTGCGGATAATATTAAATAATTAATTATGTTTCTTGAATCTTAAAGTGATCCATTTCACCCCCAAAGTAACAATATTTTTTTCATAAAACTAGATAAATTGCCGAATTAAAACAAAACAAAATCACTTTACTACAAAAAATACTAATAACGGAAAATAAATATATTTAGCGGGCTGCGGGACGCCGTATGGAGCTTTACGTCTAAAAAATGAACATTATTTATGAACTTATTTTGAATATCGGCAACACGCAATTTTGCAACCAATTTGCGATGTGGTAATTTGATTTTTATCTCTACTATAATATAAAACAATATTAAACTTGTCGCAAATAAATAACAGATGAGGGTATATATTCCTTATACTGGATCTCGTACCATGAAGATGTTTTCATAATTATTATTTGTTAATGTGTATCAATTAAATATAAGAACTACTAGCAATCTTATGTAAGGTTCTTCTCTAATATGTAAATAATGTTCATCTTACCTCTATTATAATATCTTTTATGTTTTAGAAAAAATAACTGCAGAGGACATTGTTCGCGTGGCAAAGCGAATGTTAAGTAATAAACCGGCAGTCGCAGCGAGGGGTAAACTGGCTCATTTGCCGTCATTTGAGGAGATACAAGCGAACATGACGGGTAGCAACACCGCGCCGCAGGGCCGAAGACTAAACTTATTCCGCGCTTAGTATTATTCCAGAATGTATCTATTATTATCAGTAACAGAAATAAATTTCGTCTAAATTTATGCAATGTTTTATTTGCCGATGAATCTATTGAAAATATAAAGGAAGGTTAAATCACGCGATATCAAAATACTCTAAAGATCTGTAAACACAAATGCTATTATATTTTATTAATTTTTATGTGGGAGAGCAGCCATGCTTCGGCACGAATGAGCCGTCTCAACCGGATAAATACCACGGTCTCACAAAAAACCGGCGTGAAATAACGCTTCGGTTCGTTTTGTTTTGTTTCGCCGAGTGACAGTCGGTGTTACCGGAGGCCCATGTTGGTTGAGGATTTTAAGGACCGAATGCAAAAGAGCAATACCACAGGAGTTACAATGTAACTTCTAGTGTCCATGGGCGTCGTTTCCTGGTTCAGTTCATAAAAAAATAAGACAAGTTTTTTTTATTTTTTATAACAACAATAATGCGCATGTACATGGTATAACTATATAATGTCGCTTAAGCTGGTAAATTCATGGTCACATTTTTGTGCAACAAAAATGTTTCAGTCTTGTTTATAACAAAGTGTAATTTTGTATTACATATTTTTAAGGGTTATGTAACTTACTTTGTATACACAATATTATCAAATACTTGTGTATACAATTAATCAAAACAAGATAATGGCTTCACATTATAATTAAACATAAATATTAACTGATGCAATCTTAGTCATTGGTGTAGTATATATATATATAATTTTATATACATATTTATAATTTTATATTTGTCATTTCAGTCTACATAATTTTTTCACTATATTTCATTTACTACTCTATAAACTTAAATATATAGTTTACTGTGCAAGTTTGACTGCAGTTTTAGCTGCTTCATCAGCATCATTTATAATCTTAAATGGTAGTCCAGATTCTTCTAGAATCTTCTTGGCAAGTGTAGAGTTTGTGCCCTCTAATCTGATTACAAGTGGATGTTTTGGCATATTTTCTTTACATGCTGCTACAATACCATTAGCAACAGTTGCGCAGTTTACGATACCTGAAATTAGGCCAACTTTAAATAATATAATTGTAGGAAGTTTTTTAATGAATACTACGGTTTGCAAATGGCGCTTGCTTTAAAAAATATTTATGATTTCGTTTTTGAAAAAATATTTATTATTATTTTTGTTTACTTACCAGCAAAGACATTAACGAAAATTGCCCTCACTTTTGGATCGGATTCCAAAATTCTAAGAGCAGCAGATACTTGGGACTGGCCAACACCACCTCCAAGATCTAGGAAGTTTGCAGGTCTTCCTCCACTTAACATGATAAGATCCATGGTTGCCATGGCGAGCCCAGCACCATTCACCATGCACCCAATACTACCGTCCATGTCTATGTATGTTAAATTCAATGTAGCAGCTTCTCTCTAAAACAAGAGAAAAGTAAATATTAAATTTATGACATCTTATAGAAATATTAATAATATAGGTAATATATTCAAAAAACTGTAAGGGAAACCAGCATAAGTAGAACAGATTAATTTGGTAAGAAAATGTAGACATTACATTTTATTACAGTATCAAAATACTAAAAGTTTAAATAATAACAAACTTTTACCTCTCTTGGATCTGCCCCTGAGGTATCATCGAGTGCAAAAATTTCCTTTTGGCGAAACTCTGCATTGTCATCAAAATTTATTTTAGCATCAACAGCAACTACACGACCATCATCCGTCTCTACCAATGGATTGATTTCCAACTGGGTAGCATCAACGTTCAGGAACAGCTGCCATATCTTTTTAATTTCTTCAGCGCACTTGGATATCATATCTCCTTTGAAATCTAAAAACTCTGCAACTTCCTTGGCCACTTTGTCTGTTATTCCTTCATGTATGTCAATTGGAATAGTTTTCACCAAGTGAGGAGTTTGCTCAGCAACATTCTCAATGTCCATGCCTCCTGCTGGAGATGCTACTAAAGCTGCACCGTTGTAGGTTCGCTCCATAACTATACTGAGATAAGTCTCTCTCATAATATTCACACTTTCAGCGACCATTACCTTGTCCACTAAGATTCCATCCTTAGGAGTTTGTTTCGTAATTAACTTGTGTCCAATCATCTTTTTGGCTAAGTCAAGAATGTCATTAGGATTGTTAGTCAAGTGGACTCCACCTTTGAAACCATTATCGAAATGGCCTTTTCCTCTACCGCCCGCTAGAATTTGTGCCTTTACAACATATTCATCGGCTTTAAATCCCACTAAAGATTTAGGATCTAATGATGAATCGATAAGGCGAAAATTTTGTATAGAAACTTGATGTTTCCTTAGTAAATCTTTACTGTGATACTCTTGAAGATTTAAATTTCTTTTAGAATATATTTGAGGATTGTACTTATAATTATTTATTATTCTAAAATGTTTAAATCTCTTAAATGCTGCCATTTAGAACTTTGTACACAAATAACCTGATATTTTTTTATTAGTTATATTATAGATTTGTTTTGATTTCTTACAACAATAACATACAATTTCACAAGCCTTATTGTTCAATAGCTAATTACATAAAACTATTTTCAAAATTATAAAGGAACCTATAAATATTTACCGCACTTCCACAATAACTTGAACTATGCACAACTGAGTAAATCGAAATTGCGATTTTGACAGCAGTGAGCAGTGTTTTTTTTTATATAGATAAATGGCGTCAGCATAAACTATTTGCCAGTGTCAAGTTAAAAAGGCGGGATATAGTATTTTTGTTTCAATTTTCAGCACCGTATTCCTAAATCGTCAAGTCTAAAGTCTAGTCAAAGTCGAAATAGATAGTCAGTCCAGTCAATGAGTCAAGTCAGTCGATTCAGTAAAGTGGTAGAAGCTTTACTGAAAGTTCCTAGGGAGTTTTGGAGAGAAACTCAAAATAGGACGTTTTAGAAGTTGTACCACTTGCCCACACTTGTCGTGCACAAGTGTTAACGAATATTTAATGGTTGATATTCTACCAATATTACACATAAGGAACAGAAATAACACAAATTTTTGAAGGATATACAAAATCCACAACGTCACTCGTAGAATTCTCCGGCAAAACTCCCGTGAGCAGGTTATTAGCTCTCGAAAATATTTATTCATAAAGATAAGTCAAAAACCCCTAAAATCGCAACAATAACATGAAAATCCTTCTACACTTATTTAAGCTTCAGAATACTATAAAATATACTCCGTAAATAAATTAATAATTATAAGCAATAATATAAACGAATGCTAAGGCACTTAAACAATTATTTATTACCATTACAGATTGACTTCAAATCGCATTAATTAATATTAAATTTTCGTCGTTGTTCGATTATTAATAATTTGTATTAAAATTACAATCAATAACAAAATTAGATTAAAAAGAAGCAGATAAAAACCTGGCTTCTTAAAAAATATTTAAAATAGAAGCAAAAATTAATTTTCTGTTACTCCGATATATAGTCAACTTTTCCATATTAAACGGGAAATAAGTCTACAGCTGGGAGTTTTGCCGGGAATATCAATCAGCAACGTTGTTGTATTTGTTTCGTTTCTTTCAAATTTTGTGTTATTTCGGTTTTTCATGTGCAATATTGGTAGAATATTACCCATTAGATATTTGTTAATGTTGTGCAGTGTGGGCAAGTGGTACAACTACAAAAAGCGTGCTATTTTGTGTTGCCTCCAAAACTCCCTAGAAGTTTTCAGTAAAGCTTCTACCACTTTACTGAATCCACTAACTTGACTCATTGACTGCACTGACTATTTAATTGGACTTTGACTAGACTTTAGACTTGACAATTTAGGAATACGGTGTTGAAAATTGAAACGAAAATTATATTTCGCGCCTTTATAACTTCACACTGGCAAATGGTTTTAAGCCGACGCCATATCTTGTTTAAAAAAAATTCTGTCAATTTGACATTGACAAATGACAATGACTGTAGTTGCAACTTGCAATTCACAGAAAAGGTAACAATTACGGTTACAGTGAATTAATTTATTAAATTTTCTTGTTTTACCATCAAACAATAAATATGACTGTAAATAACATAAGTGTCGGTGAATATATTATAATACAAAAGCAAAATTATAAAAAACTTCATAAATTAAATAAACCAAATTCTGTTGTCAACATTGGAAAAGATTCTGTAAATATAAGTAATATTGTAGGTTATAAATATTTTTCAATCTTTAAAATGATCCCTAAAGGCACTAAGAATTCTAGGGAGTATAGTTTACAGGTTGTCGAAGAAACAGTAGCACTAAAAGACGAAATACAATCAAAAGCATCCGGTGCGGACAATAGAAACATTTATGATGACGGTCGCTCACAGAAGTTGTCTGCGGGTGAAATCCAAGAACTCAAAAGTGACATGAATAAAGCCTCTGAAATCGTGGAAACTCTTATAACAAACTCAAACACTTTCCATAACAAAACAGAGTATTCTCAAGAAAAATATTTAAAAAAGAAAGAGAAAAAATATTTTGAATATATTAAAATATTGAGGCCCAATCTTAGACACATTGCTGAAATAATGTACAAGTTGGAGCCAACTAAAATACAATGTATCAGAATGGACACATTATCACAGATCATAACAATGTCAAATGTAAGTAGTGAAGGTAATCATTTGCTGTACGACTCTGGATCAAATGGTCTGCTTGCAGCTGGTTTGTTGAGCGCAATAGGCCGAGAAGGCAGTGGTAAACTAATACATATGCACCCAGGGAACATGTCTCAGAAACAGGCATTACTTGCAATGAATTTTGATGTTGAACAATTAAATAAATGCATCTCTGTTAATGTTTACTCAGCTTTGAGACAAGTTTATCAAGGCTGTGATGTAAACACAGGGCGTCCTTTGAGTAATACTGAAATTGAGAATCCACTGAAAAGAAAAGCATTAGATAATGTCTCTCCTGACAATGCCAAGGTATCAAAACTCAATAATGCTGCAGATAATGAACACAACAAAGATTGTGAAGAGACAAAAGACACAGCTCCAAAAAAGCCAAAATGGCACTTTGACAACATAGCTGCAGCTGAAGTTCTAGAAAAAAAAGTTGACTCATTAGTTATAGCATGTAAGGAAGATCCTGAAAATATATTTTTGCAGTTATTTACATTTGTCAAACCGGGCAGGCCCTTTGTTGTATATTACAATGTTGTGGAACCTCTACAGAATTTGTACACAACATTAAAATGTCATAGTAATGTAGCGGCATTGAAGATTACATGCAATTGGATGAGAAATTATCAGGTAATAATAGTGAATTAAAGATTAAAATATATTATAAATGCAAAACTTTGTTATATTTTATATGTATGTATGTTTGTTACTCTTTCACTCAAAAGCGACTAAACAGATTTTGATGTAATATGGTATGGTAGTAGTTTAGACTCTGAAATCTGGATAAACATATATTATGCTACTTGTTCTCACAGAAAAATGTATGGTTCCCGCAGTCTTTTTTGGTATATACGAAGTCACTAGAAACATCTAATATAATAAAGTGGTTACTTTGGCCTTTATGCTGATTCATGTTGACTTCCTATTACTATTATAAGTATGAAAGTTTGTGAGTATGGATGGATGTTTGTTAAACTTTCATGCAAAAATAACTGAACGGATTGTAGTTTATTTTTATCGCGGAAGTAAAGTAGGAGTGTTCCTGTGGGATACTGTATTTACGCCAGCAGAGCCGCGGGCAAAAGCTAGTAAACTATAAAAATATATGTGTTAATATTTTTCAGATCTTACCTGAAAGGACACATCCAGAAGTAATGATGAATAATTCAAGTGGTTTCCTATTAACTGGATACATTCTTAAGTAGTACAATAAATGTTATTTTGTATGTCTTTCTTTTATTATCTATATTCTATAACATTAGTAACTGAATATCTCTTGCTGAAAAAAAAAAGAGTAATAAGGGTAAGAAGGGTATGATAAGAATAATAAATAAAATAGATTTTTACATGTTTAATCAAAGCATTGTATAAAAATTATTTCACGCTAAATAAGTCTCAATAGTAACTCAATTTTCCTAATCAACCTGAGTCTATGTTATATTGGGATGAAATTATGTTATAGGGAATGTAAATTAATTTGCGGCATTAACGTGACAAGTGTGCAAGTGATGCAGTTTGGCACCTAATAATTATGCTGTGTATCACATATTCTAATTATTGTAAGGAACAAGTGGCTTTTTGGCATACAAGCCACTTCATATTTTTAATCAAAATACTTATAGAATAATTTTATTACAAGTGGTAATAGAAGCTGAATTTACTCACCTTTAACTATATATTTATTAGTTTAAACACTTGGCTATAACATATGCAAAAGCTTTATATTACACGAGGATTGCAGTAAAACTAATGATTTTTATGTGATATGCAAAATATATTATGAAAACTTTTTAATTTATAGGCATGTCTGACATCTGTACATTCTATATAATGACATCTTGTTAACTGAAAATGCAGTGCTTATAAAATACATTCTTTCCAAATTACATACTAAATAAATAATATGCACTAGATTTTATTAGCTCAAAGCTTGTCATAAATAAAAGCAACTATTTCCCTATTAAACCTCTCATATCATTTATTTAGATTATATAATATGTCATACATATCTCTTCCCAAGCAGTAGACCCAATACAAAGCATCTCTAAGTATATAAAATAATTCATAAATAACATAAAAAATATTTGTCATTATCATCAATGCAGTAGTGGAGATCGCTTGCTATTCGATGAAATCTATAAATGCATTGAAGATTTTATCTGATCCGAGTTTTAGTTAATACTACATTGGTTACGGCCATATAAATAACTGGTTTCGTAAATACTTATTACAACTACATTTCTCTATAGAAAATAAATAAAAGAATTCATTAAATGATTATGTATCTAAAAGATGTTGATTAAATCCAGGACTCTTAACATTGATACTGCTCACTATAATTTGACAGTTAAAAAAATTGAACACTTGGACGCGTGTGCAGTATCATGTTAATTTTTTTTAATTTACACACTATGGAATAACTTTGGTATTACTGGTGTTATGTGAAGGCTAGCTCGGCTGTGTCAAACAGCATGGCGCCGTCGGTATCAAAAGCAGTTTATCGCGCGATTTCTATGAGCAATTTATGTATAATCGTCACTGTTCACATCTCGCGCTATGAGGAGTCGTCTTCATACCACGTACGGAAGTCACACATTTCGTCGTAATCATCCTGTAACAAGAAAATTAACATTACACAAAGAAGTAGTGATAAGATCCATCAAAAAAATTTCACATGTTTTTTAAACATACAGTTAGGTACCGTTAGGTATATGAAAAAACAAATGAATCTCGGTTTTCGTAACACAAATGCATGAGTAAATAGCGGTATAAATTTGAAATTGGAATTCCTAACCAAAGAAGAAAGAAAGAATATTTGAAATCAAAGTGGCCAGTACGACAAAACGCCAATTTCATATGTAAAGACCTAATATATAAAAAAAACTGACCGCCATCCAATCGTGATCCAATACGTCTTCGGCCGCAAAGCGTAACTCCGGTTGCGGTCGGAGCATGTTAGCGACGAGGTCTATCGCGCCCGCGGACACTCGCTCCCAGTGTGGCGCGGGGAACTCGAGTCGGGCGGACAAGATGGCGTCGAACAACCGCTCCTGGTCGCCATCGGGAGAGG
The DNA here is from genome assembly GCA_963565745.1 of Phengaris arion. NCBI lineage: Eukaryota > Metazoa > Arthropoda > Insecta > Lepidoptera > Lycaenidae > Phengaris > Phengaris arion. Next base: position 13,976,628 of record OY751440.1, on the reverse strand, counting down.
AGAATGGCGGGAAACCGCAGAGCAGAATGTAGAGGATCACACCCGCCGCCCACACGTCAATCTGGAATTCAGTAGAGCGTATTACGTTACGGACGCGCGACGTTACAGCTTAGTAGTAAGTTAAGATTTTGGTACATCCTCACTTGCAAAACTTGAAACGGAATGTAGGTGATGCTTTTGTCATAATCTGTTTCTAGATTCAGACAATCTAGAATCTGTGTCACTTGATACATATTTAGTGAATGATGCGTACATATTATATTATGTCCAAATGGCATAGCCGGGCACCGTTAATCAAATAGTTAACTTCGTTAATCGTTAATCCGCTACAAAAAAAGTTAGCTTCGTTAAACGTTAAAGCGTTACATTTCGGAAGAATTAACGCAAGTTAACGTTAATCGTTAATCCGTTAGTATGTGTAAAATTGCATCTTTATATCTTTGCGTTAGTGAACTTATAAAACCTGTTGATTCATTCATCAATTATCAACACGTAAATGATTACTGACAGTAATTTATAATAACAACAAACAAACAAACAAAACACTCGTGACTCTAAGCACCGGCGCTAAGTAATGAAATGATCAAACGAAACAAATCTCTTCGCAGTTTTCTTTCTCACTCGCACGCGCCGGCAAAATATATCTAGTTTTGTTTTTGTTTCACTCGCTGCCACGCGCCGCCCGGCACTTGTCGGTGCCGTGCGGTAACTATTAGGCATTGGATTGACGATTAACGGACTTCTTCATATTAACGGAAGTTAACGTGTCCGTTAACATTTTTAAAAGTTAACTTAAAAGTTAATCCGTTAATCAAAATGTTAACTTCGTTAATTAACGATTAACGGATTAACGAGTTAATGCCCAGCTATGCCAAATGGCTTACTTTTAATTGGTTAACGTAAACACGGCTTATCATTGGTCAATTTTAACATATTATGTAGCTACTGCCTATGCGCGATTTACTGCATTCTTAACGCGAATGTACTATAGCATCGTTTCTCAAGCGGGGGGTCGAGTTTGATTTTAAAGGGGGTCGCAGTCTGTTGAAAAATAATAAATACAAACTACATATACGTACAAAATATTCGTTTATTAAAGGAATTAATGATAGTGTAGTGTTATAAAACTTAATATTAATAAGATGTAATAAATAGCATGAAAAAATAAACGTATAGCTTACTTTGTTTTAACAAAATGATTAATCATGAACATTAATGAATTAATGCGATATTTGGCATTGTTTCTCACTCAAAAGTATTTCTATACGTAGATCATCTTTGCAAACACTCGGAAGTAAATTATTTTCGAGTGATGACAGACATTTTCTGTATTAAATTTCAAAGTCACCATAGCCGACGCGTCGCCGCCGCCCGCGAAGACCCACCGCCCGCGAAGACGCGCCGCCGCCCGCGAAAAGATATAGGCGCGCCGAGTGAGCAAGAGAGATAGTCATAGTGAGTAATTTCAGTCAGTGACTAATCTTAGGCCTTTTCATCCGATATTGCATAATTTATACAGTATTCTCCGAGCGAAGTAACCACTCTTGAAATACTGTAGTGCCTGGGACAGTGGGTTTTTAAATGTCGTATGGTTGCCCAAGCGCATACGGCATTCTCACAACATAGTCAGCCTAGTCCAGAGGAATGACTGAGATGACAGAAATGAGGAGGTCAATACGTCTGGGGCCAACCATGTGCGGATTTCCTTACGATGTTTTCCTTCACCGTTAGAGCGTCCATATAATGTACTTGATACCTGAAAAAGTCTCATTGGTCCACGCGACAAACCTGGGAATCGAAGCTGCACTCTCTCGAGTGCGAATCAAACGGTCTACCCACTAGGCCACGGAGCTCTTAGTCAGTGACTATAAGCATACATATTACCCAAGTCATATAGACCTATATAATCCTTCTTTTATGCTTTAAACGAGAAGGTGGTTAACCTCCACATAAGGGACACCTCTTGTGTTGTGTAGTAGCTTTTATCTAATAACTAGGAGAATAGTTCGTTTTTAAATTTATTGCATGTAATATTATTATTTTTAATTCTATTGGGTATATTATTGTATATTTTAATAGTCATGCAATATGCGTTCTTGCTATGAATTGTTAACCGCTGTGCTGGAATAGTAATATTTTTACTACTGGTTCTTTTACATCTGGCATTTTGTTTATCATTATATTTTTTTTATAAATAGGCACGATTCTAATATATATAGACTAGCAAGAGGAAGTATTTTAAACTTTCTAAAAAGAGGTCTACAATGTGCTAGTCTATCAGCTCCTGCCATAGCTCTGATACATTTTCTTTGTATTAAGAATGCTTTGTTTAAATCTACTGAATTTCCCCACAATACTAGACTATATCTTAATGTTGAAGAAACGTATCCATGATAGGCTGTTACAGCGGCATCTAGTGAAACAATATTTTTTATCCTCCTCAGAGCAAATACAAACCTATTAAGTTTATTACAAACATACGTGATCTTTCCAATTTAAGTTACTATCTAAAATAAATCCTAGAAATTTAGTAGAAGGTACGCATTTAATAGGGCTTACTTTTATTTCTAAATGTTTGCCATTATTATTAGTCGATTTATAAAATTTTATTATTTTAGTTTTTTCTAGATTGACCTGTAAATTATTACAATACAACCATTTCGTCACATTTTTAATTTCATTTTCATTCTCGTCATTTAAATATTGTTTGCAGGATTTTATTAGCAATGTTGTATCGTCAGCGAACATGATGCCCTCATGTTTTAAAATTTTTGGCAAATCATTTATATATATTATAAATAAGTTTGGACCCAAAATACTCCCTTGTGGTACACCGCAACTATTGATTCTGTATTCAGATCTATAAGAAATTTCTCTATTGTTTATAATATTTGTTATTTCAGTACATTGCTTTCTGTCTTTTAGATAAGATTTAAACCATTTATGTGCATTCCCCCTTATACCATATCTATTTAATTTATCGAATAGGTGTTCATGATTAACAAAATCGAAAGCTTTACTCATATCAAGGAATACTGCTGCTACAGATAACCTTTTGTCAATTGCTTCTGTTACTTGTTTTATTAGTGAAAAACAGGCCAGTGTTGTGGAGCTACCTTTTGTAAAGCCAAATTGTTGTTTGCTAAATAGATTTCTCGAATTTAAATATTGCACTATCTTAGATTGCATAGCCTTTTCGAAAATTTTTGAAATAACTGGTATTAATGTAACTGGTCTAAAATTACACATATTATTTTTCTCGCCTTTTTTAAAGAGAGGTTAACTACAGATTCTTTTAACGCAGTTGGAAAATGACCTTGTTCAAAGGATAGATTAACTAGATGACAAAGGGGGTAACAGATATACTTTGCAGACAACTTTATAATCTTGGTGTTAATATGGTCATATCCAGTCGATTGAGTATTATTCAGAGAATTAATAATTTTGTAGATGTCATTGGGAATTAAGGGAGATAGGTATATTGAATTTGATTCATTGTTAATTAAAATGTCATTTCTATTACTAAAAAGCATGTCAATCGGATTCTTATTATTATTATTATTTGTTATGTCAATGTAGTATTTATTAAACAATTTAGCAATGTCAGTTATTTCTGTGTATATTTTATCACCTACTTGTATATTGTCAATATTATTACGTGTGCTTTTGCCATCAATGTCATTTTTTATTAATGCCCATGTGGCTTTGCACTTGTTTTTTGACATTTTTAAAAACTTACTATTGTTTTTTGTTTTAGATGTAAGAAGTAACAAAGGGTATCAATGTTTTCAAAGCTACAAAATAGTTTAATGAGTTGATTGTGAGTGTCATTTCGTAATTCGGCAGCTGCAACAATATCGTCATCAAACGGATTGAGCACCCATCTTTTCGATAAATCATTATTGTCATTTGGAAAATATTCTAGTAACTGAATCTTCAATTCACCTATCGGAGTAATTTTATTTTTATTGCTCAATTTCAAGCAATATTGTAGTATTGAAATTAAGGGAAAATCAATAAATAAATTAAGAAAAGAAAAGAAAGGGGGCCGGTGTTCAGTGCAGTGTAATAATCGACGCCCTAGCAAGGGGCCACGCCCTACCTGATTACCTGCCCTGCCCTGCCCTGCCTGCCCTGCATACCGTGTAATGTAATAGGCCTATAAATGCGTTTTCATGCTCTCCAACAGGCGGTCAATAAAAAATTCGAATATAGAAAATTTTCTATATTCGAATTTTTGTTAATATAATCAGAAGTTGCAGTAAATGCATCAAAATTTCGTTTTTCATGCATTTACTGCAACTGATCCGAATACTAAGCTTTTTGATAAAGGCTGATAAACTTTATCTGTCATATATGTTTATGATTCATGCTTTCCGCAGATAGCGCTTTAAAACAACACATTGTGGCTTGTCATCCAATGCAATAAATCCATATTTCAAATATGTGTCGTTGTATAACCTGTTCTTTTTCTTCACAGATTCACCAGATGTAGAAAGAGCATTTCGTTTTGTCACATATTTGTCCATTTTAATTTAACTTTTTAACCCACTTTTTACTATTTTCTATTTATAAAAATTAAACAGTGAGTGAGATTAGATAGTTGTGGTATGTACTTGCTTCCCTATACTACTTCCCTAAAAATGTAAATAACAATAAAGCTCGGCTCCTTTTGTTTTTATAACTAAGGCAATTAACATGTACAAAACCCGTCCTAGCGTATGTGCCAGTGCCACAGGATGCGCAAGCGGCTTATTTGGTAATTTCGTACACCGCAGGCTTGAAACCATTGAAAGCTAATATAACGTATAGATGATAAAAATAGAGCGCTATGTAAATATTATTATAATTTTATTGTGACGGGGTCGCGTCTTTTTACTTAACTTTTTGGATTTTTCGTGGGTCGTAACATAAAAATGGTTGAGAAACGTGGACTATAGTGAGGATGGATGTTTGTTACTCTTTCACTGAACTACTGAACGGGTTTCGATGAAATTTGTCATGGTAGTTTACGCTCTGGAATAAAACATAGGCAACTTTTAATCCCGAAAAAGTACAGTACTCCCGTGGTATACCCGATACTATATTTACGCGGGCGGAGCCGCGGGAAAAAGTTATTTAATTATATTTACAATATACCTTCAGTCCATATCCAGTCTCCAGCAATATCTCTGGAGCGACATAGGTGGGTGTTCCACAGACCGCGTGAAGTGGTCTCCACACTTCCACGGCTAGGCCAAAGTCTGCCAGCTTAAGACCCCTTATGCTTCCATCTGGACCCACTTCCACCTGTAAAATTGAATACATGGCTTTTAAATAATGAAAAATAAAAAAAAATAACTTTTTCTAACAACATAAATACAAAAATATATTATTATTATATATTCAAGAAATCGGTAGACAGACATTGAAATACTAATATTCAGCAGTCAATTTGTTTTTGTTATAATAATACATTAAAAGTAGAGAGCATAAAAGCATGGACCAATCATGGTATAATTCCTCCATCATAAAAGTGACAGGAAAAGACATTCTGTACATTTCTGTACAATTTATTTATTAACGGTACAATAATGTAATGAAAGAATTCATATAACATACAGATGAATGACAATTATTTTAAATGCTTTTAAATCCAGAGGTTTCAAAAATCCACATCTTTTACGTTTATGATAAGAAAAGATCCAAATGACAAGGTAAAGGTGGCAAAAAATTTATTTATTTGACAAATATTTTTGTCATCATGCTATATTGATAACAAATTAAACTTGTAGTGAAAGAAAATGTAGTCAACTTTAAAAAAAATCGTTTAGAAACCTCTGTATTCACAGAGATGTATGATTAGTGATGGTCTTACCAATAAGTTTTCAGGTTTGATGTCTCGATGCACTATAGAAAGCGAGTGTAGGTATGCAATAGCTGATGTTAGGTGGCCGATTAGCAAACGCGCTTGAGGTTCAGAAAATTTAGAAGCGGCTGCAATGCTATCAAATAGGTCGCCACCTAGAAAAATAGTACAAAATAAAGGAGTCAAAGGTGCAATAAGATAAAAAAAATCGTATACACATTACCATATCATGAAGCGGACAAAGTTAGAGTTTTCGAGTCTGATGTAAAAACAATTATGATGTTCATATTATGAGTTAGAACTATTAAAATATTAGTTGTATTATACATATACAAATTAAGAATCCCACTTACCGCTGACTAGTTCCATGATAAGGAACAACCATTCCGGACTGTCTTGTTCTTCGACAAGAGAGACTATCCGGGGATGACACAGCTTCCGCATGACTCGCACCTATTACGAAAATATTGTTTCCATGTATTTTAGTAGTGGGATTGGTGATAATGATAATGAAAAACAAAATAACAAGTCATAAGTAATAGCTGCCCATATAGATTTTGGTGACGGTGGCCAGATGATCGCGTGGATCATCTTTCTTGTCAGACAACATTTAGCTTGCATGGCCTAACCAGACTTGAAAACAACATACCTATGTTGTTGTTCCAACGTGGGGATCGAACCCACGACCTCCGTAGTAGAGAGCCAAGCTCTAACACTGGACCACGGAAGTGTTGTGTTGGCAACGAGTCAAAATATATTGAAATAAACAAACCTCAGCCTCCACATAATGCTCTTTGCCCTTGCACTTAGCTTTGTCAATAATTTTAAGAGCATACTCTTTTCCAGTGTTTTTGTCCTTGCATATTCTTACTACAGCAAAGTTTCCATCTCCTGTAAAGTGACAAAGTAGGTAACAAAAATAGGCATGATACTTTAAAAAAAATCCGTCTATTAGATGTTAGAAAACATGTTAATAAACAATCTAGAATCCATTTTCGTATATCTTTAAAAATAACGAAGATACAAACAATTTTTTTTTACAAAAATTACAATTTACAATATGAAAGCCATACGTTTGTCATTAGAAAATGTATGGCGGTAGCAACTTGTGACGTAGCAAATCATTTTGCGAGAAAGAGATGGATAATATTTTTTATTTGCATATAATTTTAATCATGTCAATCTAAATACCTATTTCTTTTAGATTTATTCATCTTTAATCAACAATATTAAAATTTAATTTATAAAAATGTGATATTTCTCACTAGGCAACATCCCCATTTTATTAATTAATGGGTTGTAAACCAGGAATATAGATAATACAAAAAAAATTTAATGTTGTCTTTATAACTTCAGCAACTACTTTTTCATCAAGTTTTTCATTAGATTACTTATGTGTAGCACAAAATATAACAAATAAAATTATATCCATTTGCATTATACTAATATAATTTTAATTTTTCTTTTTCTGCTGCAATGGTGTCTGGAAGAAGCGCTTTCGGCAGGAAGACCTCCATTTTGCACTTTTTTTTTACATTTACCATACTGTATTGTATTAGGTCTTACATATGAAATTGGCGTTTTGTAAAGGAGCAACATAGTCGATTTTTTAAAAACATAATATACCTATTTATTTAATCATAGTATATCCTTTTGCCATCTCATAGGTAGTTCATAGATTCCTTTACTAAAAAACAATTTGGACAGGAATATCTTTGAAGGCGCTTTGGACTGCCCCATCGGAGTTGAATTTTTTCCCTTGCAAGAAGTTATCCAAATTGCGAAAAATATGGTAATCTGTTGGAGCACGGTCCGGGGAGTATGGTGGATGTCTTAGACATTACAATTGAAGCTCCTCTAATTTGGTAGCCATCTGTTGTGCAGTGTGTGGTCTAGCATTGTCCTGAAGCAGCAGTGGCCTAGAGCGAATGACCAACCTTGGTTGTTTAGCAGCTAGTTTTTCCATCATGATTTGCAGTTGCTGGCAATAGACATGTGCCGTAATCGTATGGCCAGATTTAAGAAAGCTGTAGTGAACGACACCGGCACTAGTCCACCAAACGCTCACAAGCTCACAAGTAATTTTTTTGAGTCAATTTTTGCCTGGGACAGGTTTTGGCTAGTTCGCCAGGATTCAGCCATAGCGATGAGCGTTTCCGATTATCGTACAGGATTCACTTTTCATCGCGGGTAATGATTCCATTTAAAATCCCTTCATTATTATGCCAGTTGAGTAATGTAACGCAGCAGTCAACGCGCGTTTGTCGCTTTGCAGCAGTCAATTCATAATAATTGCTTCAAGTGGATTAAAACAGTTTTATCACTAACACCGCAGCCTGCAGCTAACTCGGACGGGTTTGCGACGGATCCGCTTCCACAATAGCCTTCAATTCTTCATTATCAGCTTTGGTCTCCGGCTGTCCACGGGGCTTGTTCTGCAGGTCGAAATTTCCAGAACGAAAATGTTGGAACCAAAAACGCACTGTGTTTTCTTTTGCGACACCGCCGCCATACACATCATTGATCCTTCGAGCCGTTTCTGCAGCACTGGTGCCACGGTGGAACTTGTACTCGAAAATAATACGATATTTCAAGTTTTCCATTTTGTAAACAGAGTGACGCAAAGAAAAAACCAAAAGAGGAAAAAACAAATGATTTACGGTTTTCGAAACACAAATGCATTAGTAAATAGCGGTATAAATTTGAAACTGGAATTCCTAACCAAAGAAGATATATTTGAGATCAAAGTGTAAGTAAGTAAGTGTAAGTTTCATATGTAAGGACCTAATATATCTTCTTTGGTTAGGAATGCCAATTTCAAATTTATACCGCTTTTTACTTGTATTTTATTTCATATGTAAGGACCTAATATTTTTGTTATTGTGCAAATAGAGTATTTGTTATTATTAATAAGCCATAGAGAAGATACCATTAATTTTATTTTAAAATAATAATGCATACATATTACATACCAATAATTTTTCCAACATTATATTTAAGTCGGAGAGGCTGAGGTAGCAGATTAGCTAATGGAGACTCTTCATTCTCTCCCGCTGCAGCACTTGCATCATTTTCTTTACGAGCAGCACCACTAGCTTTCACAGGCATACGCGGCTTGGGTCCGGCTCTTTAAACAATTCAAAATACAGAACATTGATAAACATTTATGATATAGGAAATAATAATATACTTCCTAAATTTAAACAATGACGGGTAAAGCAACATAACTGATAAATAAAGTAATGACTGACAGTAATATTGCATTAAATCTAAAGGTCAATTGTCAATTTAAGGATAATAAAATAGAAAATTATTTATTTTCATCATCAATGTAAACTTATTAGATTTATAACATATTTTTACCTTGTGTTCCTAGTGACTGGATTGTATTTAGTTTTTCTATATTGCAATACAGCTTTACTTTCTTCAAATTCTAATTCAAAGTCTTCTTGATTTACTCTGAAAATACATAGTTTATAAATATAATACTAATATTTAGTTTGCATGTTGTATAAATTACTAATAGGTATGTGTGTCTTATCAATAATGTAAATAGTCCAAATAATAATTACTTTAATGTGCAATTTGTAATATAAACATGATACTTGTTTTTATGAAAATCTTAAATGACTAATCTACATTACTGGCTATTAATTCTATTAAAATATCACTTCAACTAGATATATCATGCGAGTTGTGACTCATTTATGTTACACATGTGAGTAATGTGGTAACTGGGAACTAGTCTTGATAATATTACCTCTCATTTCCATAAGCAAAAAAGACATCCTGCTCTTCAAAGAACTGGTTCAAGGATGTAACTGGAGTGCCAGATTGTGTGAAAACTTTTCGGACACAGCCTGTATCTAATTTTATACATTCCGTAATAGCTGCTAAAGCATGTTCCAGTGTTGGACTATTGCGTTTATTCAATAGCAACCTGCAAACCTATAAGTATAAATTGAAGTTGTATTTATGCTACATTTACCAGGAAACAAAATAGGAATAAATTTTTATATTTTTAAAATGTAGGTACCTGATTACAATAACCATAACAATGATTTAATTACCTTGCGAGGCTTTACACCATTTCTTAGAATAGTTACTATTCGTGGTCTGACTACATTGTCACCAGCTGGGCTTACTCGTGGTGACCCATTACCAGTAGTATTACTACCATTTGTCTAAAAAAAACATGAGTTTAAATATTTTTTTCACTGGATCTATCAATCAACTATCAAACAACACAGGAATAAATCGCTGCTGGATGTGTAACTATTACTTTATACTAAAAATGTATAGTTTATGTACATGTTTCAGGTAATCATAAACCATAGCACTTGTTTGCAAATATAAAATATGATTTTTCTTTCGACAAAATACTTGAGTTGTAGAAGTTTACAAGGTATAGTAGTTTTCTTACAAAATAAAGGTAACAAGGATTTACCTGTAAGTAACGGGACAGTCTGTTATTGGCTCTAGCTGGGGAGGGACTGGCACTGTCACTGAGTGATTCTGGTCCACTCAGCCGGAATGACTGCGGTGTAGTAGCAGCCTCATAATCCAACCGTTTGAATGGCTCTCCAAAACCGCTACATACATATGATTGTCCATCTTCTAAGTCATCCAAGTTGCCAATCTATAAGATAAATCAAGTTCTCATGACAACATTCTTGATGGACTAATGAGCCAGATTGTTAATTTAATAGAATAACACAAAATAATAATATTTGTCTTATATTTGACTGAGCAATATTAAATTGAATTTCAGTAGAAGATGAGAGTAAGAATAAGCAAAGCAAAATCATGAAGTAGGTATGGAAAATATAAACATTTACTTACTTTCTTACCCTCTAATGAGTATATTGTTCTTACACCACTAGGTAATGTAACATTGTCAACTAATACTCTTGTAAGATCTGCAGTTAAACTGTCAAAAGACCTGAAAGATTGAGGTGATATATGAATTAATTGCTTAGTTAGTAAGGACTATATTATAAACAATCTTAAATAATGAATTGCTTAGTGTTTATTTTTTTAAATTATTATAGGGTAAAAACACTGATTATCAGCACTTTAAGAGATAGTCCTAGTTTAACCCGGATTATTACAGAGGAAAATACTATTTTATTCACAATGACGAGTTTTCTAGGTCACTTATTTAATCAATGTATTTTATAAAAATAAGCATAACTAAAAAATTACCCTGTCCCCATTTATTAGTCACCATCAGTACCAATTATTAGGACTGGGCTACCCAGTTATCAGCACTATGATAGTGGTAATGAAATTAGGTAGTTAATATGAAATAAAACAAAATTCAGAGAATAATTTCTTTTTTATACCTTGACTGATAATCAAAGTTTCGTAATAATCGGTCTTTAAAAAAACATTAATTCTTATTAATTACCCTAGTCTGTTCACCCTAGTTGACCCTAGTCTGTCTCATTATGCTTAGCATATAGGTATTCCAAGTTTTAATGTAGTATCTTTAATTAACTTTTAATTCCACTAATAGTCTTAAGTCTTAGTGAAGCATCAAAGAAAATGACTATGGTAAAAATACTATTGAGTTATAGTTTATAGTACGGGAAACTAGAGACACTTGATCTCCCTTTTGTTTTTTCCCCTTATTTTCTACATATATATCCTATTAAAAAAATTGTACTGAAAGACGTGGAGTTTATCTAGCTTCAAGAATGTGCAACAACCAACAGAATATCAGTCAAAATAAGTACCAATTTACCTGCTAAGACTAATGACACGGATTTGTACTAAATGTTCCCATATAAGGTAGACTTGATCCCCTGTACTATGCAACTTAAAGAGTTTTTAAAACATTGATGTAACTTTCAATTATTCCATATAAGAACACTTGTACTAATAAATTGGAATTTGCAAAACATTGGATCCAGATGTGAGCACCATATGTTATATGATTAATTTTACTATAACTTTAACTCCCTTTTATTAGATAAACTTCATAAAACATCTCAGATAAGAGACAGGCCAAAAGTTTCAGTAAAAAATATGTAAAAGATCAAAAATAGCATAATATGAAAACACATGAGCTTACAATCAAATACAAGGAACCTGATAAAAAATTCTAACTGTTAGGACACCAACACTCGTTTACATAAATATCGTTGTTTTTAAATTGAAAAGTGTGGTGTCGCCGGCAGTAGATTCCAGAAATATTAAATTTTTGTTTTAACTAAGTGGAAACAATAATTAATTAGTGAGAAGCTTATAATTTTACTATTTGTTGATGGTGCTGATAATTTGGTGCAGTGCTAGCAATTGGATGTCACCCTAATATTTACAAGCTTTATATTCGCTAATAATTTTTAGTAGGGTAAATGGAAATGAACCTCCTAAAAGTGAAAGTATGCTACAATGTTTATATCGTGAGCTATGAGTTTTTTTACCTGTATCGTTCAGGTAATACGGGTATTGTGACTCCCGAGTAGAATTTATCGCCGTTTCGAAAGAATCTTATTCGCTTTGCTTTACGTGCTGGTTGTGATCGCACTATTACGTTACGTCGATTCGTCCTAGTTTTCATAATTTCCATATCGCTTAAATCCTTTTCTAGGTCACAAGCAGAGCTAGAACGGCTCCCACTTCGGCTCAAATTATTCTCCATCCTGTAAATGAAAGTTATGACAAAGTTACACATTGATAACGTATGGAGTAACACAAATCATAAGTGCTTATGAAACGTACTTTATTTGTGTAAGTATCTTCTTATATTAAATATTGCCCAGCTACTTATCACGGATTACTTAAATATGACCATTTTATGCATTTTCAAGCAATAAATAAGTTTTTACACAACTAAATAATGATTAACTTCTTGAAACACAGAAAACTGTACTCCATAGATGATAAATACTATTGCTGAAACTATACTCTGTGCAGAACCATAGATGTTATGTAGTTACTCTCAGTAGTAATACATGGAGAATAGAGGTAAGGAGGACCATATCTCTAAGCTAAAAAGTGACCGACAAAAGAATTAAATAATAGTTCCAAAACTGGCCATAATGACGCTAGAGTGGCAAGGGTCTGTGATATGAAGTTAGAAATAAGAGATGGGTGAAGATAGTTGAGTTTAGTCATTTATGTTTTTGATGACTATGAGTAGTTTTTAGTAGTTAATTCAGTCAGTTAATATTTTTATATAAAAACCGAAGAAGATCTTAAGATTTAATTATCCGTTTAAATTTTGCCGCTTTACACCCTTGCGTCTGAAGCGCCCCCTATTTAACGCTATTTTACGGACACTTTTCATGAATGGAGATGGTACTTCTTACTCTATTCTCCATGTAGTAATACTTACCAGGCCAACTCTACCACCACGCGCTCATTCATCAAATCAAATAGCGCGAGCTTCCGTAACTTCCTGTTACACACTTCCGCCCCATTTCACGAAATCACTCCCACAAATTGCAAGAAAGCGAGAGGAAAGGTGTTACAGTTCCAAAACTCGCGACCACAAAAATCGCCCATTATATCCACGAGATATAATGGGCCATATGGCCCATTACATCTCGTGGATATAATGGGCGATATATATCCACGAGATGTAATGGGCCATATGGCCCATTATATCTCGTGGATATAATGGGCGATTTTTGTGGTCGCGACAGACAGTGTAAATAATAGAACTCTGCGCTAATGCAATAGAGCTGAAAATCGAAGTGTCAAGTGTCAAATGTCAGATTTAATAACTCTTAACGATTTTCAGTTCTATTGCATTAGCGCAGAGTTCTATTTACAGTGCAGTTTTTTCTGCTACGACCACAAAAAAACTCTCGTGGGAACGTAGCTTTATTGGTGGTATTACATCGGGATTTATTTAATCTTGCGAACAAAAAATAAGATGGCGACTGCACATGAGCATACTGTATTACTGAATTTGGCAGCGAATTAATATGTTGGCGACTAAATTACTAAACTACTCTTGCACTCAAGTGACAAAAAATACGAAAATCGGCGAAATTTAATCCAAACTCGCATTGAAATTTATAAGTTGGCGACTTAATTTCCGAGTAGGTGACTATTATACGATGTAAGCAGCTATAAAACCAGATTGGGTTGATAAATTAATTGCTTCTAAAATTCTATTTGCAGGCTACAGAAAGTCGCATTTTTGGATACTGTTTGAGTTTGTTTTCCTTTAGTATGGGTGACGTTTTTAAAATTTTTGGGGTTGCAAAATAATATGAAAACTAAATCCATTTTGAAAATCCAAAATAGCGTGAAAAATTTTCATTACAATTAATATAGGTGTCCTTTATCAGGTTTCTGGGGGTGTTGATTATAAAATTGTCATCTAATTTCAATTTCCAAAATAGAGAATTTTTATTCTTCGTAAAAATGACATGAGTGCTAATTTAAAAGTTGTTGCGGATGCTGATTAGGAGCGATGATTATTACACAGGATGTATAGTAGCTATATAAGCTATAGAAATTTTTGGAAATTCAGGCTAAAAAAAACTCGTATCATAAAGAAAATAAGTGGTTACGGGATTGGTTTCAGTAGGATTACCTGTTCTCGAGATAGAAGCGATTATAGAAAAAAATATGGCAATGCTCTACTTTGAGATACGAACGATGTATAAAGCTATAAAAATGTTGGAAAATTCAGTATTTTCAAATTTCTTATCCTACCATCATGAAGAAAATATGTGGTTGCGAGATTACTAAGAGGGAGGAAATTTTCATTATGTTTTCAGTAGGATGCACCGTTTCCGAGATAGAAGCGAATATAGAAAGAAATATGGCAACGCCTGTTTTGAGATAAGAGCGAATGTATAAAGCTATAGAAATGTTGGAAAATTCAGGATTTACAAATTTCTTTTCCTCATATCATGAAGAAAATATATGGTTGCGAGGTTACTAAGGGGGAGGAAATTTTCATATTTTTTTCAGTACGATGCACGGTACAATTATTATAGAAGAAAATATGGCACTGCTCTACTTTGAGATACGAGCGATGTGTAAAGCTATAGAAATGTTGGAATATATAGGAATTTCAAATATCTGTTTCCGAGATAGAAACAATTATTATAGAAGAAAATATGGCACTGCTCTACTTTGAGATACGAGCGATGTGTAAAGCTATAGAAATGTTGGAATATATAGGAATTTCAAATATCTTTTTCTCCCATCATGAAGAAAATGTGTGGTTGCAGAGTTACTAAAGGGGGAAATTTTCATTATTTTTTCAGTTGGACGCACCATTTTTGAGATAGCAGAATTTTTCAGAAATAAATATATATCCGTCATTTTGAAATTTCAAAATAAATTATTTTTTTTTGTATTAAAAATAAATGTCCCCTAACTTTGAAATTCAAAATGTATATCTTTTTTGTATTCAGCACCCCTAAAAACCTCGAAGACGACACCCCTATCAATTTTACAGAAAAATAAATATTCGCCATTTTGAAATTACAGCATGAATGAATTTTTATAATCAGTGACTCCAGAAACCTAGAAAAGGACACCTGTATCCATTTTTTTAATATCTGCTATCATGGAAATTCAAAATGACTTTTTTGTAATCTACACCCCCAGAAACCTACACACCCATATTAATTTTTATAAAATAAAGTATATCCGGCATCTTGGAATTTCAAAATGAATGTCATTTTCATATCCAGCACCCCCAAAAACCTAGTAAGCGACACCCATATCAATTTTACGAAAAATAAATTTACACAATATCTACACCCCCCGAAGCCGAGAAAAATTACAAAATGTAGCTGCCTATTGGTCCTGCGTATCCAGATACCACCGCTTACGATCCACGCTACAGAGTGAGACGCACTGAGATGTATTATCCGTCTCACTCGCACGATCCACGTCACCAGAGACAGAGACGCGGTGTCGTCCATCTCACTCCTACATCGGCGCACACCTTGTCATTGGTCAGAAGAATATGACATACACCAGCGTGAATCAATACCCCCTAATATAATATATTATAAGCTCACTATTCACTACAGGAGGACAGGATCGTCCTGTCTCCCGTGCGTGTTAGTGCTTTCCTGCTTACTCCGCGTTTCGTGCCGTCTCGCTCTGCCCGCGTCGTAGTGTCTCGCTCACTCCGCGGCAGTGTCGCCCCGCCCCAAACGTGTTGAGTAGCCGCATTCACTCCACGCCCGTGCCGACCCATCCTAGTGCAGTGCCGATAAACTCCGCTTAGCGTTCGTCAATTCACTCCTTATTCGTAAGAATAACGAGTGGATTGTCGCCTGCTGAGGAGTTGCCCTGCCCTTGGCCTCCCGCTGGGCTGTTCCAGCGTTGGGTCACGGGGAGCCAGCCTCCTCAAAGTTTTATACCGTGCAAGTACGTACACTTTCGTGACTACTTTGACACTTAATACGTGTTAGTGTTTAGTGTCCCACCGTGTCTGTGTTGTGTGAATACTTTCTTTTTATCAACTTCCTTGTGCATGCACACTGTTTCGTGCGTGTATAATATGTGACTGTTTGTGCGTCATATCTCTGTGTACATGGTACAGTAAGAAACTGTACTGCAACCATGGCCGACCGTGGTTCGCGGCCGCACAGCCGCGACCGCCCCAGCCACTCCTGCGCCGGCTCAGCTGCGTCGCGCAGCGGACCCTCATCACGGTCCAGCTCGCGCACGTCAGAGCGCGCGTACCTGTCTGCTACCGAGCCCAGCTTGAGCGGTACGGATACCGCTCGCCCCGGGCCGCCTTCGGCATTATCGCGGGGGTGTACTGACACCCCCCCACCCCAATGCCTTCCGACGGCGCCCCGCCGCGAGTCAGGGCCCCCGCCCCGCCCAGCCAAAAAGGACCCGGCCTCACCACCGCGCCCCGCGCGCCCTATGACGGAGGTGTGCACCCCCCGCCACCCTCCAACAGCCGCCTCGGTGAGTACGAAACTCACCTTTACCGCCTCGCCGGCCTCACCGCCGCAAGAGGAGTGCAGTGCGGTAAGTGCACCCACCCCTAGGGCCCCTGCACCGGCCCCTGCGTTGAGCACCATGCCTCCGCCCCCTGCCCCCACTGTGCAGGTTACTAAGCGCCAACGCCAGCAGGTAACCTCCGAGATTTCCCCACCAGCCAAACGCGCCGACCGCCCGGCATCGTACGCCGCAGCGACTTCGGCCGCCCCGACCAGGGCCGGATCACCACTGGCCTCAACCTCGAGGGCCCCGTCACCGATGGACCAAACCACGGCGACTATTTCCGCGTCGGCGACGAAAACAACCTCGCCGCCGCCCCCGCCCCCTCCCCCTCCCCGCTGTCCTCCTCTCATAGTTGAGAGACTGGACAACTGGACTAGCCACTTTCGGAATCTAAAAGATCTCCTAGGCCACGCCCCACACGCAAAGCCCTACGCCCAGGGCGTAAAGTTTAATCCGCAGGGCGAAAAGGAATACCGGGTTGTCCAGCGCTACCTGGTAGACCTGAGCCAGTCGACGTCCATCAGCTGGTATTCATATGCCCTCCCACAAGAACGGGGACTGAAGGTCGGGATTCATGGTCTCCCGATGAACACCCCCATTGATGAAATTGCCGCCGACCTTAACCATCTGGGATACGAAGTTGAACACGTATCCCGGATCACAGCCAGGAAAGACCGCCCAGGTTGCAGCTACTTCGTGCTGCTCAAGCGCACACCGGACCTGGTACCCGGGATCTATCAGGTCACCGAACTGCTCAACATGCCGGGCATCAAGATCGAGGCCTGGCGTGGTAAGAGTGGCCCCGCCCAGTGCCATAGATGCCAGCAGTTCAGGCACTCAAGTAAGAACTGCCACCGCAAAATTGCTTGTGTGCGGTGTGGCGATGAACACGCTGCCAGTGACTGCCCCCGCCCCAAAACCGAAGAGCCCACCTGCGTAAACTGTAAGGGGGCCCACCCCGCAAACAGCAGAAACTGTCCGGTCTTCCGCAGGGAGGCCCGAAACCGTCAGGCGGGCCCCGTCGCCCGCACCACCCGAGCCCCCCGAGTGAGCCGTGACCCCCCCATCTCGGAGAAAGAGGTCCCCCCACCCCCGCCGACTGCCACTTCCCTAATGGCAGAGGCCAACGACCCCATCCCCTGTCCTACCCCCTCAGCCGCCCCCACCCCAGCCAGGAAGCACAGGAGGAGGAGGACTAAAAAGAGGTCCAAATCTGGAGCCACCTCCACAGCTGCCACCGACTCGGAGTACGAACCTCTCGCACTCCCCCTTCCCCCCGCAGAAACTGCTCCGATGCCCCCTCCCCTCCCCCAGCGCCCCCCGCGCGTGCCCCGTGCCCCGCGCACGGCCCCCTCGACCACTGCTCCCGAAGTGGCCGAGGTTTCCACCACCCCCGCAAACCCAGCGGCAGTGGCCACCACCCTGCCCGCTATTGCCCCCCCACCCCCCCACCGTCGATCCAGGAGGGAATCCCCGAAATCGACTGCCGAGCTCCTCCAAGCTCTTTTCTCCCTTGGCATGGCAACGTTCCTTAGGATCCAGGCCGGCGAAGATATTCTAAAGACCCTCCTCTCGGCCCTCCCAGAAGGAGCCACCCTCATCTCCCAACTGATCTCCAAATGGCTCCCAACGCCCCAACCTCAATAAAAGTCGTTCATTGGAACATCCGGGGGGTTCGCGGTAAGGTGGCCCCCCTACGCCACCTCCTTCGGGAACACCAAGTGGACGTCGCACTGTTAAGCGAGACCCTCTTGACCCCGCAGGACCGTCTTCGTATCCCTGGCTTCATGACGTATCGTCAGGACTATCTGGGGGGTGGTCATGCGAGTAGAGGCCTCGCCGTCCTGGTCGGCTGCAGACTACTCCACCAACTCCTCCCAGCCCCCCCGGTTACCTCCCTATATGCACTGGGCGTTGAGCTGGCACTCGGCTCCTATCGCACCCGAATATACGCGTGCTATAAACCCCCGGGATTGCATTTAGATATCTCCGACATCCACAGGCTCATATCAGATGAGCCGACGGTGATTGCCGGAGATCTAAATTGCAAGCATCCCGGGTGGGGTTCCCGCACGACCAACGCGGATGGTCGACGCCTGCACTCGGACTCCATTCAGACCGGGTACTCGGTGGTGGGCACTTATACCCCCACTTACTACCCCGAATGTCCCCGGTTCTCGCCAGACGTCCTAGATGTGGCCATCACCTTCCGGCTACCAGGAGCCTTCGACCAAGAGGCCCTTGACGAGGCCCACGGTTCGGACCACCTCCCCGTCCTGGCCTGTATCCGCGCGGCACCCGCGAGTGTCCCCCCCCCCTTCCCCCCCACCCGGTCCGCGACTGGGATATCTTTGCCGAGAAGCTGCACGAGAGCACGCCCAATTGCCCGGTCGATTCTGCAGAGGCCGTCGAATTGATGACCCTGCAAATCACCGAGGCAATTTCCGCTGCGTTGAAAGCGGCCACACTACCGCCAACCCAACGGCAGCAAACCAGGCCGCCGCTACCCCGCCACATCGCCGACCTCGTGGCGAAAAAGAAGAATCTGCGCCGCCAATGGCAGCGCACCCGCTGCCCAGCGATGAAGAGCCAGCTTAACCGCCTCACTGCAAAGGTAAAGAGTCTCCTAGAAGACCAAAACGCTGCAGAATGGACCTTGCGCATTCAGGAGGCGGGTGAGGACTGGCCCTCCCTCCACCGATTCTGCCGCAGGTTAACCGGCACAGCTGCTCCCGTTAGCCCTCTATTCCACCCAGACGGCAACTTGCGCTACCGAGCTGAGGATAGAGCAGAGATTCATGCCAAGCACTTGGAACGCCAATTCCAACCGCTGCCCACGACCGCAACGGATCACGCCCACATGGTCTCCGAGGAGGTAAAGGTCTTTCTCCTTTCCCCCCCCTCCCCCCCTACCTTCTTCTTTTCCCCGAGAGAGGTCCAAAAGACCCTATCTCGTCTCAAACCTAAAAAGGCCCCCGGCGCGGACGGTATTCCCAACGCAGCCCTCCGCCGCCTTCCCTTTAGAATGGTGGCCGCCCTCACCCGCCTGTTTAATGGCATAGTGAGGACCGGCCACTTTCCTCCTCCCTGGAAGCGAGGACTAATAATCAATATTCCAAAGCCCCATAAAAATTTGAGACGGGCCGAGGGCTATCGGCCCATAACACTGCTCTCAACCCTCTCAAAGTCCTTTGAAATCCTTCTCCTTAAACACCTTTCCCCGTACCTCCCTCCTCGCGAGGAGCAGTTCGGTTTTCGGTCCCAGCTGAGTACCACCCTCCAGCTGGTACGCGTGATTCACCACCTTTCCGTTGCGGCCAACAAAAAGAACTCGTCAGTCGCGGTCTTTTTAGACATGGAGAAGGCGTTCGATAGTGTTTGGCACGAGGGTCTCCTCTATAAGCTCATCCGTGCCGACGTTCCCCCCTCCCTGATAAGGCTCATGGCCTCATTCCTCACCGGTCGGACCTTCCAGGTCCGTGTCGACGGGACCCTGTCAGGTGAGTACCCCATCGCAGCGGGTGTCCCCCAAGGCAGCGTGCTCTCCCCGGGGCTGTACAGCTTCTTCGCCAGCGACGTGCCCAAGGACCCTGGCACCATCGCAGCGCTGTATGCGGACGATACAGCGTTTATCGCCAGCTCGCTAAACCCTGACCATGCCGCCATCAAGCTCCAGAGGACGCTGGACCTCCTCCCTGACTGGCTGAGCAAATGGAGACTCTCTGTTAACGCAGGTAAGTCCCAGGCGCTCGCCGTCACCACGAGAGCAAGTTTTCCAGCGCCCCTGAAGATTGGAGACGCCGTGATCCCATGGGGACGAACGGCGAAATACCTCGGGGTAATTATAGACCGCCGACTCTCCATGCGCGCCCAATGTCAGTCTGCGGTGGCCAAGACTGGAGCAGCCATAGCCCAGCTGAGACCAGCCTACGCGTCCCCCCAGATCCCTCTTAATATGCGTTTAGCTCTGTTTAAGACTTACATCAGATCCCGCCTCACGTACGCGGCACCAGCGTGGCACCACCTGCTCTCTGCGCCCCAGAGAGCGTTGCTGCAGAGAGCCCAGAACCGTGTGCTGCGCCGAGTCGCAGGTGCCCCCTGGTACGTGAGGAACGACACCATATCAAGAGACCTGAGGGTGGAGAGCGTCGAGGCTTTTGCGGCTCAGCTCTCCTCCAGATTGTTCGCGCGTGCGGATGCCTCGCGCCTGGTCGAGCTAACCGACCTGGCGCCGTGGCACGCCCGCCCGCCCGACCGCCACCGCCTGCCCAGGGATGCCGTCCCACCCGGAGGACCCAGCGGAGCCCGCAGCCCGCCCCGCCGCCCCCGAAGAGGAGGAGCCCAGACGCAATGATGCGCCATACCGAGCGCACTGATGCGCACCGGCGCACCGCGCCATCACCTTCGCGAGATCGTATCCCCCCCCTCCTACCTTTTCCCTTCACCGGCAACCCAAATGCCGGTGAACCTTCTCTAATCCGCGTCCGGGGCCTGACGAGTGGCAGCCCTATTGCCACCCCGTCGTCCCCGGGGCGTTTCCTTCCACCCCCGACATAAAAAGTCGGGGCCCGGAAGTCTTACCCCTTTTCCCCCTTTTCCCCCCCAGGTCGCTTGTGTCCGCGGTCCGGCAAAACGCGGCGTGTGAGGGAGTGGTCCCATACACGTTTTCTCGGCCCCCGGGTCGGGACCCCCACGCGCCGCTTGGAGCCGACCGCCGGTCTTGGTCGGGCCTGGATTGGTCAATCGCCGCTCTCTTGTACATTTCGGTTGCCCACCCCCACGGGCTTACCCCGCGTTCTGCCGCGGGGTGTCTTCCCTTAAGACACAGAGACTCATGCGCCCAGCACTAGTGCTGGGCGCGTCCTCCCACCCCAATTAGAGGGGCATATGCCCCTGGTATTGGTTAGCCCGCCGTAAGGCCCTTTTCAGGGGCCCGGCGTCGAGCCGAGAAGAGTCTCCTTCTCAAACAAGTACAGGAGGACAATTCTGTTCTCGGACACCGTCCGATGAACAGCTCCGCTCGCTCCGATCGTTCCGCATTATTGCGCTCTCGCGTGTGTGTGTACCACTGAAGAAGGAAGCCCGAAGAAAGAAGACAGCAAGAGTCAAGCCTCAAGAGTCAAGACAGCAAGAAAGAAGAGACAAGGCGCCACCCAACCGCCTTTGCCGCCCGACCCGTGCCGTACCGTGTCTCGCGCCGCGCCGCGACCGCCGCCTACCGGACGATTCGTGCGACCGCTCGCATCGTCCGTCTCGCTCTTTTGTGCGAGCCTTCTGCTCGCACACCCCGCCGCGTAGTTATCGCCGCGTGAGGACGAGCGTGCGACCGGTCGCATCGTCTGTCTCGGTTTTAGCGCGAGCCTTCTGCTCGCGCTCCGCCGCGTCTCGTCCGCGAACACTAGCACCCTAGTGTCAGTGTAACGTTAGTGAGTGAGTTCCAGCCGCCCCCAGGAACAATTGTAAGTACCGTGACACGTTTAGGCACACTACACGAGGAGTTTTTCCTCCATACACACCTCCCCTCCCGGTCGCCGGGAGGGGCTGTATCCCAAATAATAATTTAAGAGAACAGAATCCCACTCCCGGGATAAACTTCCTGATCATGACTGACGCCATGATCAGAAAGTTCCTGGAGTTTTTAAAATTAGAGATCCCCGACGTAGCGTCCAAGTGGGAACGCTTCGTGCGCATGCACGAACCTGACTCACCGGCGTCGCCCGATAGCGACGTCGCGTTAATTCCGGCCGACAATGAATCATCATCATCTCCTTCAGAGATGTCTTGCTCAGAGCAAGAAGACGACCGTAGTGAAGGGGAGTTCACTACGGTCCAACATAAAAAGACGAAGAAGAGGAAGCGTCCAGAGGGCACCTCCTCTCCAGTCCTAAGCTCCCCGACCAAGTCGGTCATTAAGATTAAGAATAGGAAAACCGTGCAGGCTCATGGCTCCGCGGCCCCTACTACCTCATCGGCCCCTCTGGCCTCCAAGGCCCCTCTGGCTTCCCAGGCCCCTCTGGCCTCCCAGGTCCCCCGAACCTCGCAGGCCCCTCCGGCCCCCCAGGCCCTTCCGGCACCCCAGGCCCTTCCGGCACCCCAGGCCCCTCAGGCCTCCCAGGCCCCTCAGGCCTCTCAGGCCCCTCAGGCCGTCCGTTCTAAAATGCCTCCTCCTGTAATCATACAGGAGAAGGCAAAATGGAACCTCATCTCAGCGGCGATTAACGAGCAAAAGCTGCGTTACTCGTCTGCACACACGACCCCAATCGGCATCAAGGTACAGGTTAAGACCTCGGAGGACCACCGCCTCCTCACCGCGTTCCTACGTAATAAAGGCATAGGTTATCATACTTATGCCCTTGAAGACGAGCGCCTTCTGCGCGTCGTCATTACCGGAGTCGACAAGTGCCTCTCTACACAAGAGGTACTTGTGGACATCAAGTCCCAGGGCTATCCCGCACTAGAGGTACATCGTATGTACCACCCAATCAAAAAACACGAGTACAATATGGTACTCGTAACCCTCCCCCTTACACCAGAGAGCAAGGATATCTTCAATATCCGAGCCATCTGTCACATTACGGGCATCCGTGTGGAGCCCCCCCGTAAAAGGGGCACCCCTGGCCAGTGCCACCGATGCCAACTTTACGGGCACTCGGCACGGAATTGCCAAGCCAGGCCGCGTTGCGTCAAGTGCCTCGGAGACCACGGCACCTCTGACTGCCCCCGCAAGAGCCCAGCTGAGGAGTCCGAACCCCCTAGCTGTGTTCTCTGCAAGTCCCAAGGACACCCCGCCAACTACAGAGGGTGCAAAAAAGCACCCAAAGTTAAAAAACGCGTTGCACCACAGACGAAAGGTGCCCCCCCAAAACAGAGATTCGTCCCTGCCCCCCTACCCTCCCAATCTGCATGGTTCAAGCCCGCGCAGAACAGTAGGTTGGAGCCAGCGGCTTTCCCCGCTCTCCCCAGCAAGGCCATGCCCTCCGCGCCCAAAGCGCCTAAGGCCACCCCCCCTCCGACTCCCAGCTTCACTGCAGACCTCTCTTTCGTCCAGCAGTTCCTAAGCAACGTCGGGCCTATTGACCCGATGGAGCTTTCCATTTTAGCGACAAAGCTAAAAGGATCGGCCACAGACCGCATCCAAGCTTTGTCAGACCATCAGGTCTTGATCCGTCAGATCAAGGCTCTCTCCACAAACGGTATCTAATGGAGCCTTCGGGAAGGTCAAAGCCGCACTCGTTACGCGTAGTGTCGTTCAATACGAACGGCATTAGGAATAACATAAGCGAAATTCGCGATTTTGTAAGCAGCCAAAATGTCGATATTCTTCTAGTGCAGGAGACGTTTTTAAAACCTAGTATTAGGAGCCCAAAAATAGCTAACTACAAAATAATCAGAAATGATAGAACTCGATCCCGACTCGGAGGCACTCTTATCTACTATAAAAAATCATTACATTGTATTCCCTTAGAGCCGCCGCCATTGTTAAGTTTAGAAACATCTGTTTGTCATATTAGCATGTCCGGTCACGGACCCATTGTTATAGTTAGCGCGTACCTAGCATGTAACAATGAATTACATTCCAGCGACCTGCAGGCGCTATTCAATTTAGGCAACGCTGTCATCATTGCCGGCGACTTAAATTGTAAACACACTGAGTGGGGCAATATAAATAACAATAAGAACGGCTCAATCCTTTGTAGCTTAACCGACACATTAAATTTTGCTCTTTTAGCTCCCACGGACCCCACTCGCTATGACACCAATGAAAACATCAACGGCGTCATACGCAATCCTAGTACTATAGACATAGCTCTAGTCAAAAATGTGTCCCTAAATATCTATATCGAGACTCTCCACGAGCTTAACTCGGACCACAGACCGGTTATGATTACACTTGGTAGTCTTAACCCCAATAATTGCAGTACTAGGAAGATAGTAGATTATAAATCACTAGCGGAGAACATCAAAGTCCTCCAATCTAGTCACTTAGATAAAATCCCCGATATTATAGATAGTAAAGAGACAGCCATAGAGGCCGCCTCCCACTTGACCGATCACCTGGTAGCGACCATAGAGAGATCATCTAGGGAGGTGCCAACGACCCCCAAGGGCCGTTGGCCCCTCCCTGAGGACATAAGGGAGTCCATCAGACTCCGAAATGCGGCTAAGCGCACATATGACCGCTACCCGTCGGAAGAGTGGAGGAAAGCCCTCCGTCACTACGAGAGGGAAGTTAAGTTTAAGATCAAACAACACAAAGCCGAGAGTTGGGATCGACTTCTTAGCCCCAATTTCACCAACGTATTGAACGACGTTTAACGATGAGCATCGGCTTAAGATGTGTCTGTCCCGTTCTAACATTGAATGAGAGAGAGAGATCAAGTCCGAGTTTACGATAAACGCGTTTAAAGAAGTTTGGTGAAATCGGGGCTTAGTGACCTAGAACCGTCTCACGTGGCATACTGGCCACTCGCGAGGGCCCTCAAAAACGACACGGAGTGCGATATGCCTCCGTTAGACAGACCAAACCGTCCTCCTGCATTCGAAGACATAGACAAGGCCGAGTGCCTAGCTGATAACTTCGAACAACAGTGCCGGCCGAGTACTCTCCCGATTGATCCCGTGCACCTTAGCTTAGTGAATAGCGAGGTCGACAGCCGACTCTCGAGGCCACCTGATGTAGATAGGGTGAGGATGGTGGACTCGGAGGAGGTCAGTGACATTATTAAGTGTATGAAAGCCAAAAAGGCCCCAGGCCTCGACGGTATTTCAAACAAAACACTTAAAATGCTACCGTCCGAGCTTATTCAACTCCTAGTGAACATCTTTAACGCCCTCTTAGTAGGATGTTCATTCCCAGACATTTGGAAAGTAGCTATTGTCATAGGTATCCACAAACCGGGGAAACCCCGGAAGGTGCCTGGTAGTTACCGTCCAATAAGTCTCATTAGCTCCCTCGGTAAAGTCTACGAAAGAGTTATCAAAAGGCGCCTCAATGACGTCATATCCGACAAAAAACTCCTTCCAGACGAGCAGTTCGCCTTCCGCGGAATGCACAGTTGTCCCGCTCAAGTACACCGCTTAACGGAGTACATAATATCTAGCAAAAACGACAGGAAGACGACATGCGCCGTATTTTTTGACATTGCAAAAGCTTTTGATAAAATTTGGCATAACGGACTGTTATACAAACTCTATCAAATGGAAATACCCGATTATCTTGTTCTACTGATTAGTAACTTTTTAAAAAACCGTAAATTTCATTTCCGCGTTGAAGGCGCACTGTCGTCGCCAAGATATATGGAGGCGGGAGTGCCGCAGGGCTCGGTCCTCTCGCCCTCCCTATATAACCTGTACACTAGTGACATCCCCAAACACGCTAAGGTGCAATTAGCTATGTTCGCGGACGACACAGCCCTTTATTATTCCCACATACGAGCCTGTACCGCGTCAAAAGCCCTCCAGGAGTCAGTTACCGCTCTCGGTAACTGGTTCTCCAAATGGAGAATAGAAGTCAATCCCGACAAAAGTCACGCCATCCAATTTGATATTAAAAGTGCAATGAGGCGTACTTGCCCCCGTAAACTTATGAGCCCTATAAGCCTGCACGGCAACAAAATCCCACAGGTCACTCAGGTGAAATATTTAGGCGTAGTACTTAACAAGTCGATGTCGTTTTCGAGTCACATTAGTAACACGTTACGTAAAGCGAAATTTGTACTCTACAAATTATATCCGCTACTTAATTCGCGAAGCAAAATGTCCCTAAGACATAAGCTTACACTGTATAAAGTTTGCATTAGAACGATACTCACTTATGCGTGCGTCTCTTTCGCACAGATAAGTGAGTCTCAACTGGACCGTTTGCAAAGAGTCCAAAACCGGTTTCTACGCATGGCAACAGGCGCCCCCTGGTACATGCGTAACATCGACTTGCATAGGGACTGCGAAATCGTCACTATTAAAGCCTACATCAAGGAACTCGTAGAGAGATTCTTTGATAAAGGCAAAAACCACCCCAACCCCCTTATCAAAAAGGCACTGGACTATGAACACGACGCACAGACCTTCCGACACCCGTACAAACGGCCTAAGCATATCTTAGCCGATCCCGTAGACCCGATCACAAAATACGTAACGTACTGTGTACAGTTACGTAAACACAAATCACACGCACCCGCGCGACTATCATCGCACCGGGGTCGACGCCGGCGCCTACCCCGAGGTCCCACATCCGACACGACAACACGTACAGACGTACAGACCGACCCTAACACGGGACCGGACCCGAACCCGAGTTCGAGTTCGCATCCCAGTAGACTAGGTTCACTCCTAAATAGTGCCCGCGACCGCGATATTGTTATAGAGAGCTCTATCAATACCGCGAACCTCATCGATATTAGGACTTACGCGCGCGAGTCATCCCGACCGTACGCGGAAGGGGAGAGGGACGGCCCTCTCAGTACCGATAGCGATAAAAACGAGAGCTCCTCTATCGCGACAACTCGCACGCCGCTAGCTTATGCTACCGCGCGCGAGCAACCTCACTCATCAGCGAGTGAGGAAGGGGTCGGACCCCTTAGCAGGTGAAGACCCGCGTCTCCCCTGTCATAAAAATAGCTCACAACTCGTAGCTGTCCCCAAAATCCGGTCTGAACATCACCCGGGTGATGTTAGGGAGGGTCAAACCCTCCCATCGACTCTAACCAAATAAACTAGCCACCAGGCTAGTTATAGTCCGACTTAGCTACAGCGGTCTTAACCCGACCCTTAGCATAGACCCTTTCGAAAAAAAAAAAAAAAAAAAAAAAAAAAAACACTACAGGAGGAGGTGGATGTCGCCTTGCTGAGTGAGACCCTCCTGTCCCCTCAGGACCGCTTCAGTGCCCCCGGCTACTTTGTATACCGCCAGGACTTCCTGGGGGGTGAGCGAGCCAGCAGAGGCCTAGCCGTTCTGGTCGGCAGGAAACTTCTGCACCAACTCCTACCCCCCCCCTCAGTCTCATCACTGTATGCCCTCGGAGTGGAGGTACTCCTCGGGTCGCGCCGCACGCATATTTATGCCTGCTACAAACCTCCGGGGTCGCGTTTAGATATCTCCGACATCCACAGGCTCCTATCAGAAGAGCCGACTGTGATTGCCGGAGATCTGAACTGCAAGCACCCCGGATGGGGATCTCGTGCTCCGAACCCGGACGGAAACCGGCTGCTCGCCGACTCAGAGCGAGTCGGGTACTCGGTGGTGGGTACATACTCCCCTACCCACTATCCTGAAAACCCCCGGTATACACCCGATGTCCTGGACATCGCAATCACCCACCAACTCCCGGGTGATCTCCACCAGGAGGTCCTCGATGTGGCCCATGGCTCCGACCATCTCCCGGTCTTAGCCATTATACGCGCTACTCCCGCTAGCGTTCCCCCCCTTCCCCCCTACCCAGTCCGCGACTGGGACGCTTTTTCATTGCAGCTGCACGAGTCCACGCCTAACTTTCCGGTTGATTCTGCAGAGACCGTCGAGTCTTTGACGCTGCAGATCACCGAGGCGATAACAGCTGCAATGAACGCGGCAACCCAGCCGCCCACCCTCCGCCAATTCAAGCGGCCCCCACTCCCTCGCCACATCGCCGACCTCCTGCTGGAGAAGCAGCGCCTGCGCCGGAGATGGCAACGCTCCCGCTGCCCCACGCAGAAGGCACAGCTCAATCGCCTTACTGCGCAGGTAAAAGCCGCGCTCGAGGACCAGCACGCCATGCAATGGACCCGCCGGATACTGGAGGCTGGAGAGGACTGGCCTTCTCTTCACCGTTTTTGCCGCACCCTCACCCGTGCCACCGCCCCCGTCCACCCCCTGCTCCACCCGGACGGCAACCACAGGTACCGCGCAGAGGACAGAGCAGACCTTCATGCCGAACACTTAGAACGCCAATTCTCGCCGCTGCCCACGACCGCAACGGAACACGCCCAAATGGTAACCGAGGAGGTAAAGGCTTTCCTACTTTCCCCCCCCTCCCCCCAAATTTCTCCTTTTCACCGAGGGAGGTCCAAAGGACCCTCTCTCGGCTGAAACCCAGAAAGGCCCCCGGTGCTGATGGAATCCCAAACTCCGCCCTCCGACACCTACCCTTCAGGACGGTAGCCGCCCTCACTCGCCTATACAACGGCATTGTTAGGACCGGCCACTTCCCCTCCACTTGGAAGAGGGGACTTATTATAACCATCCCCAAGCCCCACAAAAACCTAAGGCTGGCCGCGGGCTACCGGCCTATCAATAAGAATAAGAATAAGAATAAGAAACATTTATTTGCAGCTCTACTAAAAACTAAAATTAATAATTAAGCTTATATTTAAATATAATAAGAAAAATACATAAATGAAAAACGTCTAAAACTAAAACAGCGTAGGTAGCCGCAAATTGGATCAAGCTCGGCATTGCTGGCACACCTTGGTATGTCCAGCACCGGTCTTCCGCTTGACCCATTCCGTGACCTCACAGCCGTCCAAACACCTACACACTACTTTAAACAAAAATAATAATAATAATAATAATAAAAAAGAGAATTAAAAAAGAAACAATAAATCTGTAACAAGTGTCAAATGTCTTGATTCATGACCAAAATCGCAATTAAAAATTTAAATTGTACATTTAAGAATTTTAGTCTTTAATTATTTTAAAATTAATGTGAAATGTGAATACTACCCATAACCCAACACCAAAGAAAACATTTCATGAAAACCACTAATTAAGGATGCCAATCGAATCAGTAAAATTTTAATACAGGCAGCAAAGTGCAATACAAGTAACCTGAAACATACACCTATAATACACTTACATCATGTCGCAAGCTTTCCTGTGCCATCTCACACCCCAGAAAGGGTTGTTGCAGAGAGCCCAGAACCGGGTGCTGCGCCGCATCGCGGACGCACCGTGGTACGTCCGTAATACCACCATAGCGAGGGACCTCAGGGTGGAGAGCGTGGAGGCCTTTGCGGCCCAGCTCTCCGCGCAACTGTTCGCGCGCGCGGATGCCTCGCGCCTGGTCGAGTTGTCCGACCTGGCGCCGTGGCACGCCCGCCCGCCCGACCGCCACCGCCTGCCAAGAGACGCCGTCCCCCCAGAGGACCCAGCGGAGCCAAGCAGCCCGCCCCGCCACCCCCGAAGAGGAGGAGCCCAGGCGCACTGATGCTCTCCGGCGCAACTGCGCCACCACCACATGCGGGATTGTTCCCCCCCCCCCTACCTTTTCGCCGGCAAATCAGATGCCGGCGAAACTTGTCTTAACCGCGTCCGGGGCCTGACGAGTGGCAGCCCTATTGCCACCCCGTCGTCCCCGGGGCGTTTCCTTCCCCCCCCCCGATATAAAAAGTCGGGGCCCGGAAGTCTTACCCCCTCCCCTTTTCCCCCCAGGTCGCTTGTGTCCGCGGTCCGGCAAAACGCGGCGTGTGAGGGAGTGGTCCCATACACGTCTTCTCGGCCCCCGGGTCGGGACCCCCACGCGCCGCTTGGAGCCGACCGCCGGTCTTGGTCGGGCCTGGATTGGTCAATCGTCACTCCCTCGAACATTGTCGGTTGCCCACCCCCACGGGCTTACCCCGCGTTCTGCCGCGGGGTGTCTTCCCTTAAGACATTGAGACTCATGCGCCCAGCACTAGTGCTGGGCGCGTCTTCCCACCCCAATTAGAGGGGCATATGCCCCTGGTATTGGTTAGCCCGCCGTAAGGCCCTTTTCAGGGGCCCGGCGTCGAGCCGAGAAGAGTCTCCTTCTCAAACAAGGTTTTACAGCGGTCTTAACCCGACCCTTAGCATAGACCCTTTCGAAAAAAAAAACTGATTAAATGTGTCATCGCTGCCAGCTATACGGTCACTCAGCGCGGAACTGCTTCGCCAGACCGCGCTGCGTAAAGTGCCTGGGAGACCACGGCACGTCAGAATGTAAGCGCGGGAACCCAGCTGAGGAGACTACTCCCCCAAGCTGCGTCCTGTGCAAATCTTCTGGCCATCCGGCCAATTACAAAGGGTGCAAACGCGCACCCCAAGCTAAGAGGCGCCAAGCCCCACCACAGAGAGGTGCCCCTCCCAAGCAGAGGTATGTCCCTGCCCCCCCTCCCTCCAAACCTGCTTGGGTTACACCCCAGAGGGGTCCACAAGGACCTCCTCCTCCTCCTCCTCTGATGTCGATGGCTCTCCCAGCCAGACCGACCATGGTCCCCCCTCCCCCCTCACCCCCCTCCCCGCCCAAAAGGGCTACATATATGGGACCACAAAATCCGCCCCAGTCCGCATCCAGTTTCGGCGCCGACATAGCGCTCGCCGCCAAATTTTTAAGTGACATCGATCCGATGGAACTTAAAATCTTCGCCGCCAAGCTGCGAGGCTCCTTCGAGGATCGCCTCTCGGCACTGGCAAGCCACTCGGCCCTGATCGACAAGATCAGGGAGTTCTCTTACGCCGGTTATTAATGGCGTCCCCGGGGAGAACAAAACCGCACTCGATTTGTGTCGTGTCGTTCAATACGAACGGCATATATAATAACATTGACGAAATCCGTGATTTCGTCAAGAGCCATAACGTAGACATACTTCTAGTGCAGGAGACGTTCCTTAAACCTAGTATGAGGAGCCCGAAAATAACAAATTACAAATTAATTAGAAATGATAGAACTCGATCCCGGCTAGGAGGCACTCTTATATATTATAAGAATTCCCTCCACTGCGTCCCTCTAGAACCGCCACCCCTAGAGACATTAGAAATTTCAATTTGTCATGTCAGTATGACAGGCCACGAGCCAATCATCATCATCAGCGCCTACCAAGCTGGTAATAAACCTTTAATTCCTAGCGATTTAAAAACGCTATTTAATTTAGGCAACGCCGTCTTAATCGCCGGCGACCTAAACTGCAAACACACCGATTGGGGTAACGTTTCAAATAATTCAAACGGCACTCTATTAAACTCACTCTCCGACACTCTCGAATTTGGCATTATGCACCCTCAGGACCCCACTCGCTACGACACCAGCCAACGTAGCAGTGGCCTTATACATAACCCCAGTGTTTTAGACATAGCGCTTATCAAAAATATTTCTCTCGACTTTTCTATCGAGACTATTCACGAGCTTAACTCAGACCACCGCCCGGTTAAAATTACTCTCGGTAATTCTAATCGAATTAACTATAGTAAGAAAAAGATTATCGACTACAAACTGTTGGCCGATAATATCCAAAACCTTCAATCGATTCATCTCGATAAAATCCCAGATAATATATTGAGTAGTGAAGTAGCAATAGAGGCTGCTTCCAACCTAACAGACCACCTGGTAGCGACCATAGAACAGTCATCCAGGGAGATGCCTATGACTCACGAGAGACGTAGGCCCCTCCCGGAGGACATAAAGGAGTCCATCAGACTCCGTAACGCGGCTAAACGCACCTATGATCGCTACCCGTCGGAAGAGTGCCGTAAGTCCCTCCGTCACCTCGAGAGAGAGGTTAAGTTCAAAATAAAAGAATTCAAAGCCGAAGAGTGGGATCGATTTCTAAGTGAATTAAAGCCGTCACACACGGCCTACTGGCCTCTCGCGAAAGCCCTCAAAAGAGACACGGAGAGCGACATGCCTCCTTTAGTCAGACCTAATCGCCGTCCTGCACTGGAGGATGGAGACAAGGCCGAATGTTTAGCCGACACAATCGAACAACAGTGTCGACCGAGCTCCCTCCCTATAGACCCCCTGCACCTTAGGGTAGTAAACAGCGAGGTCGAAAGCCGACTCTCGAGACCACCTGAAGAGAGCATGAGGCCGGTGGAATCGGAGGAGGTCAAAGATATCATAAAGTGTTTAAATGCCAAAAAGGCACCTGGCCTAGATGGTATTTCAAATAAAACACTTAAAATGTTACCGACCGCATTAATTCAACTTCTCGTGAACATCTTTAACGCCCTCTTAGTAGGATGTTCATTCCCTGACATTTGGAAAGTAGCCATTATAATAGGTATACACAAACCGGGCAAAACCGGGTGCAGCCTACTAGCTACCGACCAATTAGTCTCATTAGCTCCCTAGGTAAGGTATACGAGCGTATTCTACTGAGACGTCTAAAGGACGTCATAACAGAGAAAAAGCTCCTACCAGACGAGCAGTTTGCCTTCCGCGAACAGCACAGCTGCCCCGCTCAAGTACACCGCATAACGGAGTACATACTCGAAAGCAAGAACGACAGGAAAAGGACAGGCGCCGTTTTCTTCGATGTCGCAAAAGCATTCGATAAAATCTGGCACCAAGGTCTGCTGTACAAATTGTACCAGCTCGGTGTACCGGACTGTCTAGTTCTGACTATCAGCAACTACCTCAAAGACCGTAAATTTCGCTTCCGAGTTGAAGGCGCACTGTCCTCCCTCAGAGGCATTGAGGCCGGAAACCCTCAAGGCTCGGTACTCTCGCCCTCCCTCTACAACCTGTACACTTGCGATATTCCCAAACACCCTAAGGTGCAATTGGCATTATTCGCAGATGACACAGCCCTGTACTATGCTCATCGTAGCTCTAAAACTATAACAAATAATCTCCAGAAAGCAGTCACCGCTCTCGGCGACTGGTTCACAAAATGGAGAATAGAAATAAATCCCTCTAAAAGCCAAGTAATCCAATTTAATAAACACAATAGAAATAGGAATAAAAGTCAAAAACTTGGTCCCATCAGCCTGCACGGAAACCGAATCCCGGAGGTTAGTAAAGTAAAATATTTAGGCGTAGTACTAAACAAGTCGATGACATTCACATACCACGTAAATTCAGCAATAAGTAAAGCTAAATTTGTACTTTACAAATTATATCCGTTATTAAACGCGCGGAGTAAAATGTCCCTAAGACATAAACTCACTCTATATAAAACTTGTATTAGAACGATACTCACTTATGCGTGTGTCTCTTTCGCACACATAAGTGATAATCAAATGAAACGCCTACAAAGCGTTCAAAACCGCTTTTTGCGCTTAGCAACAGGCGCGCCACGTTACGTACGTAACATCGACTTGCATAGAGACTTCGACCTTATCACTATAAAAGCCTATATCAAAGAACTCGCCGAGAGATTCTTTGAGAAAGGCAAAAAACATAAAAACCCCCTCATACGTAGGGCCCTGGACTACGAACACGACTTCCAGACGTTCCGATATCCCCAAAAGCGGCCTAAGCATATCTTAGCCGACCCAGTAGACTCCATCACAAAACACGTAATACAATTACGTAAACACAAAATACACGCACCCGCGTGGTTAGTAAAGCACCGGGGTCGACGCCGGCGCCTACCCCGAAGTCTTACACCAGACACGAACACACGTATTGACATACGGACCGACACAAACACGGGACCACCGGACTCGAACCCGGGTCCGAGTTCGACTCCTACTAGCTTAGCCACACCTAATCAAGACCGCGACCGCGATATTGTTATAGAGAGCTCTATCAATACTGCGGCATCATTATTCGATATCAGGACACTCGCGCGCGAGTCCGCCCGACCGCACGCGGGAGGGGGGAGGGACGGCCCTCCCAGACCAAATTATTATAAAAATGAGCTACTCTATCATTACAAAACTCGTACGCCGTTAGTTAGTGCTACCGCGCGCGAGCAACCACACTCGTCAGAGAGTGAGGAAGGGGTCGGACCCCTCACAGGGAGGGACCACGGTCTCTCCAGTCCTTCTAAAAATAGCTTACCCGTAGTCATTCAAAATATTCACCAAAATCAGTACGTACATCACCCGCAGGGGGGTGATGTCAGAGGGGGTCATACTCCCTCTTTGCATTCCCACCTAAACGACTGCTAAATGGCAGCAACTTAGACCGATGAAGCTAAAACGGCTTAAATGCCTACAGCATAGACCCATTCGAAAAAAAAAAAAAAAAAAAAAAAAAAAAACTGATTAAATATTCTATTCTATTCTATCTTCACATTCCTATACCGAATATTGGAGTTTTATTTCGCCTTCAGAAAAGTAGTAAATGGGCAAGAGCAAGAAACATAGGAATCAGGAAGCAAGAACCATGTCAGAGGGAAGCGAAACCACTCAAGCCCACGAGAAGATTACCCCCGGCTGCACCGATCCTCCGCAAGAAACCCACGAACTCGGTTCCATCGCCCTAAGCCTGCGTGTACCACCATTCTGGCGCGATCGTCCCAGATTATGGTTCATCAGCTTCGAAGCCGCAACACACGACCTGAAGAAGAGCCAAGCCCAACTTTCCCAGATGGTAATCGCCCAGCTTGACAAACAAGACGTCGAACAGATAGCCGACCTTCTCTACAGTCCGCCAGCCCAGAACCAGTACAAAATCCTCAAAGAACGCCTAATCTCCGTCTACGAAGAAAGCGAAGGACGTCAGTTTCAAAAACTATTACAAGAAATGGAACTAGGAGACCAAAGGCCCACTCAATTACTTCGTCGCATGCGAAATCTCGCGCGAGACAAAGTTCCCGACTCAACATTACGCCTCATGTGGATGAATCATCTCCCCGCACACGTCCGCTCCGTACTTGTAGTAAGCGACACTATCAGCAAGACCGCCGCACTCGACGAACTAGCACTTCTCGCTGACAAAATGCTTGAACAAAATCAAGAAATCTCCGCCGTCGCGTCAACACCGTGTTCATCGTCATCCGCACCTACGAGCCGAGATCCAGAACTTCTAGAAGTCATAAAACAATTAACAAATGAAATCGCCGAGCTCAAGTCATCGCAAAATCACTACAGGGGGCGCTCGCCGTACAGATCGAGCCGTTCTTATCGCCTGGACTCACGCGGTAGAGACGGAAAACCACAACGTCTGCCCTCTCGCTCTCGCGAACGGTTTAGCACTCCGTCGCCGTACTGCTACTATCATCGTCGCTTCGGAATCAACGCAAGAAAATGTACAACTCCGTGCACATTTAATGAAGAAAACAAGTCGGAAAACTAAAGAGAACGAGGATCGTCCTGACTGCTGTAGTGCGCGCGCGTATCAAGTGCTCCGTATCGACTACGTCGTAGCCCTGCTCCGTAGCATACGTCGTAGCCGTGCTACGTGCCGTGCCGTCGTGCCGACCCCGCCTACTAGTGCAGTTCCAGTGAACTCTTATAGCGATCGTCAATTTACACCCTACTTCGTTAGAATAGGGTGTACATTGGCGCCTTGCTGGGAGTTGAACTGCTCTTGACCTCCCGTTGAGATTTACTCATCGCTGGGGTCACGAGGAGTCAGCCCTCACAGTGTTTGTGATTAAACCGTGCAAGTACGTACACTTTTGTGACTGCTTTGACACTTTATACGTGTTCCGTGTTTACGTGTTCCGTGTTTAGTGTATACCTGTGTTGTGTGAGTACTTTTATTTATTAACTTTTCTTGTACATGCACTTTATATTTCTGTGCGTGTATGTAATTATGTGACTGTTTTGTGCGTCATGTCCACGTACTTAGGGTACATATAAACTATTTCGACACCATGGCCGACCGTGGTTCGCGGCCGCACAGCCGCGAACGCCCCAGCCATTCCCGCGCCAGCTCAGCTGCGTCGCGCAGCGGACCCTCATCGCGGTCCAGCTCGCGCACGTCAGAGCGCGCGTACCTTTCCGCCACCGAGCCCAGCTTGAGCGGTACGGACACCGCTCGCCCCGGGCCGCCTTCGGCATTACCGCGGGGGTGTACTGACACCCCCCCGCCCCAATGCCTTCCGACGGCGCCCCGCCGCGAGTCTGGGCCCCCATCCCGCCCAGCCAATAAGGGCCCGGCCTCACCGCCGCGCCCCGCGCGCCCTTCGACGGAGGTGAGCACCCCCCGCCACCCCCCAACAGCCGCCGCAGTGAGTACAAAGCTCACATTTACCGCCTCGCCGGCATCACCGCCGCAAGAGGACCGTCACGCGGTAAGTACCCCTGCTCCGAGGGCCCCCGCCCCGGCCCCCTCGTCGAGCAGCATGCCCCCGCCTCCTGCCCCCCCTGTGCAGGTCGCAAAACGGCAGCGACAGGAGGTATCATCTAATATCTCGCCGCCTGCCAAACGCGCCGACCGTCCGGCGACTTACGCCGCAGCAACCACTGCTGCCCCAACCGGCTCTCCTTCGGCCCCGACCTCAAGGGCCGCGTCGCCGATGGACACCACCACGGCAAACACCACGACACATTCACGGAACGTGTCCTCGCCGCCGCCCCCCCCCGCCCCCCGCTGCCCGCCACTCATCGTGGAAAAGCTGGAGGACTGGGTGAGGCATTTTAGCATTCTAGCGGAGCTCCTCGGCCACCCCCCCAATGCCAAGCCGCTGGGCTTAGGGGTTAAATTCACCCCGAAGGGTGAAAAGGAATACCGAGTCGTCCAAAAATACCTGGACGACCTTAGCAAGACAGAGAACGTAAGTTGGTTCTCGTACGCGCTCCCGCAGGATCGCGGACTTAAGGTAGGTGTCCACGGCCTGCCAGTCAACACCCCCACCGACGCCATAGCCACCGCGCTCACTAAGAAGGGCTACGAGGTAGAGCATGTGTCCCGGATCTTAGCCAGGAAGGACCGTCCAGGGTGCTCGTACTTCGTGTTGTTGAAACGTACCCCGGACCTGGTCCCAGGGATCTACCAGCTGACGGAGCTCCTAAATATGCCAGGTATCAGGGTGGAAGCCTGGCGTGGCAAGGACGGCCCCGCACAATGTCATCGCTGCCAGCAGTTCCGGCACTCTAGCCGGAACTGCCATCGCAGGCCGGCGTGCGTCAGGTGCGGCGAAGAGCACTTAGCAGCTGACTGCCCCCGCCCGCCCTCCGAACAGCCCACCTGCGTTAACTGTAAGGGGGCCCACCCGGCCAACAGCAAAACCTGCCCGGTCTTCAAACGGGAGGCCCGGAACCGCCGTGCGGGCCCTATTGCCCGCACAAGGCGCACCACCCACCGGGTAAGTCATGACCCTCCCATAACGGAGAAAGAGGTCCCCCCGCCACCGCCTACGGCCACATCCCTTATGGCCGAGGCCAACGACCCCGCCCCCCGTCCCTCATCCTCCACTCTTCCCGCCCCCTCAGTGCGGAAACAGAGGAAAAGGATGAGGACAAAGAAAAAGGGCCCCAAGTCCGGTGCCACCTCCACGGCAGCAACGGACTCTGAATACGAGCCCCTTGCGCTTCCACTTACAAACGCCGAAGCCGTTCTGTCGGCCCCCCCCTTACCTCAGCGCACCCCGCGCCCCCCCCCGCTCTTCTCGTGCATCGCGCAAGGCCCCGTCGGCCACTACCACTGCCGAAGTCACCGAGGTTGCCACCGAACCGGCGAACCCAGCAGCAGCTGCCGCCACCCTTCGAGCAGTTGCCGCACCGCCCACTCAGCGTCGTCCTAGGAGGGAGGCCCCCTTGGCCCCTGAATCCACCGCTGAATTAATTTATTCTCTCCTCTCCCTGGCTATGGATATATTTTCCAAAATCCAGGCCGGGGAAGATATTCTTAAAACTCTCCTGTCGGCCCTCCCCGAAGGGGCCTCCCTCATCTCAAAACTCTTGTCCCAATGGCTTCCCACGCCCCAACCTCTCTAAAGATAGTCCACTGGAATGTCCGAGGGGTACGCAGAAAAGTGGCCCCCATCCGTCATCTCCTCAGGGAACACGAGATCGATGTTGCTCTAATCAGCGAAACCCATCTCTCCCCCTCGGACCGCTTCCATGTTCCTGGATATATTACATATCGACAGGACTACCTTGGAGGAGAAGTAGCGTGCAGGGGCCTCGCTGTCCTGGTAGGCAGGAGGCTCCTCCACCAACTCCTCCCAACCCCCTCGGTGTCTTCTCTTTATGCGCTGGGCATCGAAGTGGCACTTGGCACCCACCGCACCCGCATATTCGCGTCTTACAAGCCCCCGGGGTCACATTTAGATATCTCCGACATCCACAGGCTCATATCAGATGAGCCGACTGTGATTGCCGGAGATCTAAATTGTAAGCACCCCGAGTGGGGCTCCCGCGCACCAAATGCGGACGGCAGACGACTGCTTGCCGACTCCGAACGAGTTGGGTACACGGTGGTGGGTACATACACCCCCACCCACTACCCCGAAAGCCCCTTGCACGCCCCAGACGTATTGGACGTCGCCATCGTCCACCACATCGCAGGCGATTTCCATCAAGAGGTACTCGACATGGCCCATGGCTCAGACCATCTCCCGGTCTTAGCCATCATCCGAGCCTCCCCGGTTAGTGTCCCCCCCCTACCATCCTACCCAGTCCGCGACTGGGACGTCTTCTCCTTGCAGCTGCACGAAAACACGCCCAATTTCCCGGTGAACTCTGCTGAAACCGTCGAGGCCATGACGGAGCAGCTCACCGGGGCGATTGCAGCTGCAATGGATGCGGCTACCCAGCCGTCCACCCACCGCCAATACAAGCGGCCCCCTCTT
The DNA here is from genome assembly GCA_963565745.1 of Phengaris arion. NCBI lineage: Eukaryota > Metazoa > Arthropoda > Insecta > Lepidoptera > Lycaenidae > Phengaris > Phengaris arion. The sequence goes on along the minus strand of OY751440.1, from coordinate 13,937,435 downwards.
CCTCGCCACCTAAGGGACATGATCACCGACAAGAAGCGCCTGCGACGACGTTGGCAGCTCACCCGATGCCCAGCGTTAAAAACGCAACTTAACCGCCTCACCGCAGAGGTAAGATCAAATTTAGAACTCCTCAGTGCGGAAACATGGACCCGGCGCATCCAGGAGGCGGGAGAGGATTGGCCCTCTCTGCACAGATTCTGCCGCAACCTTACCAGAGCCACTGTCCCCGTCTACCCCCTGCTCCACCCGGATGGTAACTTAAGGTACCGTGCAGAGGACAGAGCAGAAATTCATGCTGAACACCTCGAACGCCAGTTTTCACCACTGCCAACGGCCGCAACGGACCACGTCCGAACGGTCTCCGAGGAGGTAAAGGTGTTTCTACGCTCCCCCTCCTCCCTCCCTTCCTTCTCCTTCTCTCCGAGGGAAGTACAAAAGACCATCACTCGCCTCAAACCCAAGAAGGCCCCCGGAGCAGATGGAATCCCCAACTCTGCCCTTCGACATCTCCCTTTCAGGACGGTGGCCGCCCTTACCCGCCTATATAATGGAATTGTCAGGACCGGCCACTTCCCCACTCCCTGGAAACTGGGGTTAATAGTGAATATCCCCAAACCCCATAAAAACCTGAGAAGGGCAGAGGGCTACCGCCCCATAACCCTCCTCTCAACCCTTTCCAAAACGTTCGAAATCCTTTTCCTTAAGCACCTTGCTCCCCACCTCCCTCCTCGTGAGGACCAATTCGGTTTCAGGTCGGAGCTAAGCACCACCCTCCAGCTGGTAAGGGTCATCCACCACCTGTCCGTTGCGGCGAATAAGAAAGAATCATCGGTCGCAGTCTTCCTCGATATGGAAAAGGCGTTCGACTGTGTTTGGCATGAAGGTCTGCTCTTCAAGCTCATCCGAGCCAACGTCCCACCCCCTCTGGTAAGGTTGATAGCATCTTTTCTGTCCGGCCGCACATTTAAGGTGCGAGTCGACGGCGTCTTCTCCGGCGAGCGCCCCATCACCGCCGGCGTGCCCCAAGGCAGCGTGCTCTCGCCGGGCTTGTATAATTTTTACGCCAGTGACGTCCCAAAAGACCCTGGCACCATTGCAGCTCTATACGCCGACGACACGGCGTTCATAGCCAGCTCCCTCAATACAAATCATGCCGCCATAAAACTTCAGAGGACGCTGGACCTTCTCCCTGACTGGCTGAGCGACTGGCGACTATCCGTCAATCCAGGTAAGTCCCAAGCGCTCGCCGTCACTACGAGAAGGGGGCTCCCGGCGCCTCTGAAGATCGGAGACGCCGAAATACCATGGGGGAGAACGGCGCAATACCTAGGGGTCACCATAGATCGCCGTCTCTCCATGGTCGCCCAACGACAAGCGGCAGTGGCGATGGCCAGAACGGCCGCCGCACAGCTACACTCCGCATTCTCGTCTCCTCAGATCCCCCTCAACATGCGGACGGCCTTGTTTAAGACTTACATAAGGTCCCGCCTCACCTACGCAGCACCTGCGTGGCACCACCTGCTCTCTGCACCCCAGAAGAGGTCGCTGCAGAGAGCCCAGAACCGGGTGCTGCGCCACATCGCGGGCGCCCCCTGGTACGTCCGCAACTCCACCATTGAGAGGGATCTCAGGATGGAGAGCGTTGAGGCCTTTGTGGCCCGGCTCGCCACCAACCTGTTCGCGCGAGCGGATGCCTCGCGCCTGGTCGAGCTGACCGACCTGGCGCCCTGGCACGCCCGCCCGCCCGACCGCCACACTCTGCCGAGGGATGCAGTCCCTCCGGCAGATTCAGCGGAGCCCCGCCACCCCCGAAGAGGAGGAGCCCCGGCGCAATGATGCGCCACCCCGCCCTCGAAGAGGAGGAGCCCAGGCGCGTGATGCGCCTCCATGCCCCCGAAGAGGAGGAGTCCCGGTGCACTGATGTGCGCCCCACCGAGGCGCCTGTGGCAGCGCTTCAATCACCGCTGGATCGCTGCCCCCCCGCCCCTCCCTGCACCGGTAGGAAACACAAACCTACCGGTACAACCACCTTCTCTTTTCTTTAATCACACCCGGGGCCTGTCGGAGTGGCAGCCCTCTTGCCACCCCGTCGCCCCCCTGGTGCACCTTCCCCCCCGACATACAAAGTCGGGGCCCGGAAGTTTTTCCTTTTTCTCCTCTCCCCTTTTCCCCAGGTCGCTTGCGTCCACGGTCCGGCAAAGCGCGGCGTGTGAGGGAGTGGTCCCATACACGTTTTCTCGGCCCCCGGGTCGGGACCCCCACGCGCCGCTTGGAGCCGACCGCCGGTCTTGGTCGGGCCTGGATTGGTCAATCGCCACTCCCTCGTACTGTCGGTTGCCCACCCCCACGGGCTTACCCCGCGTTCTGCCGCGGGGTGTCTTCCCCTAAGACTCATAGACTCATGCGCCCAGTACTCGTACTGGGCGCGTCTTCCCCACCCCAATTAGAGGGGCTTCACCCCTGACATTGGCTAGTCCGCCGTAAGGCCCTTTTCAGGGGCCCGGCGTCGAGCAGAGGAGAGTCTCCTTCTCTAACAAATTAAAGAGAACGTTAGCAGCGGCGGAACCTAACGTATCAAGCAAATCCTACCGCCTTTTTATCACTGACAAGAGAACAAGGCTTCAATTTTTGGTTGACACTGGCGCTAATATTAGTGTCATACCGAGAACAAAAAGATCTACAGTGCAATCTCTGCCATTCAAGCTATACGCTGCTAACAACACAACAATAGCAACATACGGAGAAAAAACGCTCGAACTCGACCTCAACTTACGAAGACCGTACAAGTGGAAATTCGTCGTAGCAGACGTCACAAAACCAATCCTTGGCGCAGATTTTCTCAATTTTCACAATCTAATAGTCGATTTAAAAAACCGTCGACTGATAGACAACATCACTAACCTCACCGTGCCAGCTCCAGCGACAAACTCGAAGATACCTACCATAAGAAGCATCGACCAGCATCAGTCTTACCACGACATCCTGGCCGACTACCCTGGTACAACTCGTCTGTCTGCCATGAAGCTCAACAACAAGCACAACGTAGAACATGTCATAGAATCGACTGGACAACCTATATATTGCCGTACAAGACCACTACCGCCACACAGATACAACGACGTGAGAAACGAATTCATCAACATGATGCAACAAGGATTATGCCGGCCAAGCAAAAGTCCTTGGGCCAGCCCACTGCACGTCGTACCAAAGAAAAATGGCGATCTTCGCATCTGTGGCGACTACCGTCGACTAAATTCAGTCACTATAGCCGACCGATACCCCATTCCACGACTACGTGACTTCACCAACCAGTTGTCTTCAAAGGTTATTTTCTCTACAATTGACCTCAACCGCGCGTACCAGCAAATACCCATCTCAGAAAAGGACATCGAGAAAACAGCCATCACAACGCCGTTCGGACTCTTCGAATTTCCTCGAATGTGTCCCGGACTCAGAAACGCCGGTCAAACCTTTCAAAGGTTTATTCATGAAGTACTCCGAGGACTCGACTACGCATTTCCATTCATCGATGACGTCATATTAGCCTCCGAAAACGAACATCAACATCGCCAACAGCTACGCGAAGTACTACAGCGATTCGAAGAATACGGCATTACCATAAACCCGTCTAAATGTGTTTTTGGTCAGCCACAAGTCAAGTTTCTTGGATATACAGTTTCCCAAGAAGGTATCAAGCCACCGGAAGACAAAATTCAAGCCATAATCGACTACCCAAAACCTTCCACCATAGAAGAACTCCGACGTTTTCTCGGTATGCTCAATTATTATCGAGAAAACATACCAAAAGCTGCAGCCATTCAAGCCCCGCTCAACTCATTTCTGCACAACTGCAAGAAAAAGGACAAGACAATAATTCAGTGGAGCGAAGAGGCAAATCAAGCTTTCATGAAATGCAAACAAAGCATTCAAGAAGCCGCCATACTCGCGCACCCACATCATTCTGCCTCACTCGCACTCATGTGTGACGCATCTGATACATGCGCAGGAGCTGTCCTACAACAACACATAAACAATCAATGGCAAGCCCTTGGATATTTTTCGAAGAAATTTTCCGACGCTCAAACCAAGTACAGCGCATTTGACCGCGAGCTCACCGCAATCTACATGGCTGTGAAACAGTTCCGGAAAATATTCGAAGGAAGACATCTCATCATATATACGGACCACAAACCTCTCACATACGCCTTCACGAAGATCAATAGCAACAACGAAGTAGCGCGAAGAACGCGACAAATATTATTCATCGCCGAATTCACGACGGACATTCGACACATCAGTGGAGCCGACAACATCGTAGCCGACGCACTATCACGAGTCGATGCGATATCATTTCCCACTTCGGTCGACTACGATGAACTCGCCACCGCGCAAGAAAAGGACAGCGCTATACAAGACCTGATGAAACAACAACATCTCCACATAAAGAAAATTAACCTGCCGACATCGCAGAAGCAAATATACTGCGAATGTTCGACTTCACGCATTCGTCCATACGTACCAGAAGAACTTCGTAGAAAAGCATTCAACGCCGTCCACGAACTCAGTCATCCTGGTATACGAACGACACGCAAATTAATACAAGACCGTTTCTTTTGGCCTGCAATGAACATAGATGTCGGAAAATGGGCGAAAGCATGCACAGAATGTCAAAAAGCGAAGATACAGCGACACACTTCAAGTACTGTATCTACTTTCCCGCCTTCAACAGATCGTTTCTCTCACTTGCACATCGATATCGTCGGACCTCTTCCCACTTCACCCGACGGGAAGCGCTATCTCATTACCATGGTAGACCGAGCTACCAGATGGCCCGAAGCAACGCCAGTAGAAGAAATATCAGCAGAAACTACAGCGAAGACACTTTACGAAAATTGGATATCCCGTTTTGGATGCCCAACCAAGATTACTTCGGATCAAGGAAGGCAATTTGAAAGTCAACTTTTCGTTGCTCTCACACAAATACTAGGCGCTGAAAAAACAAGAACTACAGCCTACCACCCTCAGAGTAACGGCCTAGTGGAACGATGGCATCGTTGTATGAAAACAGCACTGAAAGCCCGACTCACGCCAAACAAGAACTGGATCGACGAACTACCTACCATCATGTTAGGACTGCGTGCCGCACTCCGCACGGACACGCGAGTTAGCGCCGCTGAACTCACATATGGCCAAAGTCTGCGACTACCTAGCGACTTTTTCATCGAACCAGCAGCCAAAACAACAATGGACTACGACTTCGTCTCCAACCTTCGCCGCACCATCAACAGCCTCAAGTCACAGCCAGAAAAGCACCACAGCAACAGCCGCGTCACATTTTTACACCCAGACCTAGAAAAATGTGAACATGTTTTCGTACGAATCGACGCTGTGAGAAAACCGCTTCAGCCGCCGTACGAAGGACCGTTTCGTATATTTAAACGAAATAGCAAGTTCTATACGATACTCCGAGCCGGACGAGAAGCCGTCGTATCAATTGACCGCTTGAAGCCTGCCTACACCATAAACGAAGACAAAGAGGGACAACAACGAGACGACGTGAAACAATCGCGAACCGGGCGAATCATCAGAGCTCCGGTACGTTTCACTTGAAGGGAAGTCCTGTAGCTGCCTATTGGTCCTGCGTATCCAGATACCACCGCTTACGATCCACGCTACAGAGTGAGACGCACTGAGATGTATTATCCGTCTCACTCGCACGATCCACGTCACCAGAGACAGAGACGCGGTGTCGTCCATCTCACTCCTACATCGGCGCACACCTTGTCATTGGTCAGAAGAATATGACATACACCAGCGTGAATCAATACCCCCTAATATAATATATTATAAGCTCACTATTCTGATTAAATATTAGAACTCGATCCCGACTCGGAGGCACTCTTATCTACTATAAAAAATCATTACATTGTATTCCCTTAGAGCCGCCGCCATTGTTAAGTTTAGAAACATCTGTTTGTCACATTAGCATGTCCGGTCACGGACCCATTGTTATAGTTAGCGCGTACCTGGCATGTAACAATGAACTACATTCCAGCGACCTGCAGGCGCTATTCAATTTAGGAAACGCTGTCATCATTGCCGGCGACTTAAATTGTAAACACACTGAGTGGGGCAATATAAATAACAATAAGAACGGCTCAATCCTTTGTAGCTTAACCGACACATTAAATTTTGCTCTTTTAGCTCCCACGGACCCCACTCGCTATGACACCAATGAAAACATCAACGGCGTCATACGCAATCCTAGTACTATAGACATAGCTCTAGTTAAAAATGTGTCCCTAAATATCTATATCGAGACCCTCCACGAGCTTAACTCGGACCACAGACCGGTTATGATTGCACTTGGTAGTCTTAACCCCAATAATTGCAGTACTAGGAAGATAGTAGATTATAAATCACTTGCGGAGAACATCAAAGTCCTCCAATCTAGTCACTTAGATAAAATCCCCGATATTATAGATAGTAAAGAGATAGCCATAGAGGCCGCCTCCCACTTGACCGATCACCTGGTAGCGACCATAGAGAGATCATCTAGGGAGGTGCCAACGACCCCCAAGGGCCGTTGGCCCCTCCCTGAGGACATAAGGGAGTCCATCAGACTCCGAAATGCGGCTAAGCGCACATATGACCGCTACCCGTCGGAAGAGTGGAGGAAAGCCCTCCGTCACTACGAGAGGGAAGTTAAGTTTAAGATCAAACAACACAAAGCCGAGAGTTGGGATCGACTTCTTAGTGACCTAGAACCGTCTCACGTGGCATACTGGCCACTCGCGAGGGCCCTCAAGAACGACACGGAGTGCGATATGCCTCCGTTAGACAGACCAAACCGTCCTCCTGCATTCGAAGACATAGACAAGGCCGAGTGCCTAGCTGATAACTTCGAACAACAGTGCCGGCCGAGTACTCTCCCGATTGATCCCGTGCACCTTAGCTTAGTGAATAGCGAGGTCGACAGCCGACTCTCGAGGCCACCTGATGTAGATAGGGTGAGGCTGGTGGACTCGGAGGAGGTCAGTGACATTATTAAGTGTATGAAAGCCAAAAAGGCCCCAGGCCTCGACGGTATTTCAAACAAAACACTTAAAATGCTACCGTCCGAGCTTATTCAACTCCTTGTGAACATCTTTAACGCCCTCTTAGTAGGATGTTCATTCCCAGACATTTGGAAAGTAGCTATTGTCATAGGTATCCACAAACCGGGGAAACCCCGGAAGTTACCGTCCAATAAGTCTCATTAGCTCCCTCGGTAAAGTCTACGAAAGAGTTATCAAAAGGCGCCTCAACGACGTCATATCCGACAAAAAACTCCTTCCAGACGAGCAGTTCGCCTTCCGCGAAATGCACAGTTGTCCCGCTCAAGTACACCGCTTAACGGAGTACATAATATCTAGCAAAAACGACAGGAAGACGACATGCGCCGTATTCTTTGACATTGCAAAAGCTTTTGATAAAATTTGGCATAACGGACTGTTATACAAACTCTATCAAATGGAAATACCCGATTATCTTGTTCTACTGATTAGTAACTTTTTAAAAAACCGTAAATTTCATTTCCGCGTTGAAGGCGCACTGTCGTCGCCAAGATATATGGAGGCGGGAGTGCCGCAGGGCTCGGTCCTCTCGCCCTCCCTATATAACCTGTACACTAGTGACATCCCCAAACACGCTAAGGTGCAATTAGCTATGTTCGCGGACGACACAGCCCTTTATTATTCCCACATACGAGCCTGTACCGCGTCAAAAGCCCTCCAGGAGTCAGTTACCGCTCTCGGTAACTGGTTCTCCAAATGGAGAATAGAAGTCAATCCCGACAAAATTCACGCCATCCAATTTGATATTAAAAGTGCAATGAGGCGTACTTGCCCCCGTAAACTTATGAGCCCTATAAGCCTGCACGGCAACAAAATCCCACAGGTCACTCAGGTGAAATATTTAGGCGTAGTACTAAACAAGTCGATGTCGTTTTCGAGTCATATTAGCAACACGTTACGTAAAGCGAAATTTGTACTCTACAAATTATATCCGCTACTTAATCCGCGAAGCAAAATGTCCCTAAGACATAAGCTTACATTGTATAAAGTTTGCATTAGAACGATACTCACTTATGCGTGCGTCTCTTTCGCACAGATAAGCGAGTCTCAACTGGACCGTTTGCAAAGAGTCCAAAACCGGTTTCTACGCATGGCAACAGGCGCCCCCTGGTACATGCGTAACATCGACTTGCATAGGGACTGCGAAATCGTCACTATTAAAGCCTACATCAAGGAACTCGTAGAGAGATTCTTTGATAAAGGCAAAAACCACCCCAACCCCCTTATCAAAAAGGCACTGGACTATGAACACGACGCACAGACCTTCCGACACCCGTACAAACGGCCTAAGCATATCTTAGCCGATCCCGTAGACCCGATCACAAAATACGTAACGTACTGTGTACAGTTACGTAAACACAAATCACACGCACCCGCGCGACTATCATCGCACCGGGGTCGACGCCGGCGCCTACCCCGAGGTCCCACATCCGACACGACAACACGTACAGACGTACAGACCGACCCTAACACGGGACCGGACCCGAACCCGAGTTCGAGTTCGCATCCCAGTAGACTAGGTTCACTCCTAAATAGTGCCCGCGACCGCGATATTGTTATAGAGAGCTCTATCAATACCGCGAACCTCATCGATATTAGGACTTACGCGCGCGAGTCATCCCGACCGTACGCGGAAGGGGAGAGGGACGGCCCTCTCAGTACCGATAGCGATAAAAACGAGAGCTCCTCTATCGCGACAACTCGCACGCCGCTAGCTTATGCTACCGCGCGCGAGCAACCTCACTCATCAGCGAGTGAGGAAGGGGTCGGACCCCTTAGCAGGTGAGACCCGCGTCTCCCCTGTCATAATAATAGCTCACAACTCGTAGCTGTCCCCAAAATCCGGTCTGAACATCACCCGGGTGATGTTAGGGAGGGTCAAACCCTCCCATCGACTCTAACCAAATAAACTAGCCACCAGGCTAGTTATAGTCCGACTTAGCTACAGCGGTCTTAACCCGACCCTTAGCATAGACCCGTTCGAAAAAAAAAAAAAAAAAAAAACTGATTAAATATTCTATTCTATTCTATCTTCACATTCCTATATCGAATATTGGAGTTTTATTTCGCCTTCAGAAAAGTAGTAAATAACGCCGCTACAAAAATATAGGAATTTAGTACGCTCCTGTACGTTTTTTTATGTGCGCTCGTTTTGCTGCTTATTATGTTTTTTGAATTACCAACATCAGGGAAAATATATGTGCCTATTCAATGCCCTATTAAATGTTTAGTCGTAAATTGTCGCCAAGATGGTTATTTGGTCGCTAAAATAATTTATGTCTGCCTGTTTGGAATATTCTGTGAAAAAAAACAGGTATTATTTAGTTACCAGATTTGAAATTTTGAAATATATTCTTTCGCCAACTGGGTAATATAATAGTTATTCATATTCGGTTTTTACACATCCAAAATTCGATTGTTTTGTCGCAAGATTAAATATATGCCTGTTACATCTAATAAAATATATCTTTGTCTAATGTGCAGTCGAAGACACAAAATAGGTAGAGCAGCTCTGCCGTTAACTGTAGGTATTATACATAATGTCATCTAAGAAGTTGGACATAGGTACTTTTTAAGTTAGCCTGGGACTATACGTGATCCGGAATCGCGAAGGTTGTAGAAAATTCTGAGCATTGAAAATATAACTCTGGGTTTAGAGTTGAAAATTGAAGTTTCGAAAGTTTCGAATGTCGAGCTATCATTAATTATTATGATAGCTCGAGCGTTTATTAGCACTACAAAGGCCACTTTGTTTTAAAATCATGATTTCATCTGAAATGAAATGAATGAATTACGATTCATTCAAGAACATTCCAAATAAAAATTAAAATACGTGTAAAATACCATTGTCATTGTACTTAATAAATACCATACCTAACTATTAAAGTGTATACGGTACCTAAGACCTCCGTATTTTCCTCTACATTCCTTTCACTTTGTTTAACAATTTAATTCGTACACATAAATACGTTAATTTCATTAATATAAATTAGAAGTCTAGTAAGAATTTATATAATTATTTAAATTAAATTAAAAGATTACTTCATTTTTAAGGTTGACAACATTGCAAACAGGTGACGCATTTCACAATTTCGTTTTGTGTCAAAATTATTGCGAACAAAGAGTGATTATTATTTTTCTATTAATTTGCCATAATAGTGTAAATTTCTGTTCAAAATGTCTTCAAGGAAAAAGGTTTTGTTAAAAGTTATAATCCTGGGTGACAGTGGCGTTGGGAAGACTTCGCTTATGAATCAGTTTGTGAACAAGAAATTTTCCAATCAGTACAAAGCAACAATAGGGGCTGATTTTCTCACAAAAGAGGTACTCGTCGATGATAGAATCGTCACAATGCAGATTTGGGATACTGCAGGACAGGAGAGATTTCAATCTTTGGGAGTTGCATTTTATCGTGGGGCGGACTGTTGCGTATTAGTGTTTGACGTAACTGCCCCCAACACATTCAAGTCCTTGGAGAGTTGGAGAGACGAATTCTTGATACAAGCGTCGCCTCGTGATCCCGACAACTTTCCATTCGTTATATTAGGGAATAAGGTCGACTTGGAAAACCGTGCGGTGTCTGCCAAACGCGCCCAACAATGGTGTCAAAGTAAAAATGATATACCTTACTTCGAGACTAGTGCCAAAGAAGCAGTAAACGTCGAGCTAGCATTTCAGACCATGGCACGTAACGCCTTAGCCCAAGAGACTGAAGCAGAGCTTTACAACGAGTTCCCGGATCAGATCAAACTAAATGCTAATGACAACGGCCGTAATAGAGATGGAGATAACTGTGCTTGCTAAGTGGTAAACAAATTATTTGATATTGGCAATATATTAGTATATCTTTATTTTATAAAAAATAATTACGATAGAAAATAATTTGTATTTTATGATTTTTTTTACCATAAAAATGTAAAAAATGTATAGATATAATACAAATTTTATCTGTTTATTGTTTTGTTTGATATGCACATGCAAGGTTTTTGTATTTTGTAATTGCAAGTGCTTTTGCCTTAGGTCTACACTTAGCCTAAAGCTTATAAGTACAATTTTATTTGCCCAGTTATAACTAACATGCCCAGCACCAGCTTTAAGGAAATGACTATAGTTAACCTACTTTACATAATCTATTTATCTTTCAAAAGATACATTTTTCAATCAAAACAAAGCAGTACATTCTGATAAATAGTTTTTTTTTATTTTATAAATAATAATAACCTCAAATACTTATAATAATCAGTTTTTGTATGTCATGTCATGGCCACACTGAAAATTCATACTTCGAATTTTCACATCTTTTTTAAGAATTTTAATAAACTGGCATCTGGTAAATGTTAGTATACTGTCAGTAATGGAATGTATCAAATGGATTGTGTACTTGATTGAAATGATTGATGGAAATTTAAAAAATGAAATGGTATTTATACAGTTTCAGAAACATGTGGACTAAACATTCATGTTATAATCTTGCATTAATAAAATATTTAAAGGTTATTTTAATCATTCCTGTGTATTGAGTTATTTAATCTTCATTTACGACTATTCATTAATACTATTACAATATTATGTTATGTATGTACAGATATTATTGTAAAGATATATTTTTGGTTTTAATCAGCAAAACTAAAATACTTTATTATGTATGTTTTTTGACACAAAATATCTATAACTATTTCTGTGTATATTTGGATTTACATTATTAGTTGTAAGTAGTTAATGGTTTTAGAATATAACTCAATCATGTTGATGATACATAATGGTTTCACAATTATTTTTTTTAAAGGCTGGCAACACTGTTGACTCCTCTGGTGTTGAGGGTGTCCATGGGCAAGGGTAATCGCTTTCCATCAGGTGATCCGTCTGCTTGTTTGTTCCCTATTTTATAAAAAAATTTAAAAGGGAAATATGTGAACCATTGTTATAGACCTGTTTATTGTTCCACTTTGAGCTGTGATTAATAACATTGGCGGTTCCTGCTGAATCTGATAAAAAACAGGCTAATGCTGTTATAGCTTTATTTAATTTAGTTTAAATTATTTTTAAAGATTAACTTTACATATGAATGAAGGTAAAATATGACAGTCAACATAGACTTATGACTATCACGAGGTCATCTTTGAGGTACCAAGTAAGGATCAAACATTGCCTATTGCCTATTGAGCACACTATGTGCTTATTTCCTAAGAGATTAAAATGTGTCTGGAACAACTGTTGTCTGTGTTGACTGAAATAATGTATCATGTGGATTTGGTAATTAAAATTAGCATAACATAGTGATATTATGTCAGTTTTGTTGCCATGCAAATATTTAAAGGAAAATTACATCTATGCTTTTTAGTTTAGAGTAAAAAATCATTAAAAATATTTCATATTTTTGGGTTTATTTAGTGTTTTTAACCTTTGTTTGTATTCCAACATAAAATATTAAACTGTAAGTGCTAGTTAAATAAGGAGGTAAATACATCATAGTTATGTTGTAATGATGGTTGCTTCTAATTTTATATTAATAAAAATAAAATATATTAAAAACATTTTATCCCTTATTTTAAAATTTTTATGGGCAATCAGCCTGTAAGCTTAATGTTCCGGTATGTAGGGTGTAGGCGTTATATGTATAGCAGAAATTAGACATATTATTAATATAAAATGGGTATTGCATCATCTTTCACATTCATAGTATAGTATTGTAAATTGTAATTTTATAGTCATAATAATATCTAGAGACGCTTTGCACCACATCAATCTGGCCCCGTTGTTAGTATCTGAAGAAATTGTGTTATGGGAACCAGACAATGGGAAGACGGAAGTACATTTAATACTTTTATATTATACTGTATATATTTAAGATTTTTATTATAAAATACACATCCTTGACCCAGGGACACAGAAAAATATTTTGTTCCTTCGGCGGGATTTGATCCCGCGGCTTGAGCGCTGAAGCGCTCAACCACTGAGCCACAGAGGTCGTCAAGTAAGTAGGTATAGTACAGCAGATTTCGGCACAAACCAAGGAAAGTTTATATGCGCAATGTATGTTAACTGACTGCTGATATGGATGAACTAAAATAAATAGTCTTTGGTGATATGTATGTACTTTGAATCCCTACTAAGTATAATGGGTAAAGCTTACATATTGACTTCTTATTTACTAGTTTATTTATCTGGGGGCACGGTAGTGCCCCAGCTAAGACTAGCCAAACGAAGCGTAAGGGTACTACCAGACCACCTTTTCTCGAAGCGTCTCGTCGATTTTTGAACCCTCATAACTTTGGTTTGGATTATACCAGATGAATGAAATTTTCAGGATATGTTCCCAGTAGCGGACTTTTTAAACATGTTAAGTTTTGATTGCATAGGTCGTATACTTTAGATTTAATTGATATCTAAAAACCACTGATTTCGTCACTGGCTCACTGATGATCAACAAAATTTTATGGTACTGCCGAATGTCCTAGAAAGCTGAAATTTGGTACGTAAGCTTGTATTAGTAGGTACACAATTAACATAAAAATTGTCAAAATTGGAAAATTTATCCTGCAACTCCCATAAACTACGGGTGAAAGTTTGAATGAGACTTCAGCAAATTGACGCTAGAGGTCTGAAAATTGTTGTAGGGATCCGTGTTATAAATAATAACAATAAAATGTAATAAAATAACCATGTAACCCTTTTATTAACAACAAAACACACAGTAAGTAACTAAGTATTTTTAATCTTTTCCGACATATTTTAATGTACTTCATCTTAAATAGTAGTGTGCGAACGTCCCTTTAATAATTTGTATGTTACGGTCTATATGTATAATTCTCCGTTGAAATCATGGAACAAAGAGGAGTCGTTTTAATGCGTGAGACTCCGCCCACTTGGTTGTTATCGACCTTACTACGTCGTTTTGCTATCTCACACTAGATGGCACTAATCACAAGATTACATATTGATCGACAGGGGCGTAGCTATTAAGAATTTTTAAACTTAAGTACTTTTTATTTATTTTGTAAGCTATATCTTGTTTTATTTTACTTAATGAAGTATTATTTTTATTATGATATAAGTGTTAAATGGCTTGTGGTAAATGACGAATGGAATTTGTTTGATCGTACATTCAGTTTTTGAAACAGTATTGATTCTTCATCATTTACCCCTTTTTTCTAACACTTTATTAATACATAATCTTAATAATATTTCAAAAGAGAACATAACAACAGTGGTGGATTTACCAGCCGTCCGTCCGTCGGTCCGTCTCTAAGCTACGGCCGTCCGGCCATCCGTCCGACGTTCCGCCCGTCAGTCGGTTGGTCCGTTCGTCCAGCCGTCTGGCCATCGGTCCGTCGGTTATTCCGTCTGGCCATTCGTCCAACTTTCCGTCGGTCCGCCCGAGTAAATATAGTATCGGGTATCCCACGGGCATACTGTACTTTTTCAAAAGTAATCATCATCAATCAAAAGTAGCCTGTGTTTTAATCCCGAGCCTAAACTACTACCATACCAAATTTTATCGAAATCCGTTCAGTAGTTTTTGAGTCAAAGTAACAAACTTTCACATTTATAATAGTAAGTAGGATGTAGTGTTTATATACAATTGGTTAAAATATGTATGGTATGTAATCTATGTATAGTAGTTAAAATTAAGTATGTTTATTATGTGAGTAACAATGTTATTTTTGTTGATAAATCTAATAAATAATAAGAAAATAGATTTCTTTCCATTTAAGAAACAATATGGGCTTCCGTAAAAAAAGGAGGCAAAATTAATCGAAATACATTTTTGCTGCTTTTTTTTGGGGGATTTTTACTCGGGAATAGATGGCGTTTAATAAATGATGGAAAACTCAATATTACTTTACGACTGAAGTCTTTATGAAATACTGTAAAAAAACTTTCGTACGTATGATGATTAAAATAATATATTAATATTGAAATGTAGCTATCTAGAATATTTTTTAAGTGTGTTCAAAGGTTAAAACGCCATCTATTGGCAAGTAGAATGATTTCTAATATAACCGACGCTAAGAGACTTTTCTAGAACAATTACAATAATTTTAGTTTTTAATTACTTGCACATGAAATATAATGCCCTCAATAGCACTAGAACTCCTATCCGACTAATTTTTACATGATAAGACACTTCATCCTTTTCTTTTTAGATACTCGAAAAGTACAAAAAGTTATATTATCGTTATCACAGAGTTGTGCACAGTGCGAACACAGACAGTACACTGATTTAGGCCACGCCCATTGTGATGTCTTTGGGGCCGACTAAAACTGATAGTGCAGTCACTTATGCCCTCTCCTCTTTGTTCTAGCTCCATGGTTGAAATTACTATAGAATACTCGAGAAATATGTAATTATTTCAACATGACGTCAATTAGTTCCCAAGCGACGAATGGCGACATAAATGACATAGTTTATAATATACGCGATAGATGGCGCTTTCAACAAAACTTAAATAATAATATCTATATTATATGATCAAAACGATTAGTAATTAATTGAAGTAAATAAGAATGTCAAAAAAGAACATGTTATAAAATTAAGCCACAAAACAGTTACGTACTGTTTAGTTTTTGTAAGTCAAATGTTTAGAGGATTCACTTAGCTCAGAGGAAAGTAAAATCTGGTAATAAGCGCAATCTAGGAAAACACATCTATCTATGCAGATAAATTAAATTGAAGTTTCTGTTTGTAGTTTCAAATTAACAGCTTTTTACTTAATGCATATCAATGTATATACGGTATTAACAATAAAAAACATTTTTTTAAATTATTTTCTGGCCGTCTGTCTGTCTGTCTGCCCTTCGGTCTGTCTGTCTGTTTGTTCCGGCTAATCTCTGGAACGGCTGGACCGATTTTCACGGGACTTTCACTGGCAGATAGCTGATGTTATAAGGCGTAACATAGGATACTTTTTATCCTCATCATCATCATCCAGGGCTGGGCCAGGGCCAGGGCAGGGCTTGGGTCAGCTAGTAGCTAATAAATTTATTATCAATGATGTATATTCAATAGGTACTTAATGCTAACGATAGATGACACCTCTTCGACCCTGCATCACGCTATCGGCGTGTTGTTAGCATAATCCCCCTTACTAATAGAAATATTTCACAACGGATAACTTATACAACGTTGCTATCTTTTTCTATCAAATGACGTTTCCAACGTATCAGACAAAGACAGCAACGTTGTTTAAGTTATCCGTTGTGTAAATAGTTTTATTAGTAAGGGATAGGATAGGATAGGATTATATTTACAACACACCGATAGCGTCATGCAGGGTCGAAGCGCTGACATCTATCCGAAAGATTCGAATAAAAGTAAGTAATATCTTTGCTCGGAGTTAATATAGTAATTATGAGTAGTACGAAAAATAGCAATTCAAAATACATAGGTACCTACATAAAATTAAAAATAATTACATTTCACCGGTATTGGAACTCGCGGGCCGCGACTTCTACTTGAGTCTTGGCAAACCGACGTCATTTGCCAAGACACGCACTGTCAAAAAGTTTGATCAGATCTCATGTAAAACCAAGCACCTGACTCTACACGCCCTAACTCTACAAGATTAACTTCACAAATTCTACACCTTAGCCAAGATATGTGGCTTGGCCGTTTCGTTGTTTCCTTTCTACAAGAGTAGTATAACGGAAAAACAGTCAGTGAATTTTTCACCTTACGCCCAAGTAGGTACCTAAATGTAGCGAAATGGCCATGCCACAGATTTTGACTAAGGTGTACAGTTTGTGCAGTTAGACTTGTAGAGTTAAGCTTGGTTTTACATGAGATCTGATAACTTTTTGGCAGTGCGAGTCTTGGCAATATTTTGACATGAATATGTTTTTGATGGGATACTTTAATCATCATTCAAAATAATACACCAATGGGTAGCTAAAGAATTCATTACGATTCATGCTAAGTATTTGGACTAAGCGCTTGTGACTAAGGGTTATGTCACACCATTTTGAAGTCATTTCGCAACAAAATGATCTCAAAATGGCGTCCACTTGTGTTGTTATAGTAACTTAAGGGGGGATAATCCCTTTATATGCGTAGGCTAGGTATAAGACTGATAACACAAACCCTATAAGACCTGATTTTGGTCTGGACTAGACCCATTCTAATAACAAATGATGGAGCTTTAGAAGCAAAAGGCCCATTCCGTCATTATTATGTTTGCCAAATGCCAACCGACTCCTTTTACAGCGTAAAATAAAACATCGGAAACAGTTCTATTGCGGTCGTATTTCTGGTCTGGGTGACTGCTAGTCCCTTACTGATTGAGCGACGCAATATTCACACGTATTACGTAGTAAATTCGTACACACTGACCAAAAGATTAGCGTTGAAATTTGAATTGTTTATCAAAGAACTTTGGTAGCCAATGTTTCAGTGTATCTACACGTAGCTGAATATACGTAATACGAGGCACGTAGGTACCTACTAGCACGGCGCATGCGGCTTGCGGAAGAGGTGGGGAGGGGTGATGAAGCTCTAGTGTTTCAGCGTTCTGCCGCTCGCGTTGGTCAGTCTCGCTTGTGACATGAGAGGCCGCGATTGTTCACATTCCACACGGTGCTTCGAGCAATGCATCACAATGAACAGCCGCCTGGGATCGCATGCAACGGTAAGTACGAACAAACTATCTCATACTATGCAGGAGACTGCAAATGCTCCAAATAATTTGGCATTTACCACTTTATATACGAGTGAGGCAACGAATAGAAACATTAAACATAAAGATTATATCACACTCCCGGTCTCTATGTATAAACATTTTAAAACGTTATATTAGTCGACCATATTAATCATGAAAATGAAATATCTAGGTACCGGCACAGAAATAATAATATACTCCATACCGGTCTTATCTATTTATTTTCTAATTAATAAATATATTTAATATTATGTAAATTCGTGTAAAGTAGGTATTAGTACCTACTTGAGAATTCCAAGAATATAATATTAACGAAAGAAATAAATTTAATAATTGTAGGTCTTGAGTATAATTTTCTTACTTGTGATTTGTGTAAAAAATATTATATTTTTTACACAAATCACAAGTAAGAAAATTTCTAATTTAGTAGCAGCAACACTGTTGCTAAAACACCGGACTTGTCTCTGCAGATTTAGCCTGAAATTCTATATTCAGAAAGATTAAACAGTTTCATTGTTGAACGTCTACATGATATATTATTTTACACATAAGTTATGTCCTTCACGTCCTTGTGTTACATTTACTTTGCACCACCACCCAGGACTCGGGAGTGAAAAAGAGCTTACCGACTACTTAATTGCTGGCCAGCATATAATATTACCTAAAACGATAGTTCTTACGAAACTAGAGCAACAGAATTGTAACTTTTTTTATATTGAATATTAGGTACCGGCAAACGAGCAGTTAGGAGCGGATCGCCTTATTTCGCGATTACCGATTACCTCCGCCCATAGATAATCGAACTACCAAAGGCAGAGGAGTTATGAGTACGGTGCCGTCCTTTTAACCTCCGGTACCCTCGCTGCAATCATTCGGCTAAGTACTAAGGATCCCTAAAAAGGAGAGAATGATGTTTGTTTGAATGCATTGAGTAGGCTCCGAAACTACTAGCTACTGGGCCGATTTTGAAGAAATTTGGTACCTATATAGATTATAGAATAAACGCTCAGCCTCCGTGGTCTAGTGGTTAGAGCTTGGCACTTGACTCGGACACCGAAATCGGTGTGGGTTTATAGTTATATTATTATAGAGTAAACCATGGGAAAGGATATAGGATACTTTTTATCACGAAAAAGTACATTGTTATATTAAACTAGCCGCAACTTTGTTTGCGTTGAATTAAGGGAAACGGAACCAAATTTTTTATACGGAACGATAAAGTAGCCTAAGTTACTCCTTATTACTCAGCTATCTTCCGGAATAAGTGCCTTGAAATCGGTGCAGGGCCAATCCCATACATTTTGTTTGTTTTTTTTTTGTCCCATACATAGAAGTACAGCAGAGCTTATGGTTATCGTGGTAACTTGGTGGTAACTTTTTCTGATGTAGAGAGAAAGACGAAAACCATTTTTCTTTCTAACTTCGCCCTATCCCTCTTTTTAATATAATACATCTATGGCAGTATCACAATATTATGTAGATTGTAAAAAACATTTAAGTACGTAAACGAAATTTAATAATAAATTATTATAATTATTTTTACTTAATAGTAGTAGGTTTAGATATTAATGTACTCTTAATATACATGTGTAACTAATTAAAAGTTATAATATTTATTGGTTAAAAACCTTTTGAAAATCTTTAAACATAACCTATATATGTTACTTTAAAAAAAAAAGAAATTTGTATAGTTATCTAATATAGAGCTACGACTTGTTGAGTGATTCAGTATTGTTTCCCCATTTAAATCTATTGTAATTATGGTTTACACTTTAGATTCTTTGTGGTTTATAGTTTAGAAACATTATTTTCATTGTATATAATATTATAACACTGTCAGGTTTGAATCTGTTCTTTAGCCTTGAAATATCAGTTGAATAGAAAATTGTTCTACAGGTAAACGATGTAAAAAGTCATAAAATTTACAAAGTATATTAACAATTTACTAGATAATCGATCTAAGCTAGTAATGGTAGTTTTTAACTCCTACCTATCCTTTCTGTCCCTCCCTTTGCTTGGGGAGGTTAACTGATCTTTTTTCAAATTATCTCTTTTAATTTTGATGCGTGTCCCATGACAACTTTAGCTTGTACTCTAGCACACCTAGTCATTGTAGTTATATCCCGCCTCCTGGCTACACGGAGATTCCATGGTGGGACTGTGTAGCAGGCCTCTTGGCAAACTCATGGTAGAGCTTGGATGATGAAACTGATAGTTTTATATGAACAAATTGTACTCTATCGCCCATTTCAATAAAAGGTTACACTGATAATTGGCTCATATTCGAAGCTCTTACACAGCTTCTTTAAATTGAAACTAATTGTGTGGATCGTGGTTCGTAACTGAGAGGCGCCGCAAATTGATATCAAACAAAAATATATTTGCGTATTGACTTTATACAACTAATTCTTTATATTTGCTTCTTTATATTTGTTTATGTACTAGCTTTGCTCTTAGCTCCGCCCGTATAAATACCTATATTATAATATCCCATGGGAACACTGTTCTTTTTCGGGATAAAAAGTAGCCTATAGTTAATCCAGAGCCTACGTTTACTACTATTGCAAATTCCATCAAAACCCGTTCAGTAGTTTTTATGTAAAAGCGTCACAAATATCCATCCGTCCATCCATACTTACGAACTTTCACATTGATAATAGTAGTAGTTAAAAACCCTTTTTTTTAAGTAAAATTACATACATCTTTGTATATAGATCTTTTATATAGTATTTGACTTATTCGTAGGCACACGTTGACATAGACTCAGTATTAAGTATTCGTGCCTTGTGAATTGTGATTATCAAGGTGTACTGAAGTGAATACTTTAAAATGTTTCTGGACACGTCCGAAATTAATAACCTATCTAAAATCTTAGATTGACTCGAATCTTAGATTCTCAAACAAAAATTGAACGTTAATCCTAGGATCGTTGAAATGTATTGAAATCTTGATCTCAGATAGATAAAAAATTAAACCGACTTCCAAAGTAAAGGAAGGAAGTCGATTTAATTTTTTGTTTAAAAATAATAATAATATTTCCCTTTTTAATAATATTTGTAAAATTATGACTATGATCGAATGTATAATTGAATAAGCGCCAAGCTTCCATAAGGTATTGTATATAAGATAATGATGATGATTACTGTAAGTTACGTGCATATGCTTGCAGTTCTTTAAGTAATGACGAAATTTCCAAACGCATATCTTTAAAGACTAAGGAGTTCTGTTTAGTGCTTTTAGATCCAGGGTATAATTTGGTGCAGAATCTTTCGTTTTGGTAGCATATGCTGGGTTACTTCTGAAAAAGTCAAAATAACTATATAATATGTCCATATAAATTTCGAGGAATTTCCTCGATTTCTCACGGATGCCATCATCAGGTCACAGGGATGATGATTACTTAATTTGACATAGTGCCTTATGCTTGCAGTTCTTTAAGAAACGCCGAAATTACTAAACATGTATCTATAAGGAGTCAGGAGTTCTGTTCAGTACTTTTGGATCCAGGGTATAGCTTGGTACAAAATCTTACTTTTTGGTAGCATATGCTTGGGTTACTGCGGAAAAAGTCAAAATCATTATATGTGTCCATATAAATTTTGAGGAGTTCCCTCGATTCCTCATGGATCCCATCATAAGGTCACCACTTTTGTGAAAACGGGACTAACTTAGAAGTGTACCCTTTAGATCAAAAAAAGATTTTTGAAAATCGGTGAACAGACGGTGGAGTTATCGTAGAACATACAAAAAATAAATAAATAATACATACAGCCGAACGTATAACCGCCTTCATTTTTTGGAAGTCGGTTAAAAAAGAGATTAAGATTGATTATTAATTTCGGGGGTAAGATTGTTTAAAAACTGAACGTACGTTTTTACCGGTGTAAACTAAGATTGTATCAGGAACACTGATTGTACTTTTTATTATACTTTTTAATTTTTACCTTCCATCGCCTCCGTAGGAAATTAAAAAAATATACACAGTACCCATGGTTCTCGTAGCTTGCTCGTAGCCAATTCGTAGCTCCTCAAAAATGAATGAACTTTTTATGTTTATCGAGTGTAACAAACTGACTGAACTCTTTGAATAATGTTTCTTATAATATAATAACCTAACCAAGAGCATGTCAGGACATGGCTATGGAGGGTTCCGTGACTATCAACGCGCAATAGGTTTTCTTTGAATTACTTCTACAGTTATTGTCCGATTTGGCTCAAAATAATTTTACTAAAGAGTTTATAGCATGATCTAAAAGAATGGAAACTTACAAGTTTATATCTCCCATAATTTAGAAATGCCAGGGGGGACCAACTTATAAACAACGTTGGAGGCTGATTACTCGAAAATGATTGACTTTGTAAAAAAATCATGTATGAAACCTTGCCTTTATTTTAAAATAACTATTCAATGATACCCCACATGATGGGCTAGAATGAAAAATATTTTTCATCCCCAATGCACAGGAGTTATATAGTGTCGCGACATTCATGGTTTTTCCCTACCTAAAAAAAAATCCTATGCGGCTACTAAATCCTTTTCACTTTCAAGAAAACAGAGCGAACATAGCCAAATTAGTCATGCTAGAAGTAGGTGAGACTCTTATGGATTACGGGACTCTAGAAATGTATGATATGCATATCATTATAGGAATAAGGTGGCTCCTTATCTTATGTTATTATTTGTTACATAGACATAAGCAAACATTGTAATAATTTTGATTTTAAAAGAATAATTTTCCATCTTTTTGGTAAAAGATGGCCCCAGACGAGTTTCTTGCCGGCTCTTCTCGCTGGGTTAGTTCCCGAACCGGTGGTAGGCATCACGTAGTAACGACGTTCAAAAAGAGTATTTAAAAATACCAATTTTGAATAAATTTTTTTTTGATTTGATTTGATTTTGATTTTTGATTTGATTTGATTTGATTTGATTAAATTAGGCACGCGGTCCCTACACTTGTTAACATAGCACCACTTGCATGACGATCTGGGCACACAGCCAAATAGTATACAAAAATCTATCATTGCGCCAAAATATACAGTAGATTCATAATATACTCAACCAAAATTTACCCTATATCTATTAGCACTAGGTAATCTTTGCTGTTATATATTTACATAAGTTAAAACTAAAATGTTATTTTGGTTTTAACATAATATGTAAATACATAATATAATACGACAACGGTCTTCTAATTTTGAAATGATAATGTCTCATCATTCGCAATGGCTTGTAACGGTCTCAATTAGTTAAATTGAAGCTGTGTGACATGTCGATGAACGAACGAGACGAACAGACAGACGCAATACCATCATACTATTAGATAATGTTAAGCACGCGTTTGTGAAATTTGTTGTTTGACAGCGGCCGAGTACGGATTGACATTTCTTTTGAAACGTTTTGTGCAATAAATCCAGACAGATACCAAATAAAATAAGCTTTATTGCCACGCATTATAAAGATTCATTTATAATAGCTTAACACGATAATATAACGAGGAAACTTATTATGCTTTTCCCAAATAAATTGTCAATAATGTTGTTATTTATTTTTTAACAAACAAAATATAACTTTGGGTATTTTTAAAAACAAAAAAAGCTACATAAGAGCAGAAAGGTAATCCTAAACATAACCTCTCTTTATACATTTTGGGTGAAGAGGTTCTGTAAATTATCTTTGCTATACTTAAAATCATAATTTTTATAATATTTATTAACCATTTTACACATCAAACATGACTACTGTATCGTGTGCACATTACTTCGTGAACATAATTTGAACTTTGTAATTTTAACAGAATGATAGACATTGTATGCAACTGTGTCTACGTTTTGAACGTCTCGCTTAATGTAACAATGTGTCATAGATTCTTCGGGTAAAATGTTGATTCGGAGAAATCATAATATCGAATATCCATGATGATATAAGCGTCTCAATTTATTGCTAATACGATAAAAATAATCCGATCGAACTAATTTCACGTTGCACATTTATTGATTACTGTTCACACTTGACCTGGTTTGAAATTTTCCGTTTACTTTTACTTATTAGATGAAATAAAAAAATAATAATCAAGGAATTAATGGTTTAATCCACTTGTTTTAAATCTACTATTTTATATTATTCTATATTCTACTTATAGAATATAGAATACATTTGTGCTAAACATGATTATATGAGTTACCTTTCTGCTATTTGATAAACAACCATATTTAAAAGTACCAAGAGGCTCATTAGAGCTACCAATATTTAGGAAAAAAATTCAAAAAATTAAACGTATATTTATCAGAATCCACACCGAAAGGAAACGATACGCAACATATCGCTGCATTTTTAAGATAGCTATTCACCATTGAATTTGATTCATTACACAAGGAGATACTCATTTCATTGTAAGAGTTCGAATGTCAGGTTGCACCGCATGTGCCGTGTATATAACCGATGTCTTATGAAACGTGTGTAATTTCTGTAGTGAATAAAGTTTATTTTTGAATACCTATCTTATAAATGCAGTGCCGCGTGGCGTCGCGTATCGTCGCGGTGTAAACTGACATTTATATAGGTAGGGATCTAAATTCTCTACCACGCGTGGCTGATGCAATATCAATAAAGTACAATATCTACAGTATCAATTAATGCTAGTGCTTCTAAGGAGATATTGAAATCACTGATAAAGTGTCTTTATATTTCACCGCAATTTGTCTGCATATTAGTCGCTTATCTGTTTCTTGCCACAGATATTAATGATTATTGATTCATGGATATTGGAGAAGATAATAATATCTTGTTATTGGTACTTACGGTACTTAGATATTTCAGTACCTGGGCGACGGCGGGTTATAACTATTTATTGTAATATGGTGGTGTTTAGGTGATAATCTACATAAACTTAAAAAGTAAAATGTGAACTGACAATTATTATTATTTACAATCGATTTCTGTGTAGATCAGGTGTTTGATTTTTTGATATTCGTAAAATCAACCTTACAGCACTTGTCATAGAGTAACGCCATCTATTGTCAATTTCTCTTATTACATAGCTCGTGAGCTATGGTTCAATTTTGGTCAATACGCATTACAATTACACATTACGCATTGTACGCGAGGCGTAGTAGTTAGTTTTTATGGCATTATCCGAGAGATGGTGTCACAAAAATTACCCGAGAAACTGTGTTTAAAATTTGTATCGGTAAATTTTTCGTTTTGCACTATTGCTTCATTAGTCTCGATAAAATAAAAACTCGAAAGCATAAAACTTATTTACGTAATCAGTGTAGGTAAATGTTAGACATATTTATGATAAATACATATACACACACCGGCATATTTAGCGGAACATAAAATAAAGGTTTGTTATCAGTATCATATAAGGTTGCTGGCTGGTTTATACGTCATTTAATTTAAAAATAAATATTTTCAAATTAAGAAAACAACTGAACATCACATTTTATGCAATTGTTTTAATTTTATTCAAATACACCTTATCTGGAGCGAACTTCGAGTATTTCTTCCTTCTGAGTTTGATTTAAAATTTAATTGAAATACTGTTTTTTGTTAGTTTTTTTTGATCGCGTATGTTTTTGGAGTTGAGGACTGAATTATGCCTGACTTAGCCCCAACGGAGATTGCCAGGGCACTCGAAATGCGAAGAAATGGTCAAACCTACAGAGTGATATCCAGAGACCTTCGTCGACCAGTTTCAACGATCCATCGCAGTATCCAACAGTTCAGGGAGACCCGTACTTATGTGAGAAGAGCAGGACAAGGCAGAAAAAGACGCACTTCGAGTAGGAATGATCGTTTTATTCGGCTTTGTGTACGTAGGAACCCCCGTTTGACGGCCGTCCAAGCCCGACATGAGTTAGAAGCAGTGCGGGGTGTAACCGTAAGTGAGCGTACGGTACGAAGAAGGTTCGAAGAAGCTGGTTTGGGTTCATTTGTGCCCGCCAAGGCTCCAAGGCTCGACGTAAATCATCGTAGAAACAGGTTAACTTTTGCTCAGGAACATCGACTTTGGAACGCGGACCAATGGTGTAAGGTATTGTTTAGTGATGAGTGCAGAATTCTCTTAAATCAAATTGACGGCAGACAAAGAATATACAGACGCAAAGGAGAACGAGACATTCAGACAAATTTTGAAACTACAGTTGCATACGGTGGTGGATCAATAATGGTTTGGGCGGGCATTTGTTTGGGAGCTCGCACAGACTTGGTAGTGATTGACAGAGGGAGTCTGACTGCAGACCGCTATATCAGAGAAGTTTTAGAAGAAAATGTCGTACCGTTTGCCCCCTATATCGGTGACGATTTTGTTTTTATGCAGGATAATGCTCGGCCGCATACCGCTCGGGTAACTCAAGCTTATCTTAATGATATGAATATCACTGTTATGGAGTGGCCGGCGAGATCACCGGATATGAACCCAATAGAGCACGTTTGGGACTTGCTGAAAAGAAAAGTTAAGTCCAGAATTCCAGCTCCTGCCAACGTGGGTGAACTGCGAATCGCCGTACAATACAAATATGGAAAGGAATGGCGGAGACTATCCCAGGAGACCATCGATAACATCAATCTCAGTATGTCTAGACGGGTAGAAACTTTAATAAGAGTACGTGGAGGAAATACGCGATATTAATCACCATTTTTTTTACCACTAATTTAACTAATTGTTATTTTAATATTAATTTTCACTTTTCCCGGTTACATGAAAAGTTCAAAAATGTACCATTTTTCACAAATAGCCTTTACTCGCAAAATCTGTTCTTAATGTGATCTCATTTTAAATAAAACAAATGAAACTTTAAATAACAATAGAAGTGTAGTAAGTAGATTTTAAAATAAAACCATTTTTTTTTTTATTATGGACCTTTTTTTTGTGTTCCGCTAAATATGCCGGTGTGTTTATATTGTTATCTCAAACATTAACTACATTTTTTTAAATTTGTCTAAAAACAATAAAAATTAAAAATTTATATATAAACTTGAACATATAAAAAAAAACAGTAAGTCACCGAGCGGGATTCGAACCCGTAATACTGATTTCTTGCCGTCCTCGTCTTAACCTGCTGGACCAGACGGACAGTGGCCGGTAAGACGAAATTAGCGACCATATTCTGCGTGGACAGAAAAACGCATGAAAACTCGAAAACACGCGTTTTCCCAAACATAAGACTAATCTAGATCGATTGTTTACACCCGAAAATTTCAAATTTCAGCGAAATCGTTAGAGCCGTTTCTGATATCACAGAAACATATAAATAAATAAATATACAAGAATTGCTCGTTTAAAGGTATAAGATACATACTTGCAAATCACGATGTTGTGAAGACCGTAAAACAAGATTATTATTAGGATGAACAGTAGAAGATCTTCGGGCAAAAACGAGAGATTTAAATAAGTAAGTCAGATTATGATGATTGATTTCATCTACTTAGAGAGAATCGACTGACTTGACTTATTGACTGCATTGACGATTTATGTGATCCTTGACTAAACTATTTGGACTTGACGTGTTGTGTTGAAAGCTTTTTAGAAAATTCTTTTCCCGCCTTTTTAACTTGACACTGCCAATGGTTTAATATTTTTCCGCCGCCATATACAAAAAACAAAACAGGTGAGGTCACCCTCTCTTACCTGTTTTCCGGGAACTCAAAGCTCGCCCTGACATTGTTCACGCCCCGACCACGCTTCAAATAACAGGCGCCAAACGAACATCTATTTTAATTGAGATATTTATCGTGTTCGTGACATTGAAGTATCTATTTGTAGTACTTAAAGGACGCAATTGTTTAGGGACGAAACTCCCAATTAAAGAATTAACAATTATTTCGTTCTGGGAAATGTCAATTAACGCCTCGAGTAATTTTTTTTTATGATTGCTATGTGAACTGATATGTTAATAAGCAACTCAAACCAGTACAAAGAGACATTGATTGTTTAGATATAAGTTAACATCACAACTATCTAATCAAACCCATCTTCTATATCTATACATACAAATAAATAAAATTGAAGTGTCTGTTTGTGTTTTTAAATTAGAAGCATATGAAACTTTATGCATATGAAAGTATATCTGGTACTGATATTTAAAAAATCATTGTTTTTTATTTTTATCTGTCCGCCTGTCTGTCTGTTTGTTCCTGCTAATCTCTGAAACGGCTGGACCGATTTTCACGAGACTTTCACTGCCAGATAGCTGATGTTAAAAGGTTCCTAAAAGATTTACTTGATGCATCGTTAATACGCGGCGTCCGGCCACAGCGTTTTAAAACATGAGCTAAAGTCGACATGTAAACTCACGTATGATACATTCGAATAAACGCCAAGCCCATTTCGTAAAACAGAAGTCAGCAATAGAAGGCACTAACAATATTTAACCAACGAAAGTGCTTAAAGTTCAACATATTTATATTACCTCTGTATATAATATCTAATATATAGGAGAGTTAAGGCTAGAATCCCTAATAATTTCAGTTGGGAAGATCATTTACGATTGATAAGGACCTCTTCTCGCTAGTGAGTGGCGCGAGCCCTGATGACGCATGCGTCAGTATTATTGATCAGGATCTGGGAGATGACATTTGACGGTCAGAGTATACCTAGTCCGTTCAGAGTTATTTTACCGCGGAGATTCTATGAGAGTAATCCTTATGTCGTCGGCATAAGGGTCCTGTCAAAGGTAAAATAACTCTGAACGGCCTTATCCACGATCCACATTACGTCAGTCATCTCTGACCTTGAATGATAAAACCCTTGTTAATGGAAGGGTTCTGTAAAGAGATTAAAATCTAGCGATATTTAAATTGAAGTGTTTGCTTAGAGTACCTACATAATATACCTCATTGTATACTAGGGTGTATGCGCCGACGTGTTAACTATTTAATACGATAATATATCTATTGAAGCCCGAAGGCCACTATAATTTTCAATAAAATTATTCAATGGAAAAATGTAACCTAAATGAGAAAAGCCAAGTATTTCCTTTGAAAAAAGTTATGGATGTCGTAGAGACCAAGTGAAATTCGAGATAGTTATAACAATTTCGGATCGGTTTGCTCGTTTTCAAATTAATTAGTAAGAATTTATTAAAATATCATACTAACGGGCGATCCAATTGCTCGTGTCCTATTCCATATATATCTATTCCATAGTTAAAACGTTTACCGCCTCTCATGGACATCCGCAACACCAGGAGAGTTACAATTGCGTTTGCGAGCTTTGCATGAGGAAGATATCGGTGTCTTAAAGTGGGACACCGGTATCCCACCGTGTGTAGCACCGGTGGGGCTGTGAGACACAACGCAAGTGCTATTTCTTATCGGTTTTATATAAGGCCGTCTTATTTAACCGGTCGAATCCCGAAGCATCTATTGTAACTCAAAATAACCTACCACTTCTCAATTTATGAGATTTGTTACATAAATAACGATTACAAAGTTATCAGTGAACTTGTATACATACATTTTGTTCCTGTGAATTCGTTAAATAAAAAATTCTATAATCATGATTTCTTTTCAGAATTTATACTTTTTCTATATTTTCCCTTTATATGTAGCTAATAACTTAGCCTGACAGCAAACTTGAAATTTCTAAGTCTGCTAGTAGTATGCTTTGAATTATGCTTATTCTCCCTGCCTCCATACCTCCATAAATATGTGTATGATATAATAACTACCTAAAACATTTATATATACATGATGAAATGAGAAAATGAAGTCTATATAATCATTACAATACGTTAATTGATCATATACTTTATATCATTTATATTTATATAAATGCATATATATGTATATATATATATATATATATATATATATATATATATATATATATATATATAGGTATAAAACCTAAAAAAACCTATAACAGGAATCAATAAAATCTTTAAAGGCGCTTTGTGCCGCTTAATATCTCCTAAACTATGCACTCGATTTTTATGAAATTTAAAACAATGGCTTGTGCCGCTAGCGACAAAAATTCAGACTCTAGCTAGCTTTGTTACATACGAAAATATGGCGGCACGAAAAAGCCCCGAAATGCTTCGAGAATAGATAGTTACGGCCGCGTAATACTTTGCGATAGCGGTGCTGCGCTATCAGATAAGATGTTACTGGCACCATTTACTATGTAAAGGCTAATATTATTGCTAGTAATTGGCAAAATAATAGAAAATATTTTGGCGACAGATATTTAATAACAATGTGCACTGTGACAAATAACACGCAGATGCATAGAATTTCAAGAGAGACTACTAAACTTCTCGACTTATGTATGAGATGTTGACTACTGTCGAAGAAATTCGCGTATCAGACAAAATTAGAAGCGTCCGTCAGTTATTCTGAGCCGTGACGTCACGGATCACATTTAACGCAGATAACTGAAATGCTCGCAGGTGGTACGACAAATTTATTATTTTATTTAGTGTTGAAACAAATAATTAAAAAGTCACATCACATGACACACCCATTTGTTATTTTAAGTACCTGTAACACGTATAAAAACTCCTTCTTGGTCCAAGATCTTAGTCAATTTACTTATTAGAGTCCACCGGCAGCCATGTGTAGGCGTTCAATGACAATAGTCTTTTTAGATCAATTAAAATTGTAATAAATTAAAAAATCAAATTAATAACGACACTTATAATACCTACTTAGTATGGAAATTTCGTTTTCCCTAAAATAAATCAATTTCTGAACCTTTTACCTCTTCATTTTCACGCATAGAAAATCGTACCTACCATATATAGGGTTCCGTAGAAACTACACGTAACTTATAATTTGCGAAATTATGAATATAAATATTTGAAATTTTGTTTAGTTATAGATTGTAAATAGACTTTATTTTTGGCATCATGAAATAATTAACATGTCAAGTGGGAATGATTTCTTGTTCATTCTACTCCATTGTGTACCCCACATCGTCGAATAGGAAATAAAGGCGAGCTTTTATAAATAACTTTTTTACAGTATATTGTTTTTTTTTTCGACTTTTTTTTTCTAAGAAAAAATAAGGTTTATCTATTTGCAAGCTTATTATCATTCATAACACTATAAAACGGTGATTTTATCTTTATTCATTAAATTGTCTAAATAATGATGTCTAAAAATAACTTCTCAAACTGTTTTGTAATCTTGGGCTTCATTCTTGTCCAGGATTAAGTAGCCCACGAATTCATATTATGGACTTCAAACAAAAACCCACGAGATTTTATAAAAGTTTTAATAACTAAAACGTTAATTTGTTCTAACACATTAATAGCGAGCGAGAGTTATTAATAGGTACAACATTATTATTTTAATAATATTGTTTACATTATTATTTATTACGGGCTTGTTGGCTTCGAAACTAATGCTTAATTTGATCCAAAACTTTGCAGTTGTTTCTGATTAATAATAAACATTAATAATAATAAATGATATCATGGATACAGTCATATGGACTAACATAGATAAGCGTAAAATTTCCAAAGAATTCAGAAATGTTTTAATTAACAATTATTACAGTTAACAATTACCTAAATTAGAGTAGAGTAGTCTTCCCATAAAAACTGAAATAAAGAAGAAAAAAATTTCGATTGCAAATAACATGTATTACTTTTACAGTGTGTTAGTTTAATACATA
Source organism: Phengaris arion (assembly GCA_963565745.1). Lineage (NCBI taxonomy): Eukaryota > Metazoa > Arthropoda > Insecta > Lepidoptera > Lycaenidae > Phengaris > Phengaris arion. The sequence goes on along the minus strand of OY751440.1, from coordinate 13,906,043 downwards.
AATGTAAAACAATTTAAAATATAAAAATGCTTATTTGAGTGGTCTCCATTGGCTGCAATACAGTCCTTTAAACGTTGAGGCCAGTTATCAATAGAAGCACGCACTCTTTCCATGGGAAAATTCTTCATTGCCAATCGTACGGATTGTTTTAGGGACTCCAAATTATCATGGCGTTTAGAGCAAACCGTACTCTCTAAAACTGATCATAAATCATAATCCAGCGGATTAAGATCGGGACTAGACGACGGCCAGTCTTCCAGTTCGTTTCCAAACAAGACTGCGTAGACCGAGCTTTATGACCCGGCGCCGAGTCTTGCTGGAAGGACCATTCTTGGTTAATGAACATGGTGTTGTTAAGGGGCTTCACTACCTTCTCAAGAATGGTATCTTGATACACTTGTGCCGATGTTTTGCTACCTTTTTCACAAAAGTATGGCTCAGTCAGTCCTTCATAGCCAATACCCCACCAAACCATCACTGAAGTCGAATAGTGCCCACGTTGCACTCTGTCTTCCTTCTTAGAGCTTCCTTAGAGCTTTGAGTATAAATACGGGCATTTTGTTTGTTAAAATGGTTCTCAATTGTAAAAAAAATAAATTTTTCTGTGACCTCCCTTTGCGTACCGCTTTAGTAGTTTTTTTAATTTATTTATATATGGCATCGGCTTATAACCATTTGCCAGTGTTAAGTTAAAAAGGCGGGAAATAGAACTTCGTTTCAATTTTCAACTCTGTATTCCTAAATCGTCAAGTCTAAAGTCTAGTCAAAGTCCAAATAAATAGTCAGTGCAGTCCATGAGTCATGTCAGTCGATTCAGTAAAGTGGTAGAAGCTTTACACCGTTCCTAGGGAGTAGAGGGAGGGAAACTCAAAATAGCACGTTTTTAGAAGTTGTACCACTTTCTCACACGTGCGCACAATAACGAATATTTAATGGTTAATATTCTACCTATATATCTATAATTTATGAAAGAAATGCAAAATCCACAACGTCACAATTGAATTCCCGGCAAAACTCCCGCTTCAGTAGTTGTTTCGATTTATTATATTTCCTATTCTTTTTTAAATTATCAGTTAAAAAATGACCAGTACGTCTCTTATAGGCTGCAAGTCCTAAGTCATCTTTTAAAATACGCGACATGGTTCTAGGTGCTATCTTCATCTCCCGAGATAAAAGATTTTGCTTTCGGACAGGATTTCTTCCAATTCTTTCCCTTATTGCTTTGACCACCTTTTTCGTACGAACACTACGTGGACGGCCAGATCTTTTTCTGTCACAAACAGAGGTCTCATTGTACCTATTAATAGCCCGGTACACAAACATTTTTCTAATAGTAAGCGTATGGAGCGTTTTAAAAATTGCATTTGGCTCCAATACCTACTTTGTGTAAACTGTAATGTAATCACAGCGATTCGGTTCTCTTTATCACCCCACTCCATTTTAATATCGCTAAATATTGTACAATGTATTGGCGCCAAAATGAGAAAACACAATGAACAATCATATAAAAATTACATATTCCAAATTCAATGTAATATTTTGTTTATTTTTAATTGTAACAGAATTTATGGCCAGATTAAGTATTTTAATATTAATTTTAGTTTAGTTGTCACAATAATTTACATAATAATGATCCGATCAGATATTTTAAAAATTTGTTGCGTCTCTGTGTTGCATTCACCTTTATTTATAAAGTAGTATCTTTTTTAAATATTTATTATCATCATCATAACAAAATCACTATAACAAAAGAACTTTGACGAAATCCTAGCGTTTTCATTGCACCTACTTGGTGAACCAAGAGTGATTTACGTACTCTGTTGGTTTACAAGCTCAGTTTTAGCTTCGTCGTTGAGGTATCGGAATTTCTGAAGATTATAATATATTACAAACTTCATGCCAATAACAATCTAATATTTCTTCCTCGGAAGTCAGAATTGAGTACATACTAGATATTATTTACTACATTGTATAACTAGGTATATATATATATATATATATAGTATAGATAATGCACAAATTTATTTCTGATTTAGTTCATTAAAGATATTACCCTGTAAATCTGCTTTTGCTTTGCCAACCACGCAAAAATTATACAAACGCATAACAAAGTGCCATTGGGACTGACTCTAATAAGGTCTAAATATATATAAATAATAACCTAATCAAGAGCATGTCAGGACATGTCTAAGGAGAATTCCGTAACTGTGTGATAGGTTTTTTCAGATTACTTCAAAAGTTACTGTCCGATTTCGTTCAAAATAATTTAACAGAATCTTTTAGCATGAGAAATTGCAATTTTCTTAGTCTTATAGACCAACATATAAACCACTTTATAGGCCGATCAAAAATGGTTGACTTTGTAAAAAAGTCATGTATGAAACCTTTTCTTTATTTTAAAAGACCAATTCAACGATATCCACACGATGGGGTAGAATAAAATTTTTTTTTCATCCCCACTTCACATGTATGGAGAGCCACCCCTAAAATGTAAAATTATTATTACTTTACGATGCCAAAACTGAGATATATACACAGTATTTAACTATACAAAATTTTATCTATTAATATTCACCCCAACAATACCCCACACGATGGGGTAGAATAAAAAAAAAATTCATCCCCACTTCACATGTATGGAGAGCCACCAAATTTTATCCATTAATATGCATAATTACAGATGCTAGGGGCGCGCAGACAGGCAGACAGACAGACGGAAGAACAGAGCGAAACTATAAGGGTTCCTTGAGTATTACCGAACCCTAAAAATGAATTATCGTAATGTTTGTACGCGCAAAACTTCCAAACTTTCTTGGGTCAGCTAGTTATTGATATTATACTGTAGCACGAAAAAAGAAAAAATAAGTAACTTAAAAATGTGCGGTATTTTTAGTGATAAGACGTATGACGTCATGGAAATACGTTGAAGAAGTTTCTGAGATTCTGCTTATATTTATACAAGAATTGCTTGTTTAGAGTATAAGATATGAATGTTCAAATGTTCGAAACTCTAAAACGCTTTTTAAAGTTAAGGGCTCTTTAATTAACAGGTTGTTACAGTCTCCTCTTATTTTAATGATAGGGACAATATATGAACTGAGAGCTTTTTAACTTTAAGAAACCTTTGGAAATTTGGACGCTAGACTTTGATGAGAACACAAATTAATGATTCGTTCACTAAATAAAATAGAGGATATTTTTAAATACAATTTTTTATTTTATTAAAGCCTCAAACTTAATTTTACACGTTTCCAATTTTCCAAAGAAGACCACTTCATATTTTCTTAACACTCGTCAAATACTCAATCAATCGGGATATTCTCTTTGCTAGTTGATCGTTCCCAAGTTTGCCCAGTAGGTACTGAGTCAGTATATTAGGCGTTTCGCTGGTATCTCAAGGAAAAAATCTTTATTTTCGCTACCAATACTGGCAAGGTCAGATGAAAGACAAAAAGTTTCAGGCGACGTGACGTCTGTTGACGAGGCTTAAGTTCGTTCACCCTTCGTGACTTTCCTTGTGGAATTTTATTTATTTGGACTTTGACTACACTTTAGACTAAGATAAATTAAAAATTAATACTAAAAAAAGTCTCTAAAAATATCTATAAATAGAAAAGCTTCCCCAGGTCGTCCCCATCTGGCAAAGTACCTAGCAAATTGATAGCATTGCCTCGTTGGATAGCAATGGCTATCCGTTGTGCCAGGTAGTTCCCGGCTCTGGGGTCTCGGGTGGCTTCAGTAAGCTTTTTTGATATTTTTTTAAAAAGCTTATGTGCGCCCGGACTCCATGCGCCTAGGGTTTCCACCCCAAATGGTTCAAATATGAGGTTCTCATACTTGTGCCGTTTGAGGTTCTCTGCTTGGTTTGCAGCCGCACCCGCACAGTTGGAGGTGCCTTGGACATGGGACGGAGCAAGAGTATCGACACAAGTAGCGTCCCATACAAGAGCCCGTCCCACACTCCAAGGAACCAGGATCATTCCATCAGGTCTCTTGCTATTATATTTCATATTAGTACCTCATTATATTTTATCCGTTTACATCATTAAATTATTAACCTAATCTTGTTTGGTCCGTTTTTATTTATCAAATATTAGGTACAAGTAATTTGGCAAGTAGACATAATTTGGCATTTTTATGGGAACAATTAGTTTAACTCTATGGGTTAAACTGAGCTTAACAATTTTTTTTTAGTTTACGTTTTGAAATATTTTAAATAGACTAGGAACATAAGAAATGTAATGGCTGTATATTTTGTTAATTTTCAACTAATTTAGAGACAATACAATAATTAGCATTTTAGACTGATTCGTTCTTTATACATTAATATTTGGGTTTATTTTTTATCGACTCTACCTATATGTTCAAACTTCGAACGTATTTTTTTTTAATTTATATAATATGGCATCGGCTTATAACTATTTGCCAGTGTAAAGTTAAAAAGGCGGGAAATAGAACTTTCGTTTCAATTTTCCACACCGTATTCCTAAATCGTCAAGTCTAAAGTCTACTCAAAGTCCAAATAAATAGTCAGTGCAGTCCATGAGTCATGTCAGTCGATTCAGTAAAGTGGTAATAAAGTAACAGTAAAGCTTTACTGAAAGTTCCTAGGGAGTTTTGGAGGGACACTCAAAATAGCACGTTTTTAGAAGTTGTACCACTTGCCCTCACTTGTGCACGTTAACGAATATTTAATGGTTAATATTCTACCAATATTACATATTAAGAACCAAAATAACACAAATTTATGAAAGAAATGCAAAATCCACGTCACCCACTGAATTCCCCAGCAGAACTCCTCAAACGTATTTATTAGATAGAGAATGATTATTTCTGAAGGGGTCGATTTTCCAAAAAATCATAAGTGGTTTTGTAGGAATTGGGTTTTTGAATTTTTTGTTTTTTGATAAATGGAAAGATCATATTATATATAAGTTTAATAACAAAATTATTTTTTATTTTTCGCAATAATTCAAAAGTTATATTAATTTTTGAATCCAGTACCGAAGACATTCCGACAGTTCTCGAAAAATGTTAGTTTTCACTCTATGGTATCGCTGGCGATCGTAAGTATTAGCGTTGGCAATTCAAAATTTATTTGTTTTCTTGACTTTTCATTATATAGCATTATGACATCACAACTATGGTGACCGATCGTGATCGTTCATAGTCATGTTTTTTTTTTATCAATTTTTAATTGTTTATAATTAATTGAAAACATTTTTTTTTTCAAGTTTTTCGCATCAACTTCAACATCCCTAAAAAACTAGTTGATGAAAATGAGAGTGAGGGTTGCTAAAGAGCTTACGGACGAGTTCGCAGTGGTCACAGGACTTAACAAGAGACTTAACACAAGGAGATGCTCTGTCACCTGTGCTTTTCAATTTAGTTCTGGAATATGTCCTCAAAGAAGTGATTGCACTAGACGTAGGGCTACAACTGAATGGGAAGCATAGATTGATAGGGTATGCCGACGTCCTGGCATTACTAGGTGAAACTCCAGAAAAAGTGGCCAGCGCTGCCGAAGTCTTAGAGAACGAAGCGCTTAAGGTAGGCCTAAGTATAAACCGCGAGAAAACAGAATACCTCCACATTAAACGCTATAAAAACACGCGCACAAAACGAGAAGACCTGAATGTGAGAGGGACTTCTTATGAAGGGACGGACAAATTTAAATACTTAGGCTGCACCATTACCGACACCAACACGAGACAGGAGGAAATAAACATCCGCATCCAAAACACCTTACGATGCAGCGCGGCACTTCATGGAGTGTTAGCGTCCAATCTCATAAGTAGAAAAAGTAAGATCGCCATTTACTAGTCTGTAATAAGGCCAATACTAATATACGGATACGGATACGGATACGAGACCTGGACGCTTACACTCGACGAAGAGAATAAACTACTGGTGGCCGAAAGAAAAATCCTCCGCAAGATCTTGGGCCCGGTGAAGACAGGAGACGGAGGAACTAGAATCCGAACCAACGCCGAAGTTGAAGACCTCATGGCTGAGCCCAATATTATTGGCGTAACAAAAGCCCAGCGACTGCGATGGCTCGGTCATGTTGCAAGAATGGGAGAGGATCGTGCCACTAAAAAGGCGTTCCTTGGACGTCTGATCGAGCGACGACCTGTCGGCCGTCCACGGTACCGATGGCTAGATGTCGTGGAGTCGGACCTGCGCGATCTTCAAGTCACAGAGTGGCAAGAAACTGCGCAAGACCGCGACAAGTGGCGCAAACTCGTGTCGGAGGCCAAGATCCACTTTGGGTCGCTGAGCCATTGTAGTAAAGTAAAGTTCTTAAGTAAAAGTTTTTCGCATTAAATAAATTATTATTTATTATTAATAAAGTTTTAAAATACATAAAAAAATCAATATTTTTTTTTATTTCCAATTAGGTAAGTAACTTATTATTTTCCTCCTTATCGTATCATATATTATTTACAATTTACATAATACATGTTAATACGTAAGGCAAAAACTTATTGAACTACGAGATTTGTGCGAACGGAGGAGTATGAAAAATTGACTCAAATTAAAGTTCATGTGCAGGAAGGTGTGCAGATTCCATGGACAACATTTGCATATTTTATTGCGTATTTAAAAGGAAAAAGAAGCCTAAAAAGTTGACACATCAAATCAAAATATGAGTTGAGTTTTTTGCCGGGAGTTCAATGGGTGACGTTGTGGAATTTGTAATATTTCATAAATTTGTGTTATCTCGGTTCTTAATGTGTAATATTGGTAGAATATTAACCTCTAAATATTCGTTAACGTGCACAAGTGTTGGCAAGTGGTACAATTTCTAAAAACGTGTTATTTTGTGTTTCCCGCCAAAACTCCCTAGTAACTTTCAGTAAAGCATCTACCACTTTACTGAATCGACTGACATGACTCATTGACTGTACTGACTATTTATTTGGACTTTGACTAGACTTTAGACTTGACGATATAGGAATACAGTATTGAAAATTGAAACGTAAGTTCTATTTCCCGCCTTTTGTACTTGACACTGGCAAATGGTTTTAAGACAAGCCGACGCCATATTATAATATTAAAAAAAAAAACTTGAGACGTGTCAAGGGACACCCGGATGGAACGAAGTTATAAAGTTATAATATATATATATATATATATATAAATATAAATATAAAGCCGGAACAAACACACAGACTGTCAGACGGTCAGGAAAATGATAACAATTTATATTTTATTGTAAGTACCGATCATACTTTTAAATGCATTAAGTGAAAATAAAAACTGTTAATTTGAAATTACAAACAGACACTTCAATTTTGTTATAAATATAATATATTATATTATACAAAACAAATAGTTAAACTAACTAAGTATATATAGTGCGCGTGGAACTAGTTGGCCGCGCCTTAGGTAGGGACAGGGGGTTGCTTGCTGCTCGCAGTGTTTTTTTTTTTATTATTATTTTTATTTTATAATATCGTAACATAATCTAACTAACATAATCAGGGCTTGTTGTTTTTTTTTTCTCTTTTTAGTTCTTTTTCTATTTTTTCTTTTTTAATTATCTACTTTTACACAAACATCTACTTTTTAACAATTTTTCTTTTATTTAATGATTAATTTTAGTATTTACAATGTTTATTGCTTCGTCCTTATTTCTACCATTACATATATTCTTTTTAACATTCTGTTTTATATTACAATAGTAATAGAGTCAACGTGGAGTACTATGTACTTGTCAATTTTTTACAATATAAAAAGTCAGAAAAAGATATAAAAAGCAATCGTTTAAAAGTCAATAAAATTACCATACAAATTCATAAAATACAATAAAATCCAAAAAAATACAATAATTCAATAATATTCCAATAACAAATTAAAATTACAAATTAAAAATGTCAATAAAACAATAAAACAAAATAAGATAAAGATAAGAATACAGTACAATGTTCAAGTAACCTATATAAGTATAAATATCACAATAAAAACCTACCACTAAAGGAACCTAACACTAATTATTATCACAGTTTAAAATATCACAATTTTTCTTATTAACTACACCCACAATCCTCTTACAGAAGGAGAGGATAATATCCCTATTCTTTCCCCCCAGGATGGTAGGCAGGTTCTCACCCGTCACCGATGTGCCCAATTTTTGCTCAATATCATATCTATTGCTAGCAAAAATGGGGCACTCGAATAACAGGTGAGGAACTGTCTCCTCAACTCCCGCTTGACACGAACACGACGGATCCTCCTTCAGCTTGAACCTGTTCAAGTAGAAGGCGAATCCACCGTGTCCAGTCAGAATCTGTGTGGTGTAGTGTGTGATGTCTATCTTATTGACTATCTTGTATGCAGCAGCAGCGCTTGTGAAAAAGAGCTTCGTGACTCCGGCCGTCCCTCTCACTTCATATCTCCTGTCCCATTCCTCAACCGTATCCTCTCTTAAAATACGCTTGGCGAATGAAACAGGACACAGATCGTAGTCAGGTTTCCTTTTCAATCACAGCGCGGCCTCCTTGGCTAATTCGTCAACCGTCTCATTCCCTCTCAACCCTGCGTGCGCCTTAATCCAAAACAGGGAGACCTCCCGCCTCTGCGATGCGGCTTTTCGGAGGACCGCCCTTGTTTGCACTGCCAGGGGATGACGGGAACTAAGGGTGACTGCCTGGAGAGCCGATCTGGAATCGCTAAAGATACCGACCTTCGCCATTCCACTCTTGCAGGCTATACTTACTGCTTTTTGGAGCGCTAGAAGCTCGGCTTGGTAGACGGTGCAATACGGCGGCAACGCAAGTTTGACGGCCTTCATCTCGGCCTCGCCCTTCCATACGGAGAGTGCGGCTCAGACTCGCCCCACAATCTTGCTGCCGTCCGTATAGATCCTATGGACGTGGCTGTTAACCACGTCTGCATACGAGTCCTCGTCTACCAACCCGAACCTCAGCTCTTCCTGCTCTGCCAGATGTGGGTCCTCAAGGAGCCATTCGCTCCACCTCCCTGTCCCTCAACACCGGGTGCGGTACCCCCTTCTTGATCTCATAGAGTCTCGAAGCTTCGAGTATCCTGAGATCAAGAGAGAGTATCCCAGCCAGCAGCATTGCAGAGTTCAGGGAGACGAAGACAGATCTTCTGGGCAAAACCCCGTTGAACGGAGTTGAGCCTTTTTTGGACCCCCATCTTTTCCACGGTGGGTGCCCACGCTGCTGATGCATACAGGATAGTCGGTTCCACTACCGCGGTATATATAGTTTTTACTATCTGGGGGTTAAGCCCCTACGCGAGCTGCTCTGGCTAACTGCTTATAGCGCGAGATCACCTTTTTACAGACGTCTCCAACGTGTTCGTTGAACGTGAGGCCGCTATCAATAGTTAGGCCCAGTACTTTTATATTTTTATAGTATTTAATATCAACACCCCCCATAACGAGTCGCGGCACGTCGTACTTTAGCCTCCGCGTCGATAGTAATGCGCATGTTTTGTGGGGGGCGAACTTCAGCTTGTTCAGCTCCCTCCATTTTCTAATTTTGTCTAGAACTACGTTGGCTTTCCTCTCAATTTCGAGAGCCGTAACTCCCTCAAATACTAAGACGATGTCATCCGCGAACGCCTGGTTAAACACATTCATCTCCTCCAACATCCATAGCTGCTCGCAGTGTGGCCGCCGCAAAGTCCGGCCCCGTACTGAGTAATAACATCAAGCGCTCTTCCGTCCCACCCCGCTCGCGTTCCTAAGGCCCGGCTAGCTAGTCACAATATGTAATAGTCATAACAGTCACAATGTGTAATTGCAAAATTCTACATTATTGTCAAGGTGATAAAGTCGTTTTTCGTATCATTCTTAGTAGTCGTTATTACATTGTGATTTCGAGTGGCAAAAAGTGTCGTGCCTATAATCCGTCCAGCTCCAATACAATTCGCAACGCGCCATAAGGAACTTCGTTCCAAAAAAAGAATTATAGAAGAATTTCGACCTCCAGTAATAATTAATATCTATATGTGTATCTTACATGATACCTAAGTGCATGCAGCATTCTAAACTGTGCAAGGCATAGAATTTTGTTTGTCATAAAATATTTATGTAACTTTATCACATTCCTCGTAAAAATATGATAATTTATTATCTCAGAAAAATCTACAATATCTATTTTTATAAGGAAGCCATTAAACAAAACATTATCCTACCCAAAACTACATTGGTATGATAAAAATAAAGACATAATATTAAAAAAAAAAACCCGGTGAAAATTGATACGAATATAAAAATAAACTGAATTTAAGTTGCCTACCAAAATATTATATATAATATTTTGGTAGGCAACTTAAATTCACTGTTTAAATGAAATTTTAAATGTAAATTTATGGTGAAAAACAATTTTTATCCACTTTTCCGCATGATCATTCGCAAATATCTAAGTCTCTTTTTCTAGAATATTTCTGTTATATTTTGAAAGATTGAAACAAGTTTCAAGTCTCAAACGCATTGCTATTCGGTTTTACGTGGAAATAATATCTATTACGTAGCGCTAAGGGCCACAGTACCATTGATCGGCGATTGGGCGGGCGGGCTATTGGCACCCACGTGCCTCGCGCCCAGAATAGCCAGTTCGCCCTGAACTTCCGTGCCGAGCTGATGTGTGGGTTTGGTGTGATGTTACACGTGAAATAAAAAATAAACTTAAATTAATTTTATATAACTGAAGTGAAGGCTTTAATTTTGTACTTAATTTTTTACACATTATTAGCAAATAATAATTATCGAGGATTGTTATATAATATAATAATATAATTATTATTGTAATAAATTTTCAATTACGTTTATTAATTAATAAGTGAAATTGGTTGTGACTTTTTAATTGTTACTGTATAGTAACAATTAAACGGTTGTGAATTTTAAGATTTTTGTGAAAAATTCTGCGGTTGTGAATTAGGCGCCGGCGCCAGTCTAGGTGTGTGATGCGATGCGCGACAAAATCGCTGCGTTGCTCCGCAGCGGTGTGCGTGCGCATGTAGACGACAAGCCAGACAAACTGCAGAATGACAGTGTTGCACCGGTGCTGCTCATATCCAATGGAGGTTCGAGCGTTATTCTAATTATATGTGTGGTTTCATTGATCTATTCAGTATGTTTGTGAAAAACAAAATATACCTACATGTTACGTGCATCCTGCATACCTACATATTATCATCAGCTACTTTCTATAAATTAAAACTTAATATAGACATCAACGCGCTGAAACAATTAAAAATGAGTTACATAATTAATTAATTATTTTACATATAACTTTCAAATACTTAAAGTATTCCTCATGAAAAAATTCCATCAGTCCTAATTCTTCCAACTATTTAGGCCACGTGTTAAAAACCACGTGGCTTATAGTTTCAGTTTATAACATTTCACTCATATTCTTATTCTTCTATATTTTATTAGTAAACTTCTGAAACCATATTAACTTTATAGTTATAGGAGGTGGGTACTTCTAACCTTGTCTCACCCATTACAACGTTATCTCGGTGCTGCTACTCAAAGTTTGGGCTTTAAGCTTTCGAGCCTCTTTGAAACTTACAAACAAACAACAAACCCTGTATTTGGGTCGATACTGCCTTAATTTCTAAGTAAGAATAAAAGTATTAAAATTACAGACTAAGCATTAGAGTTCCGTATTTATTCATCGCAAAGGAATATCATGTTTTAAAAATACTCGGTTATTTTAACTTTAAAATTTAATATATATTCTTATTTGAATAGTAAGTTATATGAGTTATACTCAATAAATTAAAATGAGTTTGTACTAATAGTACATACCGATATTGTAAAGAACTACCTAAGAACTTGTTGATTAAATAAAGATTATTCATGTGCATATTATAAACAAGCAAATTGCTAATGATTACTGCTACGTTATCATATTTAATGCGATGTCATAAAATGTTTATAATACGAATTTATATTGCGCAACTCTAACCCACTTTTTTACATTCATAATAAAAATATGAAAAACAAAATATGAATGAAAAATAAAAAAACGTATATTTCGACACTCACAAGGGAATCAAAATTCATAGGGTACTTCCTAGACTTGACATATAACTATGAATTTTGGCAAGTTACATCGTTATATAAGGTCCGCTAAAATCCCTATGGATATTTTGAGCATATGATCTATTACTTATTTATAGACGTTTAGGCAGAAAAAAAATTGTCATATTCGAAAAAAAAACTTCCTTTATATGGGCGAGTTCGTAGAGGCGAGGGGAGAGCGGAGAGTCACCCAAATATGAGATGATGTTTTTACTTTGAGTATGACAATATTTTTTTGCCTAAACGTCTTTATAATAAGCAGTAGATCATATAACCAAATTAATCTGTAATTGATTTTACCAAACCTTATACCTATATAAGGTTAGGTAACTACAAGTTCTAGAAAAAGTCTGATAACTGCACATTTGTAATTAAATCATAAAAAAATGGGGGTAAAATTTTAAGTTGATGCTACTAGTTCAAATAGGGTCTATCGTATGAAAGAGCTTGATGTGAGCATTACATAACATATTTTACAAATTTTTACGGCGCATAATTTTTATACATAATGAAGAATGAAAAAATAATTGCCGAACTCTGTGGCTCAGTGGTTGAGCGCGTTGGTGCTCAAGCCGAGGTTCACGGGTTTGAATCCCGCCGAAGGAAGAAAAAGTTTTTCTGTGTTCCTGGGTCATGGATGTGTATTAAATATGTGTATAATACAATAAAAATCTGAACTATATGTATAAATCCTACTATCCTACTACTATTCTAAATGTGAAAGTTCGTGAGGATGGATGGATGGATGATGTTTGTACCACTTTCGCGCAAAAACTACTGAAAGGATTTTGATGAAATTTGGTATAATCGTAATTTAGGCTCTGGATTAAAGCATAGGCTACATTTTATGTTCCCGTGGGATACTGTATTTACGCGGGCGGAGCCGGGGGCAGTAACTAGTTATAATATAAAAGTCTTAAATATACTTGCCGTTGTCCGGTCACCGTAACACAAGGTTCTTCGAGTACTTAGCACGGGGCCATATTGACGTGGTGTGAAGTGTCCATAGATATTATTATTATTAATAGCTTCACCATACTAACTTTCATCACCCATTTTCAGGCTCGACAAAAACTATTTAATATGATGTTCCATCAGTGGGCGAATACGGCTGGCTCTTGACTGGTGTTTAGTATATACCATAGACGTATATAGACGAGGCATGTCGAGGCAAAAACTATCCGCACTTAAATGGCCCCACTTTTGGGGGATTTTGGGGCCATTTTGACATTTGAGGTATGGTGAAATCAAGATGGCGTAACTATTTCTTGTATGAAGATTTGTTCTGTCAAATGTACATCATAGCCCATAGTTTTGAATTCTTTGGTATGTACTATGTAGTATGTGTATTCTAATGAAATTGGGTTTTGATCTTGTTTTACTAATGGCCCGTTTTACAATCTTCTAATAAGTGCCGGATAGCTTATTCGGAAGTTTTGTATCTGCATACTTTATGTCGAGCGATAGAGACAAAACACGTAAACACCTGACACTTATTATCAGAACATTGTGAAACAGGCCTTAATTATCTATCTAACAAAGTTAAATAAAAATAATAATTGTGTCGACCACTAATGAAATTAGCACCTTTTGTACTATCAGGGAATCTAATTCATAAGCAGTAAGACGTGTTTTCATAATTTATTTCTATTATAATGGCGGTATGTAGCACGATACAATAATCAATAACATATCAGTTTGATATCATAATATAACAATTGCAACATTATCAAATTGTAACAACCGTCAGTCAACTGCTTATGAATTGGATTCCCTGATAGAACTGTACCTAGACTATTCGCATAAGGAGGCAGTGAATCATGCGTACATATGTCAAAATGGCTTACATTAATTGGTTAATGCTTATGCGACATTAGCAAATTTTGACATTTGTACGCGTAGTTCACTGCCTTCTCAAAGGTAAGAGACTATAATGGCTCAAGTCTAAATAATATTATGTTACCTATCACCAAATCAATTTTACCCTATTAAATTCTTCATAAAATGTTAAAATTAAGTTATTGTATGAAAACCCATGGCACCCAGTAACTATTTAGTAATCTGTGGCCATGGGACATCCCCGAATGAAAAGGAAAAGTTGCCTGGTAACATGGAAAGTAATGTTTCTAGGAAGTTATACTAACGGCCTCACTCAGAGACATTTAAAGCTTACTTAAGAAGCTAAAGTGCAGTCGCGGAGCACGTATAATTTCATACATTATCTCAACTCATCGCTACTTGACTCTTTCACTCGCGCATGAAGATATTGCTATCGGACCAGACCATGATATTAAAAATTAATAATTATTATTTGTAATACCAATTACTTAGTATCTAGACATGGCGTTGGAGTTTCCGTCTAACATCGATTGATTGTTCAAACAACAGTTTGGGTTATAACACGTTCGTATTTATTTTACCTCTGATAGCACCATTATGCCGACGGCATAATGATCACAGAAGCTCAGAGGTAAAATAATTCTGAACGGACTATACTTTGGGCGCACGTGACGGACCGAGCGTAGTGTTGCGTCAGGGGAAAACCGGAGCAAAGTATATTTAACTGCACTGTCTGCGTAAACTTTCAGTAACTTATGTGTAGTGGCTATACCTTTATCCCTAAATCTTTTAATATCTTACGTCCGCGTCATAATCTTAAAGCGTAAAATGTGCTCACATGAATTTTTATTTGTGTAGGGTCTCTAGGGACATGATCTATTTATATGAAAGGAGATGTCCCTACTGACTGACTCACTGACGTATAGACGTTCGCACAGTTGTTTAAAAACATAACGTAGACGTACACTAAGAAATTATTTTGAAAAATTCCACCTTTAAAGGGGTGAAATAGGGGTTAAAAATTTATATAAAAAATCTTTAAATCTGCACCGATGTCCATGAAAATTGGGAGTCATGCTTATAAATACATTACACGTGTTTCAGGATTTATTAAAATTTAACCTCTGAGGGTAAATTCTATAAAATATTCTCTAAATATTTTATAGTTTTTTTAGAATTCGCTAAAGGGGTGAAATGGGGTTCCAAAGTTTGTATAATGAAATATCAACAACTGAACGGATGGTGTAAAATACTTATTGGCACGCTGATAGGTATTGTGACGTAGATATCCATTAAAAGGGATTTTCGAAATACATATACCCCACGGGGGTGCAATAGTGATCCACGCTGACGAAGTCGCGCTCATAAGCTATAGTATTAATATAAACATGTGGTGATAATATAAATGTTGAAAAGTTTTTACGAGTCTTAAAATAATCACTTTATTTCAATTTTAAATTTTTATTTCAATTTCAAAAATTTAGAGCAAACAAGTTAACGTAAGTATGTAGGTTACATACTTACGTTAAATTGTTTGCTCTAAATTTTAAAATATCTTAAAAAATTCCCTATCATGAAAATATTTACATTTCGAATTACAATCATTTGATTACAGAAACTATTAAAAAATAACTAAGGTTTTTGTTCTCAATTCTTTAAAATCTTATACGCACAATTCCTAGAAAATTTGAGACTGGTTTTTCAATTGCTGACATGAACATTTTGAACAAAATAATACTTAGGCATGTCCGTTGCTAGCCCTTGCTGTATAGAAACTTTTCTATCGGAAGCCCTGGGCATTCGATAATTTCGACGGCGAAGTTCGAAATCAAAAATGTATGGGATTTGAGATTTACGAGCCCTGCAGTTCTATATATATATATATTATATAGAGCTATCTATATAATATCTATATCTATATCTATCTATATAACCTATCTCTCTATACTCTAAGGCCACATTCAGTAAATCGTACTATGAAAGTTGAAACATTATCTATTGAAGTTCAAAGGATGATGTTTCAGAGTAAAATTTACCTAATGTGGTCATTGTAGACCTGCAGTAGGCCTATGTCTCCCGATGTACTTAAGTCATTATTAAACGTTAGTAGCTTCCTCTCAACATAATCATGGATGACGTCTGTGCTTCGTATGACCTGAGAACGTCTATCATGTGACTTGAGAAATGTGTGCGTCATCTAGAATTTGGCCGAGGTTTGTAGCAAAAAACCGTTAAATTTTATGATTGGACACCGCAAAAAGTATAAAAAGACTTAGTGATACATTTTCCAGAATGGCTATTTTACCTCAAGTTACGACATTAATTTTTTTCTTTATGAAGGTGGAAACAAAAATGTTCAAATTCATAAAACGTTTTTGACACATTTATAAAACCTACTTTATAATAATATCTATAAACAATAATTTAATATGAATGGCCGCTTCACACCACGTCAATCTGGCCCCGTGCTAAGTTATATACTCGAAGAAACTTATGTTACAGGTACCAGACAACGGGAAATATAATATTTTATACTTTTATAATATACATATATTTAAGATTTTTATTATATTAGACACATATTTAATACACATACATGACCCAGGAACCCGGAAAAGTTTTTGTTCCTTCGGTGGGATTCGAAGCCGCGCCCCCGGCTTGAGCCACAGAGGTCGTTAAACTTTTATATGTATACTATAGTATAATTCCTTAATGCTATGTAGAATTTACATTATGTTAGCTAGATATGAGAGAGTTGAAGTTATTCATAATCAAAATCTATATATAAATATAACTTGCAATTCTACAAAGAACTATAATCCTAACTTTATAGCAATCAATCAGATGATTTTCTGGAGTTTGACCTAATAAACTTAAATGGGATTAATTTAAAATTGTACAAACTTGATACACTTAGTACCACATAGTTCAGTCTCTTGACTGTTATAATTGAAGAGTGTTAAGTACTAACGAGTTGTACTACTATTTACTAAGTAAGCGACGATGTAAAAACATAAAATTTATATTACTTTTTTTTATAATATTTTTTATTCTATGGTTTATGGTGTAAGTAAGACGAAGAAGTACTGTTGTTTTGTAAATAAAGCGTTAAATAAAAGGCAAAAAAATATTTGTATTTAGATTTGTTAATTATACTACTGTAATTACGAGAAAATTAAATCATTGACGATTTAAATAATTTTCAGTGTTTTATTATGACCCAAATAGATCAAACGTTTGGAAAAAAACGGCTAATATTATACATAAACGATCCAATATCGGCTATACAAAAGGGGCGTGCAAATGTTTTGTCTTCACACCCCAGAACTATGTTTTACCGGATTGACTACGTTCTACCGAGCATTCTGTATAGTCAGTAGGTCCATTTAAATGGGGTCATATATAAAATTGGAGGTGGAAGAGTTTCCGGTACCTACTCAGCCGCAGATACGAGCTGATCTAACACGTGAATAATGCTGTGATTACGCGAGAAAAAACAAATGGTCGGCAGACGATATGCCAAATATTAGAACGAATGTATACCTTAATGTAATCCAGCTTATATTAAATGACCAATAGCGTTCGAAAAATGTATACGTTACACCATTACACATAAATAAATGCTAGCATTGCGTAAACGCTTGCGTAGCGCTCTCTAATAAATTCGAAAATTGCTGTCTGAAACAAAACATTTAGCTTTAAATAGTTCGTTTTAAAAATACTTTCCCCTACAAAATAACGTTATCAAATTTTTATAACACCAGTATTTTTTACAGTTTCTTCAACATATTAATAGCTATGGATAATTTATGTTATTGCGCAAATTTATTAGTCAAAATCTAAATGAAAGTAAAATGTTTTGGTGTAGATATTACTAGAGCTATAAGCAAACCGGATTGTATTCGGTAACGAAACTTTACTCGGTACTCCGAGTAACGAATCTTTACACAAGAATACATTTCGTTACTCGCATTTTTATTTATGGTTAGAATGTTATTTAAATATTATTGTCAATAAACAATTTTCGACACCTATTTGTTTTTTTTTTTTATATTTATATTATTGTGATATGCTATGTTAAGCTCACGGTTAAAATTTTCAAAATAGTAAATCCATGGCAAATTCAGTAGATTCCGTCAACATTTCACTTGTAGTTCTACGCTTTACCTATTAAATCAAACTCAATTTAGAATAACTTAAACGCAAGTGTTCAAAATACGGAAAAGTGAAAAAATGCACCTTACGCAGCTTGGTTTGTAATGTATAACTTATAAGTATGTTTTCTACAAATTACGAATGTTGCGACACCGCGACATCGTTGATTCGTTGCTCTACATCGTTGCGCGACATCATTGATAGCGTGTTATGAAGTATCAGAAGGAACGAGTAACGTAACGATACTATAGTAACTAATACATACGGGCACGCTTGTTTTCGTTACTTTTACACCTCTAGAGATTCCCTATATCATTCGGTACACACAACACACATACCAACCTAAAAACCTTTATAACGTTTGCATCAAATAGAAAGTACTCAGCCTGGAGAACTGAGGGTCAATTCTGCTAAAAAAAACCTGCAATAATACAATTAAAATGAAGTCCCGATACGCTAAAACTGCCAAACCGGTATTCTCGTAAACTTTAAACAAGCCTTAAACGCGTTCTGGTTGGTCCAAACTTCACAAAATCAGTTTATGATAACAAGTCGCTCAATCATCAATCAATCAAGTACGATCATAGTAAAATGAAAGTCTACATTAAATACGAGAATTAAGTTTCTGTTTAGAGTAGGTAGGTATATCTTGGCTATATTCAATCAACATAACAATTTATTTACAATTAGGTATAAATTTACTTTCAGATTACATTAGAAGAAAAACTATCAATTAATTATTTTTTTACAATTAACGGCTCATACTCAGCTTTAAATTACAAAAGTAAAATATATAACAATAAGTTATAAAATAATTATAAAATATATTTTTAACGTACTAAGTCGAGTACCCAATCAGCGTTCCGGGAGGAAACTTTTAATTTGAATTAACCCCATTCAAAGTAATCGCTTTCTATCAGATGATCCGTCTGCTCGATTGCCCCCTACATTTCATAAAAAAACTGATGCTGACAGCCCTTTAACATCCCGTTGTATTGTGTTCCAGGGAGCGCACGGGAGGGACTGGTGTGGCGCGGGAGCGCCGCCGGCTGCGACGCCGAAGACGGCACGACAGCAGCGCTCGCCGACGGCAACGCCAACCCAGGAGACAAGGTACCGTGAACCGTCGTATTCTCTATAAGAAAAAAAAATGGTTGTCTGTTAAGTCGATCGCGTGTAACGCGCCGTAACATTTTTCTGTAACCCCCCTTTAAAACGTTACGTAACACCTAAGTGACCACTTTTTACCATTCATCGATTTACAAGTAAGAAACTGTCTTAGTTTATTGCTTAGATGTGGCTGTTGACAGTTAACGACTTTAGCCGGTTGAAGAAAAAATCACAACAAACTGTTCTATGTTAGAACTAAGGTTATGTATGCTATGTATTTTGTTACATTAATTAGTAAAAAAGTTAAAACTGCCCTCAATTCATGCCAATAATAAAATTTGACCGGACATATCGTTTTAAATTGAACTAAATAGACATATTGCTTATTTCCAGTTAAGTGTGAAATCTCTGCAGTCTACATTCGGTAGCTGTTCTAAAGCTCAAGAAATTTGCTCCTGAAATGTTAGCTGCTGGTCTAAAATGGCCACATTAAGTGAATCGTACCTACTGTGAAACATCAACTTCAAAAGTAGTTGGTCTTACAGTAACTTCGAACTATTATATTTTGATAGTTTTAAATAGAAATGTATATGCATACGTAATGCATTGCTAATTGAAAAAATATTAGAAGTTTCTGAAAGAGCAACTTCTTTCAAAAAATTATGTTTCATAGTACGACATACTCAATGTGGCCATTTTGGACCTGCTGATATCGATAATTATAATTATGCCTATTTTTACCCGACTACGGCGAAGCCGAAAGGAAATGTAATGATTTTGGCAGTCTAAGTATGTACGTTTATATGTTCCACGCTAGTGCCTAAACTACTGATCCGATTTGAATGAAGTTAGAAGGTGTTAGAAGATTCGCAATAATGGCCCGGGTAACATAGGCTATATAATTTATGTAGTCGGGTTATAGTGTATATAAAAAAACTAGCTGACCCGACAGACGTTGTTCTGTCATTGTCAGAACGAACATGAAATTTTTGATAGGCATAGCAACGGTTACTATGTGAAAGTTTATGTAGAAGGTTTGTGGTGGAAGGGCGAAAAATTAGGGTCGTATGTATTTTTAATGTTACATCATATAAAAATATAAATAGAAAAAAATTACAAAAATAAAACACATTTAGAGGTGGGTGACCCTTAACCCGGAGTTGAAAAAATAAATTACGACCGATTCTCAGACCTATCGAATATGCAAATAAATTTCATAAGAATCGGTCAAGCCGTTTCGGAGGAGCGTGTAGCCGAACACTATGTCACGAGAATTTTATATAATAGAGATTTAGGTATTAATTTGCCTATTACTTACCCAATAAAATATCTGTTACCAGCTGGAGGGGTCGGACGCAGCTCCGGACGACCCTGTTCACCTCAAGAGACGGGTGGGACTCTTCAGTGGGGTGGCTCTAATCGTCGGAACTATGATCGGTGAGTGCCATATTAAGTACTTTGTTCAGTAGATAGATATATACTATACACTATACAGTATAAAGACATAATAGTTAGGCAAACATCTGCAAAAATATAAAGCCCTACACAGTAACTATTTATGAATCTGAGCCTAAACGGTCATGTGAGGAATGCGTTGTATAAAATAATATCTTGCCCGCTTTGCCAACAGACACAGGAGTTGGGACAGACGGTTTGCCTTGTGAAATTACCAAGTCATTTCTGATTAAAAATTAGGACCTAAAATGATGTTCTATTTCATACTAGCTGACCCGTACCCACTTCGTTGGGCGGTAAACATGTTTACTTGTGATGAAATTATGACTGTGGTTCGATTAATACTGAGTGCTATGGTTTATGTCCTGACTGTCAAAATTAGGTTTATATTTTAACTGCTTATTTATGTGTGTATTTGCATGCCAATTTGGCTTTATTGACCGGTTTCAAATGAGTGAATGAAATCATTAAAATTGAATAAATTATGTTTATTTTATTTTTTCAAAACTTCTCTGTATTAGATGTAATGTTATTATTTGGTACCAAAATGTATTGTCTTTCAGGAGTTCCAACCCGAGATAAGGCAACATATAACTACGCATGGGAAAAACATTGCTTTCTAAGGTCAATGCCCACCAGAGAGAATGTTAGAGCTTGGGACTTATTAATCGTGAGGGCAAAAGAGATCTTGACGGTATACTGTTGCCTTTTAAGCGGTATAGAAAAATCCGTTGGAATCATGGATATCCGCGGAATATAAGCCAGTTGACCCACTGCTGGCCCTGTGAGAATGGTCGCCACGATACTATTCTCCGGCAACTCTTGTGTCATTACACATGTTGGGGAGGGCTCAAGTTTCTTAACAGCGTAATAGGAATGCCAACTTTTAACATGTGGTCGTGAGGTGAGCCAGATGGGCTCAAAGAAGTTAAAAATTCTTGAGGATAATGCGCTGTATCCTCAATATTACACTCCGTGTTAACGGACTTATAGTGTTTAATTTGACCGGGAACTTTTTGTAAAAGAATTTTACTGATTGAAATATAACTCAAAAGATTACGGCACGGTCGCGGTTCCAAACCTATGTCGTATTATCTCTTTAACCATACGTGCAATTTATTTTCCATTTATTTAGGAACAAACAGTTATTTAATACAAAATATTTTTATAAAGTAATACATAGTTCAGAAACGTAAACCTAGAGTTCCATAGAAAGAAGTAATAAATATATAAAACTTAAAGCTACAACACATGCATTCGGATCAGCTTATAACAATGTTTCTAATTTTGTAATTTGCATTTTGTTTCATTTTACTTAAAGAGCAATGAAACAGATCAAAATCATCAAAATACTTATTATATATTATATTGCAAGACCTTCTAATAAAACCTAGAATAAAAGACCTAAGAATAAAAGCATTATTACCATTAGAAGTCCTGGATTGCGGTACACTAAAAAGGTTTCTTTTTCTAACATTTCTTACTTGTCTCCGGGGCACACGAATCTCAATACTTCTAAGTAGCTCAGGTCTATTTACAATGTTATGAATTATTTTGTATAAGAACACATCACAAACTAGACGGCGCTTTGCCAAGGGAGGTATGTTATATATCGAAATTGAAGATTGGTAATCAGTATATAAGTTACCCATTCTAAATTCCAGCGTTTCCAATCTCTCAGAGTGAGTTTATTATACGCAGTAAATGCAGTAAAAAGTATTTTGTTTCAAACACTTGAGACTATAAATTAACTTATTTTGATATGAATTCATAATTATTGATAATATTGACCAATAAACATGACCTAACGATTTAAATTATTTTTTTAACATAAAAAACTACTTTTTAGACTTATGTATAAAATGCTGCACTGATATATATACTGTTCGGGTTAATATATAGCCTATGATACGCACAAATAACTTAGTATATTTTATTAGTTCCTTCTATTAGTAAAATAATTTTCAAAATCGATTCAGTACATCCAGAGATTACCCCCTACAACCTCACAAACTTTACCTCTCTATAATATCAGTATATATCACGATAACCTTTCATTAAGTATACTTAATGAGATAAATAATTAAATGAAAAGTTTATTTAATACACGAGAGAGTATGTTTGAGCTGCCTACATTGTTAACGAACTTGACCTGTTTTCAACATATCAGTTAATTGAGTTATGACTTACAGAAGACACGACATACGTTACATACATTTTACGTTTATTTTGTTTGGCAAACACGAACACGATCTTCATAACACATTGCGGTCTCATAGTTCGGAACAAATCTTTACATTCGTATTAGATACTAGATGGTGCCCGCAACTGTGTTTGCGTAGAAATAACGGAAACGGAACCCTATTTTTCTAACGGAACCCTAAGAAAAAAATAAACTTAGGTACTTACTCTTAATGACATCAGCTATCTGCCAGTGAAAGTCGCGTGAAAATAGGTCAAGCCGTTTTAGCGATTAGCCGCAACAAACTGACAGACAGACCGTAGGACAGACAAATTTTTTGTTTTTTATTGTAAGTACCGTATATCCATACAAATTACAAATAAATAAAATTATAGTTTGTAATTTTAAACTAACAGATATTTACTAAATGCATATTATGTGAAAGTATATACGGTACTTATAATTAAAAACAATAAAAAAAAAAATTGTCTGCCCTTCTGTCTGTCTGTTTGTACCGGCTAATCGCTAACTTTCTTATGCAATTAGTAAAAAGCTGTTTATTTAAGATTACAAACAGACACTTCAGTTATTTGTATATATGAAGGTACAAATTGTAGTAAACATTGTTCTCCTAGTGAAATTCCATGGAGTACTTAAAATATATGTAGCCTGGACACCAGCATTCGTAATAGTGAACGGTTGGCTACTTTAGTTACTATTGATAAGTAAAAGATAGAACTTAGTATCATTCTAAACAATAACATAAAAAAGGATTGTGTGGTTTTATGAAACCACGGTAAAAGTGAAACTTAATAACAAAATAGCGTGGAGCACTGACACAAATAAGTACTAGTCTATACACTACACGGTCAGCTGATGCGAACTATAGGCGCCGCCATATTGGCCTCGGCTGCTCTGACGAGCACCTTTCACTTTATCCCTACTCCGCGGCCGACCGTCACGCGACATGCAACACACAGACGAAAAAGTTTGAGACGATGTAATAAAAGTTTCACTTTAATATTGTGTTTACGGAGTTCTGTTCCAATTCTGTGCATACAATGTTTAGTAATAAACATTGTAAAATATTTGAGGTAAATACAATAATATTATTTCCTACCGAAGGTCACGCTTGACCTACGTACCCGCGTCTGAACTCAGACTTCTGGGAAAATTAATATTATAACAAGTTAATCAGACGAGGCTTCTAGTTGCATAATATAAATTATCTAATTACAAATCTGGAACGTTTTCAATAATTTGACTTAGCTACTAGCTGCTATTCTGTTACATTTCTTGTGACGTTAGTTTTTTTCTATTTTTCTAGAAATGTTTAAAAGCTCTTCTTCGAAACTCTTTACGGCTTATAGTGCGGGCTTAAGGTTCCTATGTATCATTTCGGTGTACAAAATTCATTATGGGTATCATCATCACCATAGTAGATCGTTACCATGCTGGACAGTGGAATGCATTTATGCATTATTGACGAAAGATCACGCCCCATTGGGGACATTAGTTGATGATAATTGTCACATATTTGCTAGATATGTGCAAGGCTGCTAGGTTAGTGTATAATTAAAACTCGGTTTTACTTACATTACATGTTTTATTTTCACGAGCGCACACGAGATTGATGAAAAACCAAAAAGGCCATAGACTAGAGAATCACGGTCATATACCCTAATTCTAGCACAGATTATAATTTATGCAACACTCCTCTCTTCTAAATTTTAATTTACCTATTACAAATCAAGTCTCTGAACAGGCTTATAAGTACGTGCACTTCTACGCACTTCTGGTTGAACTAGAATAGGAGAATTAGCAATGTTATTTGGTATTTCTTTGTTAATTAACGGCTTATTTAATTCTAATTTCTCCGATTCTTTTTCTTGCTCCAATACACTTTCATTCGGTATACTATAGTTAGGCAAACACTGAGTAACATTCCGGGTGAGTATGCCTTTGTCAGTGTGCACATCATACATAACATTTCCTACTGGTTTATCAATAACACCATCTAACCATTTTCTCGAGTTATCATATGATGCAACCAATACTTTATCACCCGGTAAATATTGCTTTACAGGTTGATTACAAATCGACTGCCGAGGAATAATTAAATCTTTCTTTATTAAAGATAAACGTGTACGGAGTTTTCTACCGAACATTAACTCACACGGTGCCTTGCCTGTTGTGGCATGTGGTGCTGTACGATAAGCTAATAGCCATTGCTGTATACTATTATCTAAACAATTCTTATCAAACTTATATGCTAACATGGCCTTTTTTAAGGTTTGAACTCCCCTTTCCGCTAAACCATTGCTGGCTGGGTGATAAGGTGCAGTACATATGTGTCTAATATTATTATTTTTACAAAAAACATTAAACTCTTCAGATGTCAATTGTGGACCATTATCAGTCACAATTTGTTCCGGCAGACCAAATCTAGTAAAAATACTACGAAGACATTTAATAGTACTGCTGGAGGTAATATTGTTCATTTTAACTACTTCTGGCCATTTTGAGTGTGCATCTACAATGATTAACCACATATGCCCTAAAAATGGGCCTGCAAAATCAGCATGAATACGTTTCCATGGCTCCTCTGGCCACTCCCATCTATGTATAGGTTTAATAGGTGGTAAGTTCCTATTCTGGATACAACCGGCACAATTATTAGTCAATGTTTTTATATCATTTGTGATGTTTGGCCACCAAAAACAACTACTAGCTAAAGATAACATTTTATTTATACCCATATGACCAGAATGCAGTTCAGTTAAAACTTTGTCCTTTAAACTGTCAGGTATAACTACTCTATCCCTCCATAAAATGCAATCTCTGATTATATATAACTCAGTCTCTTTGCCTTTAAAATTACATAACTCTCTATTAATAGCTTTTGGCCAACCCTCTCTTAAGTAAGTACAAACCTTGCTTAAGTAAGTACAAACCTTGCTTAATTTAGGGTCTTTTTGAGTATGTTTGGCAATTTCTGATAAAGTTACAGGCGGATTATCCAATACAATGCTGTTAATGTTGCCTTCCATATTAATTTTCTCCTCCTCATTACTATTTTTAATTGGCAACCTAGACGGGAAATCTGCTGCCGCATTATGTTGTGAAGTCCTGTACCTTATGTCATAGTTGTAATTACATAAAATTAATGCCCACCTAGTCATTCTATCTGCATATATGCTACCATCTGTTTTATTTGGATTAAATATAGATATCAGTGGTTTATGGTCAGTAACTAATGTAAATGTTTTACCTTTTAAATACAAATCAAATTTCTTAACTGCCCATATAATGACTAAGGCTTCTTTATCTATTTGAGAATATTTTACTTCTGCTTCATTGAGGGTTCTGCTTGCAAAAGCGATAGGGCGTTCAATATTATTACCTAACCTAATTTCATGAGCTAAACAAGCTTCCATACTTGGAAGCGTCACAGCTCAACACAACTGGTAGCTTTAGATTATAATGAATCAATACTTGATCTGATACAATGGCTTTCTTGGCCCATTCATATGATAGTTCTTGTTGTTTAGACCATACCCATTTTTCTGAATTCTTAGGAATGTATATAAAGGTTTTAAATTTTCAGCGGCATTCTTAAGAAATTTATGATAAAAATTTATAGTGCCAAGGAAACTACATAATTCTTTAATATTTTTAGGCTGTGATGCTTCCAATATAGCCTTGATGTGGTGTCTTGTGAATGCCTTCCTTATCAATCACATGCCCGCAATACTCTAATTGTGGGGACATCAACACAGTTTTCTCTTTATTTACTTTAATATTTAAATTTTAAGTTTTTGAAATATACACTCTAAAGTTTTGAATGGCAATCCACATCACTACTTGCAACCAAAATATCATCAATGAAACAATATACATTTGGCATATTAAAATGTTCATCCATAAAATCTTGCCATTGGTGACATATCGAACATCATGAATGTTGGTCTATACAACCCCCATGGTGTGGTAATTGTCATAAGCTTTTGTGCCTCCTCATCCATTCTCCTGTTCATATATGCCTTTCTTAAATCAATTTTACTAAATACTGTTTTAATCTTTTGATCATCTTTATTTAATTTTGCAAAAATGTCTTCAATGACAGGGATTGGATGATTTGGCACTTCAAAATGGAAATGATGGATTGGATTTATTGGATTGATCAAAATGGATGAACGGATCAAAAATGGATTTATTGTTACCTTGTAATCTCCACAAATTCTTATATTATGAGGTCCTTTAATGATGGTCACTATGGGTGTAGCCCATGTGACTGTTTCTTTATTTGTCACTCTATAAATTTTACCTTCCGTACATAACTTGTCGAGCTCCTTTTTAACTAAGTTTTCTACGGCATAAGCTATTCTTCTTGGCTTAAATGCAATGGGTTTAATATTAGCTTCTTTTAATTTTAAAGTGCCTACAGTACCTTTAATTTCGCCTGGCAACCCTGAAAATATATAGCTATATTTTTCTACTAAATTGTTAAGTCTTATTTGTGAATCTTGATGAACAATCAAATTGCACTGTTTAATACAAGTTTGCCAATCAATTTTCATAGCACTCAGCCAATCCCTACCTAACAATGACTTTTTACCTTCTTTAACAATAATCAATGTTGCTGAGTATTCTTTATTTTTAATTTTAATATTTACAGTTGTCTTACCCAAGACAGTGATATTGTTACCACCATATCCTGATAGCTTTAGGTTACATGGAATTAATTTTAAATTAGGAAAAAATGCTGTGAACACCGATTTGGGCATTAATGTCACATCTGATCTACAATCAATTTCAAATGATATATTTACATTATTAATTTTTAAAATTATATACCAAGGACTTGGACGCTTCTCATCTATTGATACCACTTTGTTAATATATAATTGACTCTCTGTTTCCTGATATAAACTGGACAAATCATAACTATCATACGCAGATTCACTGTTCAATAATTGTACTTCGCTAACTTGCATAACAGAAAATTCTTCATCATTTGTAATTTCCTGGACCTTCTTGGGTTTGAAAGTTTTGTTACTGTTTGCTTTGCAAACACTTGCCATATGCCCCTTCTTGTGGCATTTAAAACATTCTTCTTCTTTAAATTTGCATTGGGGTTTTATATGTCCCATTTTCCCACAGCAATGACATTTAATGCTCACATGTTTTTCACTATTTTGTGTATGTCTAAGCATTCTTGCCCAGAACTGCCAGCAGTTACCAATTTTGCTCCCTTCTCCGCCATTTCCATGCTCATTGCTATCTCCACTGCTTTTGCAAATGTTAAATTTTTTTTACCAAATAATCTTTTAACTATGCTTTCACTCTTTAATCCATGAACGAATTTATCTCTTAGACATCGTTCTAAATATGTGGTAAAGTTGCACGTCTGTGCCAATTTCTTTAACGCCGCCACAAACTCACATATTGACTCGTCTGCCAGCTGTTCACGTTTTATAAACTTATATGTTTCCGCAATTTCTGATTGCTGTGGCTCCAAGTGTTTTTCAACTAGTTCCACTAATCCAGTATACGTTATATCCTGTCGTTTTTCCGGGAAACAGAGTTCTGATAGCAACGTGACCATGTCAAAACCTATATACGAGATTAAATATTGCGACCACTTGGTTTCATCCACCTCGTGGATCTTCATTTTGTTTTCGAACACCTGTTTGTACACCTTAAATGTGCATTTTGCAGCAGAAAACTCAGGCAGTGAGAGCCCAGCAGCCGCCATTTTGTGAAATTTCGTCCGACGTAACAACTCGAAATTATTATCTTCCTTTGTAGTTTATACGGGCGTAACACGTAAAACTTTCACTGTTCTCTTTTTATCCTCGTCGCCACTGTCACATATTTGCTAGATATGTGCAAGGCTGCTAGGTTAGTGTATAATTAAAACTCGCTGTTACTTACATTACATGTTTTATTTTCACGAGCGCACACGAGATTGATGAAAAACCAAAAAGGCCATAGACTAGAGAATCACGGTCATATACCCTAATTCTAGCACAGATTATAATTTATGCAACAATAATGATGATGAAATATTCTGTTACAGGATCTGGAATATTCGTGTCGCCCTCTGGGCTGCTGGAGCGCACGGGCTCAGTGGGCATAAGCTTCATCATATGGATGGCCTGTGGTGTACTCTCTCTGCTTGGTAAGCATATTACTCGTATATAACTCATACAAATTGCTTTACATTCTGTATGTACACTTTTTTGCTGATTTTGAGAAAAAAAATCAAAAGGTATACCCGGAGAGTCCCGACATTTTTTATGGACATACTAGCTTTTGCCCGCGGTTCCGCCCGCGTATATACAGTAGCCTGCGTAGTGTGTGTTAATCCAGAGTATAAACTACTAGTTACTACCATACCAAATTTCATCACAATCCGTTTAGTAGTTTTTTTTTAAAATAAGGTCGCCCATCTTTATGTGCAATTTAGCAAACCAATTCTTTAGTCGTGGCCTTTTCTTTTTTAGTATTACGAAAAAAAGTTTTTTTTTCTCCAGGTGCGCTGGCGTACGCGGAGCTGGGCACGATGAACACGTCGTCGGGCGCGGAATACGCCTACTTCATGGACGCCTTCGGAGGGCCGCCCGCCTTCCTATTCTCCTGGGTAAATATACGTTTATCTTTAAACGATACAATCTTATATATTATATATAATCGGTTTCTTGAAAACAGCTGCAAGTATTTTACCATAAAATTGAGTTTGCAATATGTATGGAGTTTTGGAGGAGAAAAACTGATCTAGCTAGGTCTTATCCCTTGGAAACTGCGTATTTCTAAGCTATATGTGTTGTTTCTCTTGTCGCGCAACAAAATATCAATAATTTCGAGTCCATTATGTCAGTCCGATTGGCAGTTTGGTAAGCGTATGTATAAATTTGCTTTGTTCGGAAATCAGAATGTGGTCGGTCCGAATTCCGGTCAGATAAATATTTTTGTGATACTTTTATTATTTTTATTTCATCAGAACTTTGGAACTTTGAGGATAGCTCGGTTATCCATGTATTTTATATAATATACCATACCATTATAAATATACTCGCATTCCTATATATATATATATATATATATATATATATATATATATATATATATATATATATATATATAGATATATATATATATATATATATATATATATATATATATATATATATATATAGATATATATATATATATATATATATATACATATACATATATATATACTTAATTAAGTTGTATATTCGGTGTGTCATTAATACTAAAGTCTATTTAAATTTTCGATGGTCTAATGTATATAAATATTAACCACATAATATTGAGTATTTTAAACAAATCGTGAAGTACATAATATACGAGGGCGGGTCAATAAGTCCGTGACTTTTGGAATAAAACACAGATTTTTTGATAAATAAATCATTTTATTTTTCAACGTAGTCCCCCTTGAGCTCTATACACTTTGTCCAACGCTTCTCCAATTTTTTTATCCCTTCCAAAAAATATGATTTGTCGAGGTCCTCAAAATAGGCCTTTCTTTGCGAGATGACTTCATCATTGGAGTCAAATCTTTTTCCACCGAGCCATTTTTTCAGGTTTGGGAACAAGAAGTAGTCACTCGGAGCCAAATCTTGAGAATAGGGTGGATGTGGGAGCAATTCATAGCCCAATTCATGGATTTTTGCCATGGCAACTGCACATGTGTGCACCCTTGCATTGTCTTAGTGAAAAAGAACTTTTTTCTTGGCCAAATGAGGTCGGTTTTTTTTCAAATCCTCATTGAAGCGGTCCAATAAGTTGGCATAATATTCCCCATTAATTGTTCTTCCCTTTTGAAGATAGTCAATGTGGATTATCCCACGTGCATCCCAAAAAACAGTCGCCATAACTTTATTGGCTGACAAACCCACCTTGGCCTTCTTTGGCGCCGATTCACCTTTAGAAACACACTGTTTTGACTGTTGTCTGGTGTATTGTGATGGATCCATGTTTCGTCCACGGTTAAAAAACTCCTCCATATTGTGATTAAACAACGCCAAACCTTCCTGTGAAGTTGTTACACGATTGCGTTTGTGGTCGACTGTGAGCAAACGCGGCACCCATCTTGCGGAAAGCTTTCTCATGCCCAAGTGATCATTCAAAATTGAAACCACTGAGCCATGCGAGATGCCTATGGCTTCCACAATCTCTTGCACTTTCAATCTTCGGTCGGCCAACACCATATCGTGAATTTTTTCGATTGTTTCGGGTGTAGAGACCTCAACTGGGCGTCCAGGACGTTCGGCATCTTCAGTGCTTGTAAGGCCACAACGAAATTCAGTAAACCACTTTTTTACCATTGAAATCGATGGTGCAGAGTCCCCATAGTATTTATCAAGCTTAGCCTTGGTCTCGGTAATGGTTTTTTTTCGCAAAAAATAATGCTTAATAAGCACACGAAATTCACTTTTTTCCATTGTTTCCTTAAGTTACTGGATAGTCTGATAAAGATAGCTGTAAAACACAAACTAACTGACGCAGCAAGTTCAAATTTTGATAGGAGTCAACTGACAGATGCCTGTTGACAGGAGTAGTGTTGCTTTTTCAGTAAGGAGGTTAAAAAATGGAGGTTCAAAAAGTCACGGACTTATTGACCCGCCTTAGTACATCGTTCCAACGACGATAAAATCGTTTTGTCGGGCGCGTAGCTGCTACGTCGTAGCACTTGCTACGCGGAAGATGTTTCGTAGACAAAATCGTAGCTAAGGTCTATACATTAACTTGCTATCTCGTAGCACTCTTGCTAGATCAGGGTTTTCCAACCTTTTTTTCACGGTGACATTTTTATTACAAAAAAGGTATTTTTATTGATATTTATTTTCCATAAAAATCATTTTTTGAATAGAAATAAATAAATATTGTAACTTGTCGAAACTTATATAATAGCGACTGACGAGGCGTCGATTAATATCTGTGATAAAAATACCTACGTTGAATTTCTGGTTTGCCTCCCATGACATCTCTCTACGCCCTCTGGTACTCCTGTGCTAGAGAGAACAAAATCACTCTAGGAACAGTTATTAAGATAAACATTTTTCCCTTGTACTGTAAATATGCTTCCCATCAGGTGTCGACGCTGGTGCTGAAGCCGTCGCAGATGGCAATCATCTGCCTGAGCTTCGCGAAGTACGCGGTGGAGCCCTTCGTGAGCGAGTGCGAGCCGCCGGACGCGCTCGTCAAACTGGTCGCCGTTATATCTATTGGTAATTGTACACGCTGATTGTTTATAAAATAACTATAATTTTCTTATCTTCTTGCATATAAAAAGGGATTGTAATTCCAATGTCTCGCTAAAACTCGAGAACGGCTGGACCGATGTGGCTAATTTTGGTCTTGAAATAATTGTGGACGTTCAGGGAAGGTTTAAACAGTGAGAAATATTTGTCGTGAACAACGTGTGTCCAGTCTCGGGACAGTTTTCTATAAAAACTATAACCCGACTACGTAAACTATGCCTGTTACCCGGGCTATTATTAAGAATCTATTGAGACTTAATTTATTAAAATCGGATCAGTCGTGGAACAAACATACATACATACATAGACTCCCGAAATCATTACCCAAATCCTTTTGGCTTCGCCGTGGTCAGGTAAAAATAATGATAAATGGTAAATAATAATCCTACTATTATTATGAATGTGCAGGTTTGTGAGGATGGATGGATGTTTGTTACTCTTTCATGCAAAAACTACTGGATTAACACATCTGCTACTTTTGACGTGACAACGTCTTATAATTCGATGGAGCCGGCTGCACGCACGAAAAAACATGACTCATGCGGCGTTTCCTCGCTCTGAGGCGTTCCATTTAAGGCTTGAAGCGCAAGCGAGAGCGCGGAACGAGCGACAAAGAGGCACAATCGGCCTCCGCGTTCGGCAGTGTTCGACATCTGTCTCTCTCCTACTTGAGTGAGCGATCCATCAGTATTTTCTTATGACGTTGTCACGTTCAACTATCGTCAGTAAACCGACTTTACAGACAACCGATTTTTTATCCCGAGAATGTACAGTGTTCCTGTGGTATACGGATGGTGTTATATGGATAGTGTATTTGCGCGGGCGCAGCCGCGGGCGTCGCCTAGTCTAGTAAGTATATAAATTACTAGATGTCGCCCGCGAATTCGTACGCGCAAAAAGAAATCCCGCAATTAGTTTTGCTGCGATAAAAAGTAGCCTGTGTCTATAGTCTGAGCTACCAGACCAAATTTTATTAAAGTCCGCTTATTAGTTATTGCGTGTAATAGTAACAAATTCTATATATTTATACATTCGTACAAACTTTCGCGTTTATAATATTAGTCAGGATTGAAATTCACGTATATTATACTATTACTAGCTGACCCGGCAAACGTTGTTTTGCCATGTATATTATTTTTATCATTTAGGGGTTGAAAAAATTAACTACGACCGATTCTCAGACCTACCGAATATGCATAAGACTCGGTGAAGCCGTTTCGGAGGAGTGAGTCCCGGAACACTATGACACGAGAATTTTATATTATTACGAGCAGACCGGACAGACGTTGTCCTGCCGGGCTGATTTGTGAATGTAAACCATCCAGGGCGCCACCCAAACGTATATAATAAAATTCATGCAAATCGGTCCAGCCGTTTAGGAGTTCAGTGACATACACACGTACAGTAGAATTATATATATATAAAGAGGAAATTTTTGTTTGTTTATTTGTATGTTTGCTTGTATTGAATAGGCTCCGAAGCTACTGGACCGATTTTGATGAATTTTGCCACAGATATAGAGTAGACCACGGGAAAAGATATAGGCCACTTTTTATCGCGGAAAAATGTTCGGTTCTTTTGCGCGCCCGAAGTCGCAGGCAACATCTAGTAATTAATACAATCGTTATATATCTATAGTGATGATCCTGGCGGTGAACTGCTACAGCGTAAACCTGGCCACCAACGTGCAGAACATCTTCACGGCGGCCAAGCTCGTCGCCATCGCTATTATTGTCTGCGGCGGCGCCTACAAGCTCATACTAGGTAAACACTCAACTGCCGTACTGCATTGTGTTGCACTGTATCAAATGCAATTCATGATAACAACGTGGGAATATTACGTAAAATGTGTACCTACCTATATTTCCCTACAGAACAACGCTACTCATATTTTTATCCGACTCCCAAAAAAGGTGGTTATGTTAACCAAAGCTTACCGTCGTTATATTTTATCGTTTACCAACTTAATGTATTATCATCGTCAATTCCGTCCATCAAAGTTTTCATTTTATTCCAATTAGTGTGGAATTAATTATACCTCAATTAATTACTTACATATGACTTATTAGCGTACAAAATGTTTAGGAGACACTAATAATATAATAATAATAATAATATCTATGGACGCTTCACACCACGTAAGTCTGGCCCCGTGCTAAGTATCCGAAGAACTTGTGTTACAGGTACCAGACAACGGGATTTAATACTTTTCATATATTTAAGATTTTTATTATATTATACACATATTTAATACACATCTATTACCCAGGAACAAAGAAAAACTATTTTGTTCCTTCGGCGGGATTCCAACTCGTGACCCCCGGCTTGAGCACCAACGCGCTGAACCACTGAGCCACAAAGGTCGTCATTAGACACGAGACATTATAATACTATCACTTCATGAGTTTGAATTTTCAGCAACCTCATTATTTATTATCATTTTGCAAAAAGTCGTGTTTCTTATACGATTCGATAATATTAAATGTAACCTACTTGTAAAATTCTTGTCGACCCAATAAGTCCAATTAGTTTTCGATTTTTAATTTTTTAACTACATTGAGAATAACCTAGATAGGTAAGTCGGAATTTCCAATTTACATAATTATTTACATACAGAGTAGTCATAAAAAAAACAGTGGCACTCCGGGAGTGTCGACAGAAGTGAAACAATAGCGCATATGCAAGCATGCGGCGCGTTCCCATCTCAAACAATGCGCCATCTCGAATAAGTACCTATATGAAGAAGTTTTACTTCAAAAATCAATTAATTAATACATTAATATTATAAGGTTCTAAATACGTTTCGATTAATAATTCAGAACCTTTAAATTGTAACTAAAAGATGCCTTTTTTTCATAAAAAAAACAGTCACAATCATTGTTTCATACGCTAGCGTGCACTTGAATAGTTTCACTGGACACATAACTATTAAGATTTAGGTACTACATTCTTATAACAAATATATTATTGCCAATTAAAAAATCATACAACCTTACGATTTAATATAGTTACCGAGCGTTTCGATTTCACATAATCATACTGGGATGCAGCGGCGCAGAGTTTGTGATGTAAATACTTAGGCCAAAGATATTATGTCTGTTTTTCGTCGGAAAGTGTTTCGTCTAAATTGTCGACCATATCAAATACCATCCATTCACTTAATCATAATGGGGTGTAAATAGTTAGACTGAGCGATTGTGTCCGTATGGTGCAGGTAATACGCGACATTTACAGGAGCCCAACTTCGCCAGTAGCACGGCGACTCTGGGCAACATAGCCACGGCTTTCTACACCGGCCTCTGGGCCTACGACGGTTGGAATAACCTCAACTATGTCACTGAGGAGATTAAAAATCCATCCAGGTTAGTAATTTGTTGGTTTAAATTAATTATAAAATAGGATTGTTTAGACGATAGTTCTTTTGGTCTTGCCTGTGCAATTTAGCATTGTGCTGTCCAACCTTCAAACACGTCCGAATAAGGCTGCGACTAAATGATACGGAATTTGGTAGGCCGGAGAAAATTTAAAAAGAACTCTGCGGTATAGCTGCAATAGAGCTGAAAATCGAACACACAATAACAACTCTCATACATGTCAATGTCATATATGAGAGCTCGACTTCCATTTTCAACTCTATTGTATTAGCGCAGAGTTCTATTTTCAGCGCTCCCCGGGTTTTTTTTTTTTTTTAATTTTCCCGTTTTGAGGGAATTTTTGAGGAAAATTTGAGGGAATTTTCCCGGGACTGCCGGATTCCGGATCATATAGTCCCACCCTAAGGGCGTGATTGTGAAAGGCATGACGTTCCATTCTCGCAATATTCTGAGTTCATAAACGAACTGTAAGACGGAACACCGCGCAATTTATATTATCATACCTTCTCATTACGCTTTTTGACACTGCCCGATTTTTATGCGTTCACAAGATGTTTTTTGTACAGAAATTTACCATTGAGTATTATAATCGGGATCCCACTGGTGACGCTTTGTTACGCGCTGGTCAACGTGTCGTACTTGGCCGTGATGTCGGTGAGCGAGATGGCTGATAGCGAGGCTGTTGCTGTCACCTTCGGCAACCGCCTGCTGGGGCCGATGGCGTGGTTGATGCCGCTGGCGGTTACTATATCAACCTTCGGCTCTGCGAATGGAACTTTGTTCGTCGCTGGAAGGTAATTATATTAGTAACTCTACCAGGTACCTACTCTATCACTAAAAAACAATGAACTATCGCAGAACGTCTGGTACACGTAAAACTACGTCAGTTCGTCCTCGGTAGTTGGAAAATCAAGGTCTAGGACGTTATAGCTAATAGTTATAATCTAAAGCAGGGTTTCTCAAAGAGGGGTACGCGAATCCCTAGGGGTTCGCCGGTACCCCCTACCGGCGAATAGCGATGGCTTGATGACTGGCAGACAGTGAGGTTTCACACCAAATCCACGTTTTTCGTTGTCATAATAAAATTTGAAGAGTTTGAGAAAGTCTGATCTAAGGTTGTATGTATTTCCAGGTTGTGTTTCGCGGCATCTCGCGAGGGTCACTTGCTGGACATCCTGTCGTACGTTCACGTTAGGCGTTTCACACCAGCTCCCGGACTTATTTTCCATGTAAATATATAAATACCATAGTATATATGTAATACATAAATATCACTTTATAAGTTTTGGAACGAAGTTCCTTATGGGGCGATGCGGAGGGGAAAAAACGTCCGTAACGTAAGATTTTTATGTATAGTCATTATTATTTTCTTTATACCTCGAATAGAACTTAAAATTAATATTTTTATAATAAGGAACTTCGTTCCTATCCTGTCCCATGACACCACACGGCTTCTTTTCCATATCTTTCTAGATTCATAGAAAATAATGTAGGTACATAATATTTTAACTGTGTTGACTCTGTAGAGCATGTTAAATACTTACTCATAATAGGCCTTTATCAAAAAGCCGAAATTAGTATAGCGGGTATTGCTAATGTAAACGCGTGTAACGTGTTTAAGTTATCTGGTAAATTATGCTGATAACGAGAAAACCTTAACCAAGTACGAAATATCTCTTTATATCTCTATATGATCCGTATTCCGTTCACTTCTTGACATCTTCCTCACAACAACATTCTTGCAGTCGCTGATAGCGGTGGCCATGGTGCTTTACGGGACCATCGACTCGCTGATCGACTTCTTCTCGTTCACGGCGTGGATCTTCTACGGCGGCGCCATGCTTGCGCTCATAGTCATGCGCCAAACCAAGCCGCACGCGCCCAGACCTTACAAGGTACCTACTAGAGGGAGGAGGTAGGGAGGCTAGTTTCCGAACCGGTGGGAAGTATCATGTAGGACAATAATTCTGTAAGTGTTATTTTAATCTATACCTAAGTCTGTGCCTATAAAATGCTTTGTCCTGAATGACTGACTGACTGATCAACGCTCAGCCTAAACCGCTGATCGTAGAGACCTGAAACTTGAAGGGTTTGACTATGCTCTTTGGTTTAGGTATCCGATAAGAAAGGATTTTCCGAAATTCATCTCCATGAAGACAAGTTCGTATGGGGCAACGTGATTCCTTGTCCAATCTGCTTCAAATTTTGCACAAACATTCTTTAACAGAATTGATGGAATAAGTGGATGGTGGAAGATGAGAAGAGGAGATGGAATAAGTTTCGTATTTTATTAAAATTCATTCCCATCGGGGTTAAAAAAGGCATAGAAAGTTATTTTGTGTGATTTGCTTTAAAGTTGATAGCAATACACATATACACATAGTAAATAAAATAAATCACATAAAAGCTTGTTGCATGAGATGACATTCTTAGATTAAATAAAAATAGCTATCTTATACTTTAAACGAGACGATATTGTACATATATAATAATCGGTATCTCGGCAAGTATTACCATGAAATTTAGTATGCAGGGAGTTTTAGGGAGAAAAATTGATCTAGCTAGATCTTATGCCTTAGAAACTGCGCATTTTTAAGCAATATATGTTTTTTTATTTCGTCGTGCAACAATATATCAATAATTTCGATTCTCTTACGTCAGTCTCATTGCCAGCTTGGTTTGTGTACCTTCGTATAATTTTTGCATTGTTTGGAAATTCAGGAATGTGGTGGGTTCAAATCCCGGTAAGATAAATATTTTTGTGATTATTTTATATTTTCTATTTTTTTTATTTATTTTTAATTATTTTATCGTTCCACTAAAACATCGAGCAAAGCACGGTCTGCCAGGTACTTTTGATTTAATCTATGATGACATTGTTTTAAAAAAATCCTACCACCATTATGAATGCCAAAGTTTATGAGTATGAATGGATGTATGACTGTTTCATGAAAAAACTATCGAACGGATTTTGTTTTGTTGTTTGCAAGTTACCCGCGTCATGCGTGGTGCTCACTGTTGGTCTGACCACCGGCTTATTGTCACTAAGTTGCGACTCCGCCTTCGTTACCCGACTAGATCTTCAATTAAAAAGCTTGCGTCTCTGAACGTAGATAAGCTAAAAGACCCTGAAGTGAGGAAGAAATACGCTGATGCCTTGTCTGAAAAGCTGTTTCCAGCTGATAAGGGAGGTGACGTTGACGCTGCTTGGGGAACTTTGTCTTCTCATATCTTAGAGACGGCATCGACTGCACTTGGCAAAAAATGCCGTCGCAATGAGGACTGGTTTGATGAGAATGACGAGGTTCTGCGAGCAGCGCACGACAAACACCGAGACCTTCTGAAACAGCATAGTAGGCGGAAAGGAAGCGTCGCGGTGGTCAAAGCTAGTGACCAAGAACTGCGCAAGCTGTCTCGTCACATAAAAGACAGGTGGTGGCAGAACAAAGCTAGTCATATGCAGTGGCTTAGCGATACGAACCAGATCGGGGAGTTCTACGGCGAAGTTCGTAAACTGATTGGTACATCCTACCATGCAAAGGTTCCTTTAAGGTCATTAGACGGTAGGAATCTGTTAACAAGCAAGGAGGATGTACTTAAGCGCTGGGCAGAACATTTCAATACCCTGCTTAATGTAGATCGATTAGCAGATCTACTAAGTATCAGTTTAATGCCCCAATCCCCCCTCGCCACTGAACTGGACGAGCCTCTCTCGCGAGAGGAGGTTGTTACTGCCATCAGACAGCAACAAAACAATCGGGCGTCTGGCATTGATCTTATACCGGGAGAGCTGATTAAGTACGGCGGAAAGGAGCTGCATACGTCGTTGTGGGAACTGTTTGCTCGTATGTGCGAGGAAGAGCGCGTTCCAGATATTTTTAAAGTATCGCGCATAAGTGCCCTCTATAAGAATAAAGGTGACCGTTCTGACTGCAGCTCTTATCGCGGTATTTCCCTCTTGTCGGCCCCTGGGAAGGTGTTTGCCAGAGTTCTTATGAACCGCCTAATTAAACTATCGGAAAGGATCCTGCCGGAAACCCAATTTGGCTTCCGACCTAACCGAGGCACATGCGAAGCGATTTTCTCCGTGCGACAACTTCAAGAAAAGAGTAGAGAACAGGGTTGTCAGTTGTACCTCTGCTTCGTTGATCTGGAGAAGGCTTTCGACAGTGTGCCTCGTGAAGCCCTTTGGTTGGTGTTAGGAAAGCTAGGATGTACGGAAAAGTTTGTGAGACTTATTAGACTCCTGCATGACAACATGCAATGCTGCGTCTCTGTAGGTGGTGATCAGACAGACCTCTTCTCCGTAACCTGTGGAGTGAAGCAAGGTTGTGTTTTAGCACCTACTCTGTTCGCCTTATACTTTGCGGTGGTAGTTAGAGAAGTCTTACAAACGATTTCCCAAGGAGTCCGCATCCGCTTCCGTACTGACGGCGGCCTTTTCAACCTGGCTAGACTTAAGGCCCGCACCAAAGTCGCATTATGTATGCTGACGATCTGTGCTTTATAGCAGAATCCCCAGACGGCCTGCAGCAGCTAGTATCGGCTTTCCACCTTGCATGCCGCAAATTTGGCCTGAAGATAAGTGTCAATAAGACGGAAGTGATGTCCCTAGACAATCACGGTCACGAGTCACTAGCCATAATGCTTGGTGAGGATATGCTGAAGCAGGTCAATAAATTTCGTTATCTGGGGAGCACTGTAACATCCAATTGTAACCTTGATGCTGAGATCAATAGCAGAGTCGGCGCTGCAGCTGCAGCATTTGGCAAGCTAAGTTCCAAGGTTTTCTGCTCGCATGACCTTAAGTTGGCCACCAAGATATCTGTCTATATGGCAATTGTGCTGCCAAATCTCTTATATTCCTCTGAGACGTGGTGCGTGTATCGTCGCCACATACGCATTTTAGATCGCTTCCACCTTAAATGCATCTGTTCCATCATGAAGATCAGATGGTCTGACAGAGTGCGTAATACCGAAGTTCTGCGGCGAGCCAATGTCGGTGGCATTGAGGCCTATTTAATGCGTCGGCAGCTTCGGTGGTGCGGTCACGTAATGCGCATGCCCGAGGAAAGATTGGCGAAGCGCATCTTTTACTCTGAACTGGAGGAAGGCAAGCGGAAGCATGGCGGACAACTCCTCCGGTTCAAAGATGTCCAAAAGCGGCATATGAAGAGATGCAATATAGAGCCCTCTCAATGGGAGCATTTGGCAGCACAGCGACCAGAATGGCGCAGGATAGTACATTGCCACGTCCGCGATTTCGAGGAGCAACGAAAAGCTGACCTTGATACCAAGCGCGACCAGCTTAAGGCTCGTCCGCCTGCCGCCATTACATACCACTATGTAGACGGCGTACTTACGTGTCCTCAATGTGCACGGAGTTTTGCCTCGAAAACAGGTTATAATAGCCACCTTCGCGCGCATGAGCGCCAAAATGCCGGATAGGAGTCGAAGTGGTCGCCATGGCCGAAATCGGTCGGAAGCATCATTAGGTACTTAGCGTTATCAGAAAAAATAATAGGCTATAAACTATGAAGGCCTGATCGTAGGCCTACGTTCAGCAGTGGACGGCGATAGGCTGATGATGATGATGAAACTATAAAGCTAGTAACTTATATATACCGACCTTTATGGCTCAGTGGTTCAGCGCGTTGGTGCTCAAGCCGGAGGTCGCGGGTTCGAATCCCGCCGAAGGAACAAAAAGTTTTCTGTGTTCCTGGGTCTTGGATGTGTATTAAATATGTGTAAAATATAATAAAAACCTTAAATATATGTATAGTATAAAAGTGTTAAATATTATCCCGTTGTCTGGTACCTGTAACACAAGTTCTTCGGATACTTAGCACGGGGCCAGATGGAATGTGAAGCGTCCATAGATATTATTATTATTACTATATGGGAAAAAAAATGTTTTTTTAGTTTTGAATTGCCAGTGATTTGGCGCGCGCAAAAGAAAATCCAGCGGGGACCGCATTTTTCTGCGATTAAAAGTAGTCTTATGTGCTTCCCTGTGTTCTACTCTATACCTGTGCCAAAGTACCATGCAAAATGTCGTCCCCACCCTCCAACATGTTTCTAACTTATCTCAGTTAGTAGCTCTTGCCATGCTGATAATTATTCAGTATGGCGACATTCATCTCTGGGGTTTTGAAAGGAATTGGAATTTAATTTTTAAATTGTTCTATATTAGCGACCCACTCCAGCTTCGCACGAGTGTCATGTATTACATATTCAAGCTTCCTTTTGAATCACTCGATTCATTACTGAAAACTGCATTAAATTCGTTACTTAGTTTAAAAGTTCTAAGTGAACCGGAAACTGAGCGACTTCATTTTGTA
Organism: Phengaris arion; assembly: GCA_963565745.1. Lineage (NCBI taxonomy): Eukaryota > Metazoa > Arthropoda > Insecta > Lepidoptera > Lycaenidae > Phengaris > Phengaris arion. The sequence continues at coordinate 13,864,227 of OY751440.1, read as the reverse complement.
CTTTATCTAACTAGTCTTTTTTTCTTTTTGTAGCATATTATTTTTGGGTTCCGTAATACATAAGGAACCCTTATAGTTTCGCTCTGTCCGTCCGTCTGTATGTCTGTCTGGAATTTCTAAACTATAAGAGATAGAAACTTGTAAGTTTCCATGATGATAGATCATGCTAAAAACTCTTTAGGAAAGTTATTTTGAGCAAAATCGGAAACTAATATTTGAAGTAATTCAAAGAAAACCTATTGCGCGTTGATAGTTACGGAACCCTCCTTAGACACGCATGTCATGCTCTTGGTTAGGTTATTACTAATAATAAATTTACTGTAGCAGAATATCACTGAAAATCTTTACACAGTATAAATTGAGGTCGCTCAGTTTACTGTTCGATTAGATCTTTTAAACTAAGCAGCGGATTTTAATGCAGTTTTCAACAATGGATAGAACGGCTCAAGAGAAAGCTTTATATGTATAACACATTGCACACGTGCGAAGCTGGAGTGGGTCGATTATATAAACAATAAAAATTAAATTCCAATTTCTGTCAAAACCCCACTCCTGAGGTGAATGTCGCCATACTAAATAATTATCAGCGTGGCAGGAGCTATTAACTGAGATAGGTTTGAAATCTGTTGGAGGGTGGGGACACTGCCGATACACTTTTTTTCATGGTCCTTTCATCAAAATCAGTCCAGTAGTTTCGGAGCCTGTTGAAACCTGAACAATGCAAATATACGTACAAACAAATCTTTTCTCTTTATAATATTATTAGTATAGAAGTATTTGGATGAAAGAAGAGAAAATTTTTTTTGGAAAACAAGATTTAAAAAACAGCAACATTTAAGTAACAAACAAAATTTTATTATGGTTTTAACTTTAAACGTTAACGGGCTTCTGAACAAAAACAAAAAGTGACAATATAATATTGTAAACTTTTACAAAAAGTGAAAATATATAAAATGTTTAACTTAACTGACCAATGAGGTCCGTTTATGGATTCCTTAACTGTAATTGGCATTTCTACTGATAGATGGCGCTGATAAATAAAACAATAAAAAACTAAAAATTATTATTTTTCCTTGTTAAAGTAGTTTAAAGCTCCATTTCCCTCCCAAAGTAACCAATATTTTTCATAAAACTCGTTACATTGCCATAAAAAAAACTTTATCCTCGAAATTGAAAAGGTTCATCTAGTGGCCACTAGATGGATCTGCGCCAGTCAAACCTACTTTATCTAGAGTTTATGTAAAATAATCAGAAACCGGGCATTGTACGTTATCTAAAAGTTTCGCTCTCTATTAATAGAGAAAATTAATACGAATTTAGCATTAATTAGGTACTTTGTACTACCTAAATAAAAAATATTCGCAATGCAATTTTAGGTCCAAAACACCGTTTACCGTATCATTAAAGTAGATACTTAGGTACTATTTATTTTCAGCACACTGACACAGATCTGGGTTAAATATTATTTTCTCGATCGTTTATGAGAGAGAAGGTATGATATTTTAACCCAGGGTGAACTTTAACCCAGACCTGCGCAAGTGGGGCTTACATCTCTACTTTCATTCCTTCATAAGATGAATTTTTGTCGCAGGTGCCAATAGTGATCCCGTACGTGGTGCTCCTGGTCTCCGCGTACCTGGTGGTAGCGCCCATCGTGGACAAGCCGCAGTGGGAGTACCTCTACGCCGGAGCCTTCATCCTGGCTGGCTTGCTGGTGTACCTGCCGTTCGTCAAGTGGGGCTACTCGTTGCCGTTTATGGGTAAGTCGCTTACTATCTTGGGCAAACGTGAGGCCCCATTAGTGCTTTGTGTGACGTTGCGTCGCATCGTCGCAACGGATTAACGCATTGTATCTCACACCTGCCTTGCGCCGACGCACGACATCACAATGAAAGAGTGTGATAGCGCAGCACATCATCCAGCCTCCCTCTTCGTTTATCCGTCATTCGGTTGAAACGTCGCGTTCGACGACGCAACGCATTAATAGGGCATTGCATAAAAAAAAACTATGAAAACGCAACGCAACGCTAATGTATGTATTTACCTCGAAAATTCCTCATAAATAATGAGCAACGCAACTTATTTCCTTTCTCAGAGCGTTCACGCAAAACACGGCTTTTCCTCGCGTGATAATAATTTCAAATTCATCCTATAGTAGTTTATACAAACAATTATTGTGATACGAATAACCTTATCCAAGGACTTGACCAGCTCGATTATAATTTATACTTGCAGTTATTGTGCGCGAGCCCAACTCGGGAGTGTATGCCTAGTTGCAGGTACAGTGCAGGAGCAAAATATGGTGTAAAATTGAAATTAGTCTGCAGCAGTGGCGTGGGGTTCCTAATAACTCCATTCCTATCAGCTTCACTTACCACTTACCTTTTGAAGACCCTCAACCAAATTCCTACCTATTATCGTGGACCAATAATAGTAATAATTCTTCCATGCTATTAAACAGGCTAGGGCTTCCCTATGAAGGAGAACCAGCCTTCGCCACTGGTATGCAGTAAATACTATAAACCAATCTTATTTTAATTTGACTATAATTTTCTTGCAGACAAGATTACAGTGTTGCTGCAAATGGTGCTGGAGGTGGTGCCAACTTCAACAGCCTTCGAATACTAGTCCTCGCTGGACTGTAAAAAGCTCTGTGAATAGTAATTATATGCAAATATTCTACGCGTAAAAATGTTAATAATTGGGTGTTTTTATTATTAATGTACCTATTATTAGAAATTATTTTTCGACTGATGTAATCCGGTTCCTTTTACTTGGACACAATTTCAGATTTATAGATTATTATTGCCGTTTATAAGATTTTATATCGTTGTTTTACTTTCCGTACTCGTGGGAGTATTGTGACGTTATTTGTTTGGAGTCTATAGTGTTTAGTGTTTCTAGTGCAGTTGGTAAGCATAAGTTTCTCAGTGTACATTTCGCTAGTTTGCACGAATCATTCCTTCGGGGTTTTGGCTTATAAAGGTTCGGTCTAATACCTATTTATATTTTTAAAACATTTTCTTCATTAAACAAAAAAATATCAATTTTTTTTACCTGACGGTGGGTTTTAAGTATCTTTTCTTATTTATAGTTTGGATCGTTCTATTTATTTTTTATATTTTTTTTATTACAGATGCTCAAAATACTGAACCTTAGCTATTGACCCTATGACTCGCTATGAGTGATTGTGCTAAGCTCATAGTATGTAGTTCATCTTCATTAATAGTTCTTTGTACTAGTTGAACTTGTGGTTTTTATGATTATACTCTTGTCTGTACATCAATAAAACTTTTATGACATTTTGGGGGTAGATAGCGACATTATTAGTGTTCATAGTGTTACTATAATCCAATCAAAAAATAATGTGTTGAAGATTCAAAAAACTAACTATAAGTCAATTTACTGTTATTCTGACCAAGTGGTAGTCTTTTAGCAAAAATACATATTACGTGAAGAACAGAATTTTAATGTGATATAAAACTATTTTTGAACTTTTGATTGGATAATAGAAAACAAATATTCAGATTACAAATATAAAAAACAAATTTGTAAACATTAAATCTTAAAGACAAGATCAAAACATAGTTTTGGATGTATTTAACTCTATCTCCATCTCAAGACTAAAGTTTAGTTTTATTTGCGATCGGTAAAAATTGGTCCCATCATTCCTTACCGGGGCAAAGATAGGCTATATTTTTATTTTCTAACTGATACTAGTATGAACTTCTATTATTTGTAACTAATCTAATATTCTACTGCAGTTTTTTTATAAAAGTTGTCAGGGATGTAAAATGTAAAATAAACCCGCTACAGAATTTGCAGCAGTTATATTGAAAATATTAAATATTCAAAGCAATATAAGTGTAAGTAGTTTTTAGTCGTCGACATTAGCTGTTTTCAGTTTTTGCTTCGCTTAGACGTTGGCGACTATGCAGAGAATATTTTTAGGTATTACGTATTAAAAGTGTACACAATTGTTTCTGCCAACCATATCAATGTGTTTAGATTTTGTAATTTGAAATACGTTTTTGTTTCTTCTGGATACTCAGACAATGTATTTTTAAATTCTATTTTTAATAAACAAAACTGTTAACAAACATTTTGGGCACAAACACATCAACGATGTGATACGCAATGGGTAATGGGTTTTGTTTTGTCAAAGTACAAAAATATTTAAATTTCAGTCCAAACAATATTTCCAAAGAAGATAATATAATTATTTATTGTTATACATTGTCAATAAAAATAAAACTTTAAATAAAGACATAAGAAGTTGACTTTTTGTTTTATTTCGTCTCTAGGAAACTTTTCTACAGCATTTTGATACATACCTATTAAGTATTAAGATTTGTTTCTTTGATTTCAACAATTTGTATTTATATGGGACGATGAAAGTAAATTGAAATAACTTTTTTATATTCAACAATTTATTGTTGTCAATAAACAAAGATCACAGATCTTTGAACAATTTCAATACCATTTATTTATATTTTGACTATTTTACAAACACAACACAATTTGTCATTTATTAATAACGAAATAACTCAGTTATAGCAAGTTATTGTAGTCAAAGAGCACAAAACCAGTGACGACTAAGAAACATCCCTCTGTAGTTTCTATGTTGTTTTTATGTTATCTAATAGAAAGGAAAAATCCAACGTCACCTCTACATTTCTAGGAACTGCTGTATTAAAGAATTTCATAAATGAATTAGTACAGAAGTGCAAATTCATTTATGAAATTCTTTAATCGGGAATACAGATTAAAAATATTTGATAAGATTACAAGTTTTATAATTTTTTTAATAAAAATATAAGGCCAAACAGTCTGGTTTTTGTTTGGTGAATGAAAGTGGACGATTTAAATAGTGTTCAATGTATTCGACACATACACATTATAATGGACACATTTCTTCTCAAATTTTAGACTAGAACTTAACAATAAGTGGTAAGTATTCAAAATGATTACGTTATTGCGAGTAATCCAGAGCCCATATTAAGAAATTATCATTCGATAGTCTTATTGTAGTTGGCTTTCAAATTTGTATGGATTTGACAGATTTTTTGGATCTGCAGCATTTTGCATTTTGCATTGCAGCATTGCTCCTTTTAGAGTTCCGTACCCAAAAGGTAAAACAGGACTCCATTCTAAGACTCCGCTCTGACATTACCAGTGATAGCTAGACAGTTGAAATTTTCCCAAATGATATATTTGTGTTGCAGCTACAAGAACAAATACTAAAAACAGATTATTTATACTAAACGAAGTACCTAAAGAACATCACTTCAAATAGGAATAGAAAAATTAAAATTTGTCATGTGTTTTTGTGTATTGACCTGTACTTTCGAAAGCTAAGATGCTATGTAAGAAGTAGAAATAGCTCCCAACAGAACAGCGTTATGTCCAAAATCGTGTCGTGACGTGTCGCGAACTTGAAATTTCCCTCTCAACGCCGCTAAGGAAATTTCATTTCAAAAATGGTTTACATGCGTTCAAGTTATAGTTTGCTCGTGCATTTCGCATACTATATTGTAATAATATACATCATATAAAGTCTACAATGTCAACTAAAATCAATACATACTTATACTAAAAAGGACAAAATATAAGTAAAATGGTATGAATGGACTTTTACTATTTCTGCTATAAGGCTCTCAGATATTCACAATGCATAAGACTATAGGTAAAATATCACTATCATTAACTTAAAACCTAAGATGTGGTTTATTCTTCATCATGTGTCTGAAACAAAACAAAGTTAAATTGGTTATTTACAAGTTTATTATTCTTCAAAATTGTCTTTGCATTTTGTATTCATATATAAAAATAAATAGATGGAAGTGTCTGTTTGTATTTTTTTATGAACAGCTTTTCACTCAATGCATATGAAAGTATATACGGTACTTACAATAAAAAATTAAATTTTTAAAGTTTTTGTCTGTCCGTCTGTCTGACTGTCGGTTTGTTCCGGGCTAATCTTTGAAACGACTGGACCTATTTTCACGGGACTTTCAAAGGCAGATAGCTGATGTTGGAAGGTATAACAATAGGCTATTTTATCGTAGGGTTCTGATTAAAAAATAGGGTTCCGTTTCCGTTCTACGCAAACGAAGTAGCGGGTGCCAGCTAGTTGCAAATAAAACATACATGTTGACAGTTGAACATTCACATCTAACTTCAGGGAATAGAGATGACGTTTAGTGCGGCTGAGGTTATAGCACCGTCACCGTCCACCGCGCGACGATCGCGTCTTACTTCACGTGATACATGCAGAGTGAGACAAATATATCGGACTTACTTGTCGAGGGTCTCCCAGAAGGCCATCAACACCGCGCGGTCAAGATGGCGCTTGGTGCGGCTGAGGTTGAGCACCGTCACCGCCCACCGCGCCACGTTCGCGTCTAACTTCATCTCGTCCCACTTCAGGTGGAACGCGCAGACTGAGACAGAGATATGCATATTAGTGATCTTCCGTCTGACAGTACAAACATACAATATTGTGCATGTTTGGAGTACCAAATAGTATAAGTTCCATGCGTTTTTACCCGACTACAGCGAAGCCGGGTAAGAAGAAGAAGGAAGGATTTTGACAGTCTATGTATGTATGTTTGTTTCACTGTACCGCCTAAACTACTAGTCCGATTTAATTAAACGAGGTGTCAATAGATTCGTAATAAAACCCCGGGTAACATAGGCTATATAATTTACGTAGTCGGGTTATAGTTTTTTGTTTAAGGTGCAAGAGAGTTAATTCCAATTTTAACACACAATTTTGTTACGTTAGATTTTTTTTTTATATCGATCGTAAAACTGCTAAAGTAATTAATGACATACAATACCCTAATTTAACAATGAAAATATCAATTTTAAGTTTTGTAAGTACATTATCGATAACTGTCTAGTAATGCTAGCAAATCCACATACTATTAGCAAATATTTGCACGGGGTTGCTGTCCCAGGGCCAGCCCTTGAACTGCCAGGCGGGGCCCTGCACGAACACCGCCACCACGCGCTCCCACTCCGCCGCAGAGAGCCGGCCCGGGTTGTCCACCACGCGGTACGGTACCTGGAAAGTTATACAACTTGTTAAGAAACCATTGTCCACACGGTACGGCCTAGGAGATAGTTACTAAACTCGTATGTGTGACATAATATTATGAAAAAATTAAACACTCTGTTTCTTTGATGATTTAACGTACCAATTTAGTATTCAAAAGTCGCTTAGAAAAACTGTGTTAAATTTTACATTGGAAATAACCTATATAATATGAGTGTGGCTCACCGTCATTGCAGTAGCGTTATTCGGTACGTCACCAGTCGGGCCTTTTCTTCTTTGTAATAGTACTTCGTTCTCACGCACTGCACCTTCAGCTTTCTTCTGTTCTACTGGGACATACCTGAAAGGTCATTTTAAGACATTTAGGCAAATCAGGATGTAAAAGATTATCTGAGATAATAATGTAAATAAAATAAAAAATATTTCATGAAACAGTGTAGATTAGAACCAATTTTATCTCTTTGAACACAATGAAATACAACTTTGTAACACTCCTAGTCAAAGATATTGAACAATAATCTTAGTTTCCCCAACCATCGCTAGATGGTTATAGCACTTATAACTGAGGACAGTGAATTAACTGTCAGTTCCGCCATCCGACGCTAGATGGCGCTGTAAGGACACAAGATCACGCTATTGAAGCACCGATAGTGATTATAACCATCATAATGATTGTTTTGTGCCGATCAACTAAACTAAACTCTTGTCATTCAGTCATGCCTACGCTACGATAGTAGTTGCTTCCACCATTACTGGGACGGCTTCTTGATGGCAAAGGAATTATTAGCGAACCTATAGGCCTGTGGCATACTGATTATTTCTGGTTTTATAGGGGCGTGTAAGCGCTGATCAAAGTTGTACCGTACCTTGAACGATAATATACGCCTCTGTTGTAAAGTCACCGTTTGACTATATCACCCGGCGCAACCCCCCCGTTACAACTTTCTTATTTGATGTTTTAATTTCGCGTCACAGACACGTATCATATCGGCCGTAATCATCTGTAACAACCCTGACGAAAATTTGGATCGATTTCGAAGCCTCCATGAAAGAACGTAAGTTTATATTATTTACTCTGTAGTCATGCTAGGTCGCAGTTTCTGGATAACATTGAAAATAGCAGTCAATTAGACAGAGATCCGATGTGTAAAGTGACGTCACATTACACGACTTACATAGAAAGTTCAATTAAAATAAATTTTGTTTTGCTAGAAAAAGATTAATTAAAAATTGATTGTCTGTAAAGTCGGTTCACGGACGATAATTTTACGTGATAACGTCATCACAAGCCGAACGCTTAGGCCGATCGTGTCTTTCTATCGCTTGTTCCACGCTCTCGCTTGCACGCTCGGCTCAGGCGGAACGTCACAATTTTTCGTGCATGCAGCCGCCGTTCATCGATTTATAAGACGTAATCACGTCAAAAATTTGACCGCTTATAATATCTTGCTCATTTTTCAACAGATATAGGCTATATTTTCGCCATTACTTATAACTTTTCAGTCTATTATCATTTTACGTTCTATGCACATTCCCTATTGTTTAACATCGTGCGAACTGTCTACCCGGTTGTTGTTACTAGTACAAGAAAGGAGTAATCCGTGTGAAATACGATAAATACTTCGCCATGTCATGTTGTAGCAAGTACTTATTTGCATTCAGATCGTTCTATCAATGTACAAAATGTCATAGTGAAACAGTGTGCAGCAACACATTGTTCAGCAAAAATAGCATCGGCGTCGGCGTGAAACGTCCTAAGAAATATATCAGTACTCACTTGAACTCCTGCAGCATGTCCTTGACATTGAACATGGAGATGAGCGATGTGGCGGCGGCGGGGATGATGATTATGGGCGTGCGCGACGGCCGCTTGGCGCCGCCCAGCCGCCCCGGCGACGGCGACGGCATCCCGCTCGGTCGCGTCGCGCTCATCGGGGCCGGCATGCCGCCGTTCTCTGTTTATAGACATACCGTACCCCCTTACTAATAAAATATTTATAAATGGGATAAGCTATACAATGTTTTGTCCTTGTCTTAAGGCGCGTCTCCAGCGTGTGTTTTTTTCGAAACATTACACAAAACATTGGGGCGTGGCTATAAATGTGTATTTGTGTAGGAATACACAATGTTTTTGTCTTCCGAGACGGACGGAAAACATTCCCAGGGTAGAGAGAAAAAGGAATGTTTCATTTCTTATCAACTGTTACACCACTCACATGCACATACACCATTAAACAGAAATACGGAAAAAAATATTTATCAATCCCAAATCGGTTTTCTATTCGTAACGATAAATACTAAAAGTACGGGTCAGTAAATATGGGCTAACTCGAAATTTAGGGGTCTAAAAAAGCTACTTCTAAATGTTTAATATATTTTTTTCCATACAAAAATCGTGTAATGGTAAAATGGCAACATGATTCATCTGATTTCATTTTCAAATTTTGTATACAAATCGCTGTACCTTTGAAAATATTGACTTTTGATGTACTGCTTCTTCTGAGAAGTTACTTATGTTTAAAAGTACTATTTATTTATGCAATAATAAAAATTGTCATCTAGCCTATTCTCGAATTATAGTTGTAAACCAACAAAAGCAATCCATGAAAATATATATTAAAAAAATCTTGAGTAATTTACAAATAATTGCAAACGTACGTGGCATTTGTCGCGAGTGCGTCGGCGTCTGAGGCGCGCGCGCGGCGACGGGCACGCTGGGCCCCTCCGTCACCGACTTCAGCGTCATGCCGTGGTACGTGCGCATAGTGTCGATCTCGAAACCCTCCGTCTCTGTTCATATAAAAAATCAAAATTATTTATTATCATTAGTTTTATCATATCAATTACTTTTATGTAAAAATAATTAATTTCTTTCATTAAAATCATGTAAATGTTCACAGAAGAAACATATATTCATTTGAATCCCACTACTACAAAAATTACATTATAAATGTGAAAGTTTGAGAGGATGCATGTATGGATGGATGTTATTCTTTCACTTAAAAACTACTGAACGGATTTTGATGAAATTTGGTAATTGGTATTGACGTTTAAGCTCTAGAATAACACGTAGGCTACTTTTTATCCCGAAATAGTACAGTATTCCCATGGTATACTTTATGTACGCGGGCAGAGCGGCAGGCAAAAGCTAGTCCAACATCATTTTTAAATGCACATAAGTCAATATATACAAGTTGCTTAAAAGGTTAACAGTTTGGATAAAGTTGTTGTTTTATCTGACTCAATGTCCGCGCTCCAGCACCTTACTCGTTGCGCCTCGGGGGCAAGAGGTGTACCCATAGCATATGAAGTTCTTAAAATTCTAAATGATTTTGATAAGACATCTCGCGTTAGACTGCAATGGATAACCTCCCATATCGGCGTGAGAGGCAACGAGATTGCCGATCGGCTGGCCAAGGAAGCACTCTGTCCAGGATATGTCCGCTCATATACAACCATACTATACAGAGATTTTCCATGTAGCTAAACGTATTTGTATCAATAGGTGGAGGAAAAATTTTGATTGTTCAACCTCCAAGGGTATCTGGTACAGGACTTTGAATAATGAGCCAGGTCTGAACCCATGGTTTGAAGGCGTTAATATTTCCAGAAATAGTTTGGTTTCAGCTATGAGGTTGCGTTCAGGCCATGTTCAGGCCATGTTCCACTCAACAGGTTTTATTATATGATTGGGAAAAAGGAGTCCCCTCAGTGTGTTCACTGCGGTGTTATGGAAGACCTGATGCATTTGTTTGTGGATTATGGCCGAAATCGTGACCTCAGAAGCCGGATGTTCCCGAAGAATTTTTTCGGGGAACAAATTAATATTACTTTGGCAACGCCTCTCTCGCAGGATGCCCGTTTGTTAATTAAATTTTATATTTTATCTGTGAAGGGCCACACTTTATAACCTTACTGTCTTTATTATTTTGAATAAAACTATAAGGCTGACAGATGCCAAGTGCACCATAAGCCTCGTCAAATATATTGAATAAAAAAAAAGAAAAAAAAAAAAAAGAGTTCTTAAAAATAGAGAAATAATAATCAGCAATGTTGAGCATATAATTTTACACACTTTACTTTTGTAAATCATCTTTTACTCTACTGTTCAGTTTTTAACTGACATTGATAAACTAGCATACCTTCTGTTTGTCTGATAAATCTTTCTTGATCGTATCTGTTATACTGTGTCTGTTGTTGCGGTATAGCTGATGGTTGTGGCATCACTACGGGCTGCGGTCGTGGTACACCCGGCCGACCCTCTTCCCTTGCTCTTATACTTGCCAGATGTGCTAATATACTTTTAGCAAATGTCTGTCAATTAAAAAACATGAGTTATATTCAAGAAATTTATACAGTAAAAAAAGCATCAAGAAAATTAGCATTATTATAAAGGGATTTAAAAAAGTTAAAAAAGTAGTAATATTAAATAGAAACCGTAAGCTTTCCGTAATAGTCCACTAACATTAATCTGTATTAAAGTAGAATTATTATCAATTACCTTGCCATTGCTCTGTAAAACTGTTGTCCTAGTCCTCCACTGCCTTTCTCGGCTGAGAATATCTTTGGTCATATCAACATCATAATCAAGTATGGCCCTTAAATCTGAATTCACAACCCCCAATGTATCAGAGAAGTCATTGCTTTTGATAGTTGTTCTCTTCTTTGCTAAACGTTTAGCTTTGATTGCAGCAATCTTTTCAACCGACATAGCTTCTGACAATGACCTAAAAAAAGATTCAAAAGAATATTAAACTAATAAGTACTATATTGCTTAAAAGATAATTATTATAAAATATTTAACATTCAGGCAAAACGTGAATCATTAAATAAAAAGGGTTGATATAGCAGTAATTTAGTTTATTTTTAAGAAATTCAGCATTTCCAAAAATAATACTCCCTAGTATATTTACACTTTTATGTTTGTTGAAGAAGGTGGCTGGCAGTGGATAGATGAGGGCTGCCCAAGATCAGGATGGTTGGCACTTATTGGGGGATGCCTACGTTCAGCAGTGGACGGCGATAGGTTTATGTTTATAAAAATCAATATGTCCTCACTTGATATTATCCACAGTGACGGATGCTTCCTTAGGAGCATCAAGCCGAGCGGCGAGTTGCTCACGGACTTTCTGCACATGAGTCTCCTCAATACGAGGCTTCTTTGTAGCTGGTTCCCCTCCATCATGGTCATGTGTTCTCTTAACCTTAAATATATTATAATACAGTACAAAATTGATTATCTGGACCTCAGTTATACATATTCGCGATTATCCAGACTACATAACTATTATAGATTCTTAGGGCACTTTTCAGCAACATTATCAGACTCTGGATGCCATCTAGCAACATGTTTATGCAAAAAGAAATTACAGAAACCTCTTTTTAGGGTTCCACAGTAACTTATTGTTTCACTATCTGTCTGTCCATCCATCTGTCCTCTCTTGATAACTTTGGTAATTATGAACATAAGAACGAACATACGAAATTTAGTATAGTTATATATAGCATAAAGACGTATTTTTGGCATCAGAAAATAATTATAATTTTGTGTTTTAGCAGTGGCTCTCTACACATGTGAATTGGGAATTAAATTTTATTTTCATTCTAACCTATTGTGTAGGATATTGTTGATTTGGTCTTTTTTTTAAATAAAGGCGAGGATTTTAACTTTTTGTAATGTGGTTTACATTATAAAAAAGTCAAAATCTAAACTTTTAAGTAATCAACCTCCAAAGTGGTTTACAAGTTAGAATGTTTAATACTCTTTAAAATTATTTTCGGTGAACTCAGATAGTTATTATTAAGCCCTTTAGTAGTTTAGACTCTGGATTAACACATAGGCTACTTTATAAACTAAAAATTACAGTGTTCCCATGGGAAACTGTATTAATGTAAGCGGGTAAACGTTAATATTGTTTATAAACAAATTAATGTGCCATATGCCATACCTGTGTTGCAATTTCTAATGGTGCACTTTTATCAATGGAGGCACACGTTGCTGTTTCACCATTTAGATAAGCCAGGAGCTCTTTACGATCGGGACGACGTACAGCGGGAATATTAGCCGCCTGTAATCATAAGTTTGTACTATACACTGCACCATTATGTTACAACTTTATAGCATGGTTGTGGCATGTTTGTGATACTCACTGCTGCTTGTTTCACGTAAACAGGATGGGCCAAATGTATGTTTTTAAGTATAAACAACAAACATTCAAGAGTGTAATATTCTTTATCGCTTCCCTCCTTTCCAGACCTTAAAAAATAGTATTTGCTGTTTTATTTGGCTCACTGGTTAGTTGTAATAAAAGATTTACTATGAGAAATACTTACCCCCACATGAGATAATTAGTTTTAACATTCTTTGGCCACGAAAACTCGCCAAATATTATTTGATTATCCCTCTCAATGATGTCTTTTTTATTTACGTTGTATTGACGAAGCAAACTTAGAGGATCCGCCATGATTAAATAATATTAGCAGCTTGCGTAAATGATTATAAACTGGATTACAAAATTACCAAAACTTATAACTTTGTTTATTTAATTAAACGAACTGCATGGCTTAGTAAAAGAAAACACTCGCGAAATTTTATTAGAGCATACAGTTGCACCATGTCAAACACTCCATGTTGAGCATAGATTGGTTGATGATTTGAGTAACAATTTGTCAATGTCAATTTGTTTTTTATTTTTTTTTATTATGTTTATAGGCAATAATCAAAATAATAATAGGTAGGCTGTAGCGATAGTCTTTTCAGCATTCAAATTATGATACCAAAATATGCTCCAATAAACTAAAAGATCCTTATAAATGAAGTTCTATCACTTTAATAAAATTGTACAAGATGTAAAGTTTAAATATGTTTTTATCGTTGAAATGTTTGTAAATACATTTATTATTTTAACTTTAATAGGTAGGTTTAGACCAGGTATGGGCAACCTTTGACATGTTGAGGGCCAAACTTTAGCGTGCCAATACGTTCGCGGGCCGCGTATAAAAGTACTTAGTTCATTTTAAAGTAGTAATAATATTTTTTGCGATAGATATTAAGCATGAAATAATACGACAATGTTATTATAGTACAATTTATTAAAATAACAATATGTTTAAATTTAAATTAAAAAAAAAATGGTTCATTATAATTAAATCGTTAAATTTGCAATTGTTACAAACTACTAAAGTTAAATCCGAAATCAATGAGACACTTGAGCTTGAATTTGAGAGACTAATCCATCGATATTTGGATTAATTCCACTGTTAAAAAGACGTAAAGAATTTTCCAAATTATCTTCAGTCAGTCTTGTATGATGTGTTGATTTATTAACTTTCATCAATGAAAAGAACTGTTCGCATTTAAAAGTACTGCCAAACGCACAAATCAATCTTCTTGCGAATTTTATAAGCTGCGGAAAATTGTCTTTTTCTAGGTATTTTTTTGTAGAAATCGCACAATTCTACGTCTTCAAATTTGGATTTTAGGAGTGAGTTTTCTTGAATCTCGATCAATTCCATTTGTAAGTGTATTGGAGCATTTTGTACATTACCTTTTTCCAGGAGTAGCAAATAAACTAAAATAGTCTTCCATGTTTTTGAAGTCGCTAAATCTGTTCGAAAATTGCTCCGACTGTAACTTGAGTTCTTCAGCATATTGAGCATAAGCAATATTTTCATACGCAGAGAACGTGTTGAAATGGTAACTGTTATCAGACAGCATCTGTGACTCCCACAAGCGTAGTTTGATTTGAAACGCTTTCAAATAGCTGTTCAAACGCTTTCAAATCATTTAGTAACTGTCCTTGTTTTGTAAGATCGACCAGAAATGCTAAGTCACATATCCATTTTGGGTCACTTAATTCAGATAGTGGTTTATCTTTTATTTTCATAAAGTCTGCTATCTGATTTCTAAGCTCGTAAAACAGTTTCAACATTTTTCTTTTGCTCAGCCATCTGACTTCACAATAATATGTTACGTCGTTATATTCAGCTGATATTTCATCCAAAAAAGCCTTGAACTGACGATGGTTAAGAACTCGGGATCGAATAGAGTTGATGGTTTTTACTACCACATTCATAACATTCTGGAGTCGAATGGACAAGTTCTGTTGGTGGATAATGCAATGAAGGACTATCAAATCATCTTTTTGCACATTTAATTCTGTTGCTTTTTCATTCAAAATTCCGATGAAACCTTTACGTAAGCCGACCATAGAAAGTGCACCATCACTGCATACTCCAATTAATTTTGATCACGGCAAGCCAAAACTTGTGAATACCTTTTGAACTTCAATAAAAATATCCTCTCCTGTAGTAGTTCCTTTTAGCGGCTGTAAAGCAAGCAATTCCTCAGTTGTTGTACTCCTTATCAACACCTCGAATAAATATAGCCATTTAAGATGTGTCAGACAAATCGGTGCTCTCGTCTAATGCTATGGAAAATGATTTAAAACCAGCCATACGGTCAGTCAATGTTGTTTTTATATCATTAGCCATCATTTCTATACGTCTAACAACAGTTTGTCTTGACAAACTAATTTTTTCAAATTTATTTTTCTTTTCAGGTCACAAAATACCGCAAACTTCTAACATACACTCCTTGATAAATTCTCCTTCGGCAAATGGTTTTAATGCCTTTGCCAATTTTGAGCTAACTATTAAACTAACTTTCACAACATTATTAAGTTGTGTTCTTTGTTTATGAAACATTTGTTTCTGTTTTTCTAAATTTGTAATTTCTGTAAATTTGCAGTAAGCTTCTGTATTTTGTCTGTTCTTAATTGTCCTGTCAGTGAGTGAAGCGTAGCATACTTAGTTGAGTAATGCCTCTTTATATTGAATTCTTTCATTACTGAAATGGATTCACTACACGGCAAACAAAATATAGGCTTACCATTGTGCAAGATAAAAAAGAATTCTTCAGTTCATTTTTTTTTAAACTGGCGACCCTCTGTATCTACTTTTCGTTTCTTTCCACCAGACATCATTTTTGTATACTTTTCGTTCAATAAACTTAATAACAAACTATAGTTAGTAACCCCTCAAGAGGCACACAAAGTCAGAAAGCAACTTGACGGCTCGGACAGTTCGCTATGATATCGCTTGTCCAAGTTATCATCTCGGTAGCTCAATTAGAACTGAACTAACATTCGGGCCATCCACCCGCTTATATAGGCAAAATGAAGGAATAATCTGGAATAAACTAGTTTAGAATAATTCAGAAGCAATAAATTTGATTTGAAAAAAAATTTGATCGAGCAAGCCGAGTGGCGGCTATTACATAGGCTGCACTAAAAGTATCGGGAATGGAATATTTCCACTGTTCCTGTCATATTAAAATCTTTTTAATTTAAAACTCCTTGGTTTTAAAAATTGAATACCGTTTATTTATTTTAAAAAAAATTCTCGGTCATGTCACAAGGTCTTGTCAAACTTGTTTAGTCGTTGAGAAAATGAAATTGACTCGATAAAATTTTAGAGCGATGATTTATTATGACTTTTGAAGTGGTTTAACACAAAAACAGTGTGTTGACCGGATGATTTCTGCATTTGGTGATGAAGCCCGATCCAAAACCAAAATTTATCGCTGGTTTGCTGAATTTCAACGTGGACGTGT
This sequence comes from Phengaris arion, assembly GCA_963565745.1. Taxonomy (NCBI): domain Eukaryota; kingdom Metazoa; phylum Arthropoda; class Insecta; order Lepidoptera; family Lycaenidae; genus Phengaris; species Phengaris arion. Next base: position 13,847,554 of record OY751440.1, on the reverse strand, counting down.
CAAGCTCAGTGATGATCCCCGTCAAGGTCGTCCAAAAACTGCAGTCACCCAAGAAAACGTTGATGCTGTGCGTAAGCTGATTGAGGAAGATCGACATGTGACATACCACGAAATTCAGGCAACTTTAGACATTGGCATGAGTCAAATACAAATAATCTTGGATGAACAATTAGGTGTAAAAAAGTTGTTTTCCCGATGGATACCGCATTTGCTCTGTGAAGAGCAAAAAGCGGCTCGCGTTACTTGGTGCGTCAGAACTCTCGAAAGATTCCACGCAGGATCCTCAAATGCTGTATACAACATCGTATCAGGTGACGAATCCTTGATATACGCGTACGAACCCGAAACAAAAAACCAGTCACGAGTTTGGGTGTTCGAAAATGAGTTAAAGCCAACAAAAATTGTTCGTTCACGGAGTGTTGCAAAAAAAAAGGTTGCCACGTTTGTCTCCAAAACCGGCCATGTTGCGACTATTCCTCTTGAGGGACAAAGAACGGTTAATGCAGAATGGTATGCTAACATTTGTTTGCCACAGGTCATTTCTGAACTCCGTAAAGAGAACTGCAACCGCCGCATCATCCTCCATCACGACAATGCGAGTTCTCACACCGCGCACAGAATAAAAGAGTTTTTAGAGCAAGAAATCATAGAATTATTAGACCATCCGCCGTACAGCCCCGACCTAAGCCCTAATGATTTCTATACTTTCCCTAAAATAAAGAATAAATTGCGTGTTCAGAGATTTTCATCATCTGAAGAAGCTGTGGACGCCTACAAAACGGTCATTTTGGAGACCCCAACTTCCGAATGGAATGGTTGCTTCAATGATTGGTTCCATCGTATGGAAAAATGTGTCAAATTTCGCAGAGAATACTTCGAAAAGCAATAAATACATTTTTAAATAGTAATGTTGTGTCACTTCCTTGATTCCCGAAATTTTCAGTGCCGCCCTCGTATCAAAGAGTGAGGTGAGGCAAACATCAAAGGATTTGATGTTTGCCTCACTGTCACTCCCGTGAGTATAAGTACCTAATGTAATATTTTTTTAATTGGGTTTTTCAAAATATCTCGCCGGCTCATATCTAACAGCGGGCCGGATGCGGCCCGCGGGCTGGGTGTTGCCCATATATGGTTTAGACCTAGGCCCACCTAAATAAAGAACTTTATGTTTTCCATTCTTTGCACATGTTTCTTAAAAAAAATATTTGACAGTCAAAATAAAAAACTTTATTCTAACATGGCTGCCGGTCGATCATTATTTTATTAGCGTTTTGTTTCAAAAACTTTTTTTTACATAAAACTTTGTGAATTATACTAATATGATATTATATTAAAAATAAGTAATAATGACTTCAACACCCAAGTCAGAAAAATGTGCACTAGGTAAGTTTTTAATTGATATTTTCATGTCTTCACATTCACTAATATTCCTTTTCGACACTCATTTGTTGTAATTAGCTATTAGACTTTAATAATTTATTTAGTAATATCTTTAATTTATTACTTTCCCATTAATCTACGTACTTTTATAAGAAAATTTGATTTTATTTAACAAAATACCTAACATCTAACATCACATCTTGTTAATATGCTACAGGTTTTATGAACATAAATAAGTCTCCGAAATATTTCTGAAATCAGAATTATTATTTTTTATTATCTTGCATGAATACATACATAGATGCGTAGTACTGTCGGGTTAAAATCAGCTCTACCTTGTGTTGGGTGCTGTATCTGAAATGCCAATGTTAATCTTATTTTTATTAAAACATAATAAATATTGAATTTAATGTTTGGGAAAATATTATAGAGAGGTAATTGGTATTTAATATTGTTAATATTTTATAGGCATTTTTTTTACAGCTAATTACATTATTATGATTTGTATGATATTTGATCTGCTTCCTATTCACTTGGCTTTTCTACAGTCTACACACATTTGTATAGTTTCCAAAATATTAAGAAATGTTTTCATTAAGCATTACAGATTATAAGCTATATTATTATTAAAAATATAAGTAAATGCTATTAATGAAATTTTTATTACAAATTAAAATAAACATTTTTGCATGTAGGTGTGGTAAATGTTAAAGTCACTATTTGGAAACAGTAATACATTAATTTTCAACCTGTTTTATTTATTTCAAACTGGTACTGTGCTGACTATAAGGAAAACATTGTTACTATGATCAACCAGGGGTTCGTACAAAAACTAAATATACAGGAATTTAAGGGACTAAGATAAAATTAAATACACATTCATATGATCCAGAAATACAGATTTTTTGTTCCATGGATAGACACTAATCCAACAATTATCCTGATAAACTTTTGTTAGCATTAGTTGGATTTTAAATTGAGGCCAAATTATATTTATTTGTTGTTGAAATCAATGGTCTGAAACTTTTTAATTCATAAAATTATATATAAATTCTTTTTTATTATTAAATTACTACAATTATGAATAATATCTATTGTTTATTAGCTATTTTCAAATAAAACTGGGAATAATACATTATAAAAAATGGTATTGTTAACTAAGATTTGCGTGCAGGTTTTAAGTACTTGACCTTGATAAATGTTTTTAAATACGACGTCTTTAAATATATTTATCACACATACACAGACTAATCGAAGAGATACATAAAATAAAGCCTTTGAAAACAAGAAATACTGCTGAGCGACATTCCTTGATATTTCCAAGCATTTGACAGTCAGGCATGATGGCGTACTTTATAAATTAAAAGTACTAGGTACTTCCAATAAACGATTAGGCCTTTACATATGAAATTGGCGTTTTTTTATAGGTCGATTTTTTTAAACATAATATATTTATTTAATCAAAGTATATTATATATATCATTATATAATTGCTATCTATGCACTTTTGCCATCTCATATGTTGTTCATTGATTCCTTTACTAAAATAACCATTTGGACAGGAATCAATAAAATCTTCGAAGGCGCTTTGGACTGCCCCTTTTTTGGAATGACCTAATATAAATATACCTCTTTGTGAATTCATATTATCATGCTGACAAATTTTTCTATGTCAAGCAAGGAGAACATATTATAACTAAACAAGAGATCATGCAGGTGTGCCACAGGAAAGTGTGCTCGGTCAAATCCTATACCTGATAATACTTACTCCAGACTTACATCTATCTGATGATGTTTTGATTGGTACCTTTGCTTACGACACAGCGGCCTTGGCTGTAGACGATGCTCCGACACAAGCAAATCATACTCCAACGCTCGCAGGAGAAGATCACAGAATGGCTAAAGATCTGGCAAATTAAACCTAATGAAACAAAATCGGTACAAGTCACCTTTGCGGCGTAAAAACTGTCCACCAATAACTCTTAATGGTGTGCAGGTACCACAAACTAACGAAGCATTATATTTATCTAGACCGACGACTGACATGAAAGAAACATATTATAGAAACAATGAGAAGTAATGCCCTTTATATAATATAAAATGAATAATAGTAGCACATAGAATTTCGTACATTGCTTCTTGTCTTTTTCACATGCACACGAATATATTGCTATCGCACTATGGTTGCTTAGCAGAAGTGATCTTCTTTCTTCTATCAGCTCTGATGAGCTGTCACTGGAGAACAAAGCAATCCGGACATATGGAATACATATTTTTGGAACAACCTGAAATTATAATTCAGAAATACTTCAAAGCTTTCAGTCAAAAATACTAAGAATAATTAAAAAAGCTTCTTGGTTTATAAATTATAAGAAACAAATAACTACACCACGATCTTAAAAATCAGAACTGTCTAAGAAGAGACAATGTATTAAGTTACTTCTAAAAAAATTTATGAAATAGTCATCCAAACATATCGGCTAATAGCCACACAGTTAATGAATGTTTGATACAGCTTTTCAAAGGCTCAAAAGAAAAGCACCTAGAGATTTACAGCAAAGTTGCCGTTTGCGGAAAAGCGACATCTAATAGTTGGGATGTCAATTACGTAATGAAATTAATAACTAGTTCTTCTTCTTCTTTTAATTTTGACATAAATTAGTTACTAGTTTGTTTGGAAACGCAATAAGCTAACAGATAAATGTTGCTTTCACGTTACGAAAACCAAAAACATAATAAATTTTTTTCTCGATATATTAGTATACAGGGATCTATTTCACACTTCAAGTAACATTTTTTGAATTATATGAAAAGAAAATAACTATATAAGTACTATTTTACTCTAATAAAAAATAAATATCTATTGGGCCACTAGATGGAGATTTTACGCCTCAAATTGACAATTTACAGCATGATAACCATAGACATAAGTACGTGTATATTTTGCACATGAATTCTCTGATATCTTGAAATAATATTCGGAGATTCATAACTTTGTATTCCCAAGTCTACTGTAGTAAGTAGTACTGTAGTAAGTGTAAGTAGTACTATAAAACCATATATGTGCGAAACGGGATATAATTAATCTTGTGAACAAAAAATAAGTTAGCGACTGCACATGAGCATACTGTATTACAGAATTTGGCAACGAATTACTATGTTGGCGACTAAATTACCTACTACACTGGCGAAAGCACTCAGGTGACAAAAAATACTAAAATCGGCAGATAAAAAGTGGCGAAATTTAATCCTATCCAATAATTTTCATTATTTTTTCAGTAGGTTTACCTGTTCTCGAGATAGAAGCGATTATAGAAAAAATTTGACAATGCTCTACTTTGAGATACGAACGATGTATAAAGCTATAGAAATGTTGGAAAATTCAAGATTTTCAAATTTCTTTCTCTCATCAAGAAGAAAATGTGGTTGTCGGGTTACTAAGGGGGAGCCTCCGTGGTCTAGTGGTTAGATCTTGGCTCTCGACTCGGAGGTCGTGGGTTCGATTCCCGCATTGGAACAAAAAAATGTTGTTTCCAAGTTTGGTTAGGACAATTCAGGCTGATCACCTGATTGTCTGACAAGAAAGATGATCCATGCGTCGGATGGGCATGTAAAAAGTCGGACCTGCGCCTAATCTCTCGCCAGTCGTGTCGGTTATCTGTCCCACTGGGTTACGAGAGTAAAAGGAGGAGAGAGTGCTCTTGTGTACTGCGCACACACTTGGGCACTATAACATAACTCCTGCGTAGCTGGCCTGGTTTCAATGAAACAGGCCACCGTCACCGAAATCGGTGTGGGAGCTATTATTATTATTATTAAGGGGGAGGAATTTTTTATTATTTTTTCAGTAGGATGCACCGTTTCCGAGATATAAGCGATTATAGAAAGAAATATGGCAATGACTATTTTGTGATACGAGCGATGTATAAAGCTATAGAAATGTTGGGAAATTCAGGATTTTCAAATTTCTTTTCCTCCCATGAACAAAATACGTGGTTGCGGGATTACAAAGGGAGGGGAAATTTCATTATTTTTTCAGTAGGGCGCACCATTTTTGAGATAGAAGAATTTTACAGAAGTTAAAATATATCCGCCATTTTGAAATTTCAAAATAAATGATTTTTTTTTGTAAGGGGAAGGGGATGTCCCCTAAACCTAAAAGGACATCTAGATTAATTTTATTAAAAATAAATGTCTGCTATCATTGAAATTCAAAATGGATATCATTTTTATTTTCAGCACCCCGAAAAACATCGAAGACGACACCCGTATCAATTTTACAGAAAAATAAATATTCGCCATTTTGAAATTTCAAAATGGATCTACACAATATCTACACACCCCCCAAAACCGCGAAAAATTAAAAATGGTAATTTTGTACGCTCCTTTACGTTTTTTGTGTGCGCTCGTTTTGCTGCTTATTATGTTTTTTGAATTACCTAAATCAGGGTAAATATATGTGCCTATTCTTGAATTAAATGTGTACTCTCAAATTGTTGCCAAGATGGTTATTTGTTCGCTAAAATAAAATCTGTCTGCCAGTTTGGAATATTCAGTGAAAAAACTGATATTAATTTGTCACCAGATTTTCGCCAATATATAGTATTCAATATTCGGTTTTATCACACCCAAAATTTGATTGTTTTGTCGCAAGTTTAAATACATGCCATTCGAAACTAGTCCGCTCTTGATGGAAAATTGGGCAGATTTTAGTTCACATTACCTAACCAAGTGAATATGTTGCAGTTGGATTATAGAATACATGTGATCAGGCTGTTTTGTCAATTTCAAAACTTAATTTGAATCCTGGCATAGGAAATGAAAACTTTTATGCAAGATCATGGAGAGTAGAGTAGGGTTGCCATCTCTTTAATTTGACAACCTAGACAAGACGAAAAATTAAAACCCCGGATATTGGAGCTCAAAACATTACGATAAGTTTTTTCAAGTAATAAAAAACAGTTGAAAATGAAAAAAGCTCTCAATATTACATTAACAAGATTATTATATTACATTATTATTATTGCAGATAAAGTTTAATAAAACCCTATCGGAAACGCCGTTAGAAATTCTTTAAAACAGACATCGTTGAACAGACGTAGGTGCTAATTAATGTTATAACTTATAATGTCTGCTCCATGGTCAATTTTTTTAAAAAAACTGTGCACATAAAAAAATTGTTGAGTATAATATTGACAGAAAGCGAGCAACTATATTGACTGAGAACAATTTTCCCTTATTTATAACATTTAACTGCAATAATAAGAAAACATAAAAAAAACTATCTGAACGGCAGTGCACTTTTTTAAGATCTGTAAAATTCTACAATCTGTTTTATTATTTTGCCAAATCTATTTATAAACCGATGAATACCTCCAAAGTTACATAATAATTACTTGATAATCTTTTTTTATTATTTCTGCAAAACGAAAAAAAATACGTCTCTTTAAATCTGCCTACAATAAACTCGAACAGCAAATTAAGTCCGGCCCGGACGCTCCCCGGACGCCTTCTAAACTAGGACGGATGGTAACCCTGATGGAGAGCCATACTCGATACAATTGGGTCGACTTGTCGGAGAAATACCACGGTTTCACACTAGTATAGCATACCTTTTTTCACATGTGTGTGAGGGTACCGGAGGGATGATAGGAAATGGAATAAAGATCATAATTTGGCTAATTTATAAATCACTAGTAACCTAGAGAAACTTCCACTATTTTAAAGTAGAAAACCGCGACCAACGATTAAGATTTTATCTATCAACAGTGTAAGTAACTTTACCATAAAGTAATTTTTATTTCCGTAAAGCCACAATAAGAATGAATGTAAAAATTTCTCAACGATGGATTTTTAGATGCGTTATTTGTTTTTATTCGCCAATATCTTCTAATAGCGCTTATTGTTATCACTTTTCACTTCACGGCTAATTTGTGTCCAAGGAACCACGAACTGTGGAACTTTCACAATCGACTAGAACGAAAATCTTAGAAACAAATAATAAATTATTCTGTATGAATGCTCATGTATTCAAATAGATTTAGCAACGCTTTTTTGCCCTCACGAAGATGCATAGATGTTAATCTAATCAGTCTTCATCTAGTCTAATTTCAAATGTTTCTGTAATGAGCCGTGAAATATACGTGAATATACGAGATTACAGTGTAATCACGACGTTCTTTTATTATTAACTGTGGTTTCTTAAACTGTGACGTGTACCTAATAGCTCTAGTTTTCTGAGTCACAAAAGTACCATTTAGTCATAACTTGTAAATAGTACGACTGAATGCTACTAATAACCAAGTGCTAAGTCTACCAAGTAATAACACGAAAATTAAACAAAAAATTACAACCGACTTCCAAAGCAAAAATTCACAAAAATGTATTAAATAAAACTTATGGTCTAAATAATTCCCCTTTTAAATTCGGCTAAAATTTTAACTATTTCTCTACTCAATCTTTCTAATATTGAAGTCGATTCCAAACAATATCCTATAATATTTTATAGAACTCACGTTCAAATTTGCTGGTACCGACTTTAAAATTAGGAAGATTGAGTAAAGAAATAGTTAAAATTTTAGCCGAATTGAAAAGGGGAATTATTTAGAAAATAAATTTCATTTCATACTTTTTTGTGCGTTTTTACTTTGGAAGTCGGTTTTAATTATTTGTTTCAAATTAATATATTTTTTTCTTTTTAGTTAAATTTTTTATCTATATTATTAAGTACACATTGATATCGGTGCACAAAACTGATGAGTAGTGAGTACCTATGTCATCATAATAATATGTTGGTGTTTCTTGTGAAGGTGGTGGTGATGATGATGATGATTACTGTAAGTGGTATGATGGCATATGCTTGCAGTTCTTTAAACAACGCCGTAATCCCCAAACGTATATATAAGGACTCAGTTCTGTTCAGTACTTTTGGATCCAGAGTATACCTTGGAACAAAAGCTTACTTTTTGGTAGCATGTGCTTGGAATACTTCAGAAAAAGGCGAAATCAGTATATGTTTCCATATAAATTTCGAAGAATTCTCTCGCTTTATCATGGATTCCCTCATCAGGTCTCCACTTTGGTGACTAAGGGGCAAATTTCGAATTATCCTATACCTTTATTATATATTATTATACCTTTACAACAACAAAACAATTTTGCGATGTCGATGTAAAATACAATGTAATGAGAAATACCTATTATATCATCATAATGTGATGATTCATGGTGTGACGATGGTGTTAATGATGATGATTACCGTAATTGACATAGTGGCATATGCTTGCAGTTCTTTAAACAACGCCGAAATCCCCAAACATATTTCTATAAGGAGTCAGGAGTTCTGTTCAGTACTTTTGAATCCAGGGTGCAAAATCCATCCTTGGTGCAAAATCTTGCTTTTTGGTAGCATATGCTTAGACTACTTCAGAAAATGTCGAAATCACCATTTGTGTCCATATAAATTTCGAGGAGTTCCGTGGATGCCTCATGGATCCCATCATCAGGTCACTTTGGTGAAAACGGGACCAAATTGGGATTATACCCTTTACATCAAAAAAAGATTTTTGAATGAAGAATATATATATATATATATATATATATATATATATATATATATATTCAAAATTATTATTTCAAATTTATTTTTATTCAAAGAATTCAAATTTTTTCATCAGTAAATGAAAGTTTTTTCATCAGTAAATGAAAATTCTAATTTAACGTTTTATAAAGTCATTTTGGCGATTTTTAACTGTTAATTAGTTATCGATAGTGTTTTGGAAATTAGCCATTTCTCTTGGAAAGCTTCTCAAAAGATCCTCGTTACCGCGCTAGATTTGTAAATTAGAAAAGGTATTTGTACCCCACAAATACCTTTCTAATTTACAAAATGTAAAAATTGTGAATTAAAATGAATATATAATCGAAGTCAACAAGATTGCAAAAAACAACACGTTATATAATTATAATGCCACAATACGGTTGCTTACTTTTTAGTTTTTACGTTTTGTAAAACAAAATATTGGTACCCATCCAGCGCTAGCGGTAATGCGAATTTTTCGTTAATTGGACCTGGCTAATTCGTTTTATCTTTTTTTAAACCAGCCACCATTGCGTATGATAGTTTTCGTCAATTGTGTACACAAATGTTACTCAACAGGGCCAACCCAATAACAAAATTGTTATATTTCAAATGCTCATTCTCTGCCTCTCTATTCAAAGCGTTATCCAACTAGAGAATGTCGAGATACAATCAAAGATTTAGTAGATTTATTAGTAGATAATTTGTACATATGAAGTTTATTCAGACAATGCAGCCATATTTTATGCACAGACAATACTTTGAAATGTCCCAGCGGAATTAGTTATCATTGACTATGCTCTTCGTGGCCGAAGCAATATTATGTATGCCGTTCGGTACGTAGCGCTAGTTCATTCGACTTATTAATACTCCTGCGGTTAGCGCTTCGAAAGCACCGCATTTTGCATTCAAGACCTCTCGTATTAAATTATCGTTTGTGAAACGTACTGCTTCCCCGCAACTGGGTTAAGGCTTTTTCGAGCCCATCGAAAATTTATATATTTAAGATATTTCAAAGTTGTAAAGTTTTATTTAAATATCACTGGTTGACCCCATAAATGATGAACCCAAAGTCCTAATCATCGGAACCATTGAATGTTTTGTGCAATGTGGAAGTGGAACTTCATACCTATTACATCCTAATCATAAAAAATAATCATAAAATCTTAAAACGCAAGATATACTTAAATAGTATGTGTCGGTCGGTGCAATTATTGGGCCTATTATCTAACATTCACTTGCAAAGTTAGGAGGGTCTAAAATTACCCGACAACTGGGGGCAAATGTCAAGGCGCACCCAATGCGGACTCCGGACTATTATTTTTAATAATACGCTTAATTCCTTCACGCATCGTCTACATGCTAATTGCAGACAAAATAAATTCGCCTTTAAAGACACGTATTAAAAATAAGGATAGGACAAGGAAAAATACAAAAGTCATTTGTATGATCTGGGAAGATAAGCAAATAAGCTCTAGATTTTCCTATACTCTCGACAGACATAATACACGATCCACTCTATTTCACAGTGTCGATGCCAGTTGCTCATGCCAACTTTAAATAACATAAATAACGAAAATAAAATGTAATGACTAATAAATCATTACATGACTAATAATATAATCGTGGGCCAAATGCGTAAAAGTAGAACTAGGTGGAACAGCAATGATGTAGAGTTCGAACTTTTTTAAGACCTCGCAAACTTCTTGCAACATAATACTTAACCGCTTAATCTTAGGGGGATCTTGGCAATCATAATGTTGCTTGCAGAACGTGCTTTTGCTTTAAAAAGCTGACATGAGATTTTCAGACCGGATCAACTATGGATAACTTTTAACAAAGATTTCTAATTTCAAGCAACTTTATGTTGCTCAGTCGAGCTTAAACGCCTACACTCTTACATTTATTAAAATTCCTGAACGTACTGATCGTCATACATTCCCGGTTATGAATTCATTATGTTGCTATCATCCGCAACGACCTTCCCAATTTTATTTATTCCCATGGTAGAGTTCTAACAAGTGCCTGCTTAGTAAGTCTGTACTCTGAAAAGGTTCGGAAAACGTTCGAAATGTAAAATAACTCCCTGAAGGTAGTTGTGTCACGGACGTTCATTTCAAAGGTAATTTCCCATAAGTAACTTGTTACTAATCGCTTAGTGATCTACCTCAACGCAAGGTATTTGGTAGGTATTATGCGTCCCTAGCCCTACATGACTATATTTGTAGTAAATGCTGCCGATTACCACCATACTGCTTTTCCTCAACCTAATCAACTTGCCAAATCATGCGGTAAGTTGATTTTCCTCTAAGGAAATTTCCCGTTGTAAGTTCCCATTTTGTCCCCAATTATTTCAAATCTCAGCCGTACCAACTGGTGACTGATTCTTTTTCACTGTATTTACTCAACAGTGCCCGATTGTGATATTTTTATCAGACTGTAGATAGTAAATACATCAAAAGCTGTTGAATCGCAATATTAGCGAACGATACAACGGGTGGTATCAATTATTTTAAATAAATTTCAATTGCTTTGCATGATATAACTTCCTCGATTAGAATTATGGTGCTCTTAAGTGCTAGTGTAGTGCTAGGTTTTCGTAAGATTTTAATTATTGTGCGCCCGTAGTTGTTTTTGTTTTGTTTCATACGTTTGTTGAAAAGGTTTATTACTGTAAATTAGTTTTTGTAATCGAGGAACGGTGTCTTACTGTTAATTTGTACAAAATGTAGAAAAAATTTCACGCTTTACGATTATCAGCCGAAGCACGTACTTATTTTAAGCAGTCGCTAGTGGGTCCGTTCACTGTATTACATAATTACTTCATTATAAATTACTAGATGTTGCCCGTGACTTCGTCCGGCGATAAATTATAATATAATAAAATTCTGCGATAAAAAGTGGCCTATGTCCTCCCCCGTGGTCTACTCTATAACTTTGGAGTCCAGAAGTTTCGGAGCCTCTTAAATGCAAACAAATAAATCTTTCCTGTATATAATATTAGTATCGAATTTAAAATACTATGTTAATCATTGTCCATGAATATGCTAACAATTTATATGTATGTTAATATACCTTACCTATGAATAAATAAAGTACTTATAAAAGATGCAAGCTGTATTATACCTATAATTAAGGAAGCATTTAGTATAAACAACACGAATGTGTAATTTTAGCTTTTAACAATGTTTGTTCCTTGTTGGTGTATGTAATAAATAAATAAATGTAAGGAAAAGTCACTAGATACAAAATTTAACCAAAAATAAGGTTTACATTTTACGAACAATTGGCATTTTTGATCTTGTTCTGTAAGTTCTTGACAATGTTCTAAATTGAAATGCTTAATTAAATTAATTATAAGTTGCTGGCATTTTATGTCCTGCCGCATATAAGTGTAATATTATTTTCCTTTTAATCCTATTAAGTTGCAGTCTCTTGAGAGACTCATTTGCCGTCCTCATAAACCTTAGCTATTTCAAATTACGCGTAATAAAGTTAATATATTGCTTGTAAATTACGTTTTTATACAGGCTCATAGTAGCATGTTAATAATGTGCCCATTGCCCACGTAACGGGACCATGTCTCTGGAGCTTTAATTTCCTGAATACTTAAAGCTTTGTAAAGGTTCAATATATTTGTCTTCAACTTTGAAATACTATCACGTTCCCACGAGATAAATTTACTGACGGATCAAGGCTGCTATTAATTACCTATATATTGACCTTTATTTTTAAAATCATAATTCTGCAATCATATTTTATACTTTAACAGTACCTTCCATAATGGTAATAACATTATTCAAATACCTTTCAAACTATTCGTACTTATGTCATAAACCTCCTCCGTAAGCGAGGGGACCGTTATAGGAAATCCATTTGCACCGCATAAGTCATTATTTGCTGTTCAGTCATAGGCTGTGATGTTATTTGCAAATGTTCTCTTGCACAATGTTACGATCATCTGCATTTGCAATGTACGTATTGTGTGTAAACAGTAACAGGTTGCCTTGAGTAAATTGGGCAGCATTAGGCACCTGTCACGACTGTATTAGTTGACGAAAGTAAAATGAATGACCTAGTGTCAAATCTGCTTATGCCCAGTCTGCTCCAATACGACTTATAAATTAGCTTATCTTTAAGTCATCTACGTGCAGAAAATTGGCGTTTCTTAACTATATTACATTATAATGACCTTACGTGTAATTGTTAAGGTCGCTGCAATGATTAAGATTGCTTTGTTTTGAGAAATATTGTTTTGACACATCAAGGGTTATTAATGGTTAATATTGCATGAGATGATAGAATTCCCGACATGACAATAATGATTTCCCTGCCGTCGCCCTTTTTGTCGCAACTCAAAGCATTATTATTGATTATTACTATCATTAATTTCATTAGAAAATTAATGAACGATGAAAGTTGATGTGCATACTGAACAGGAGTCATCTTGTATTTATTAACCTTTGGCGTCTTCTGAAGTTGCTATTAATGATATTCTTCAATTCAATTCAATAGCTATATGTACTTAAGCTATTGACTATCCATCTGAAAGTACTCACTCCAAAGAGCAAAGGTGATGTAAGGCGTTAATTTGTTGGTAACTTTTTGGTCTTTTTTATCGTGATGTGATCAAAATTACACCTGCCACTGCACAAGCTTAAATTTTATTGTCTTGTAGTTTAGAAACTAAGTAGTGATTAGGTAAGACAGTGATAAAACTTGTAAATAATATAATCCCAATCCTTAGATGGTGAAAAAGGGCAGATATAAACATAAATTTCTATAATATTTGGTCTTTGGTGTAGTGTTCGCTATGATTGCTAGTCTTGAAGTTAACCGTCTAATAGTCCGAACCGTTATCTTAAGTTCTAGTGGGTTGCCTGCGGTTTAGTTAACTAGTGTTTGCGCAATGTTACCAATAACGTTATTTCTAACATCAATTTTATATTATCATTTGCCACTGTCCATGTTTCTCGTTATAACAATATTTCATTTCCTTCCGTTTTGTTTTTGCGTAATTTTTATTACGGTCGGTCGGTATTTTTTTGGGTCCTGGATTGCGTCTATTAGAAACAATTTTAAAAATTAAGGGTAGGTACGTAGTTTGGATTGATGTATGTACTTATGTATATGCTTTAATTTTGGGAAATCTTCGATAATTATGAATATAAATTTATGAAAGGAGGATGGGCAAAAATGTAGGGACACTTGTCTACCTACCCAATACAAACAAGCGACACATAATAAGGAAGGTAGTTTTTTATACTAGATTTCTTCCCTGTAACACATATGTTGATAATGGGGTTTTGGGTAAGTATACGTCAGAAACCAAAAGTAACTAATTTTCTTCCCATTACTATGAGCAGACATATTATTATCTGCTGCATTTTTTGCTGGGATTTGTGGAAGAGAGGGCAAGTAATGAGGAAAGATTAGTTGTACCCCATATATGCGTAACATAATTATTATTTCGAAAATCAAAATTTACCTCAATCAACGGGCCATATATTACCACCATGTAATATATGGCCCATTGATTGAGTTTGAGATTGCAAAGTTACCACAAGCAACACTTAAAAAAAAATCGATAGAGTTAAGTGAGAACGTTGGATATTATTGAGCTTTTGATTTGTCAGTTAAGAGAAATCCGGATTTAACCGTACCAATTATTTCTATAGGACGTACTTCTTTTAAAATATGAAACAATTTATTAAAATTCTACGTTGCAATGCGGCAAGCATTGCATTCCTTTCCAAAATTGATTTCTTATTAGCAACCCTATATAATGGTGTAATAAAACAGGGTGTGAATTTTTTTCAATGGGTGTTGTTTTCGTTCAGGGTGTGATTTTCTATGATGTATTTTTTCCAGTCCGAAACATTTCTCTGCACAATGAAAAACAACTTTTCCACGTACTTGGGTACAACATCACAAATTATTGAAAGTAGGTAATTAGATATACTCAAACAGGGAAATAAAAACTGTTTAATTTTTTTGGCTTTTGACGTCTAATCAAAAAATCTTTTTTACAAAAGTAAAAATCACTTTTGTACAAAAAGACCTTTCCAATGACAAATAACCCATTCACTGTTATATTGAGTACACTTATATATTGAATTTAATTAATGTTGATCCCGTGTGTGAAATATGAAATATGAATGTGAAATATGAAATATCCCGCGAAAAATACCCATACCTGCAATCAGATATGTGAGTGCACGCATAATCATGCGTAAATCACCTTATCCCACACTGCATAAGCGTACACTCAGAAACAGTACACTCAAACAAGATCGTGCAAACATCACCACCACACAAGCAACAATGCCAGCAAGATCGTGCAAGGCCCCACACCACCATGCAGGTTGCAAAACTCGACGCGCGTTTCGCCCCCAACCCGGAGCATCCTAAAGAAGACCTGCGAACAAAGTTCGTTAGTGATGCCGCCAGCAAAACCACCTTATCATATACCCTACTGGCTACTAGTACCCCACCAAACACCACCACCACACTACCAAGTTTGGTCATTCACTAATGCAACTCTATTGTTGTTCTTTTCTTTCATTATTTCAAATTGTTCCAACACGCTCAGTCGAAAGCCTTTGTCACATATAAGAAATACCTTGTAGAGGAATGGCCATCGGGTACACTATGACTACTATCTAAAATTCTAAAAGGTGTTTAGCAAAATGTGATTTATCACGTTGACCATTTCTATAAGCCGCGATGTTTTCTTTATACCGAGTCTCAAAGTTACGTTCAGTTTGACACCTATTAACTACTTATAGATTGCGTATAGACTTTACTTTCGACAGCATGAAATAAAAATAAAAATATATTTTATGGGATCCCCATACATATGTGAAGTGAGGATGATTTTTTTCATTCTACGCCATCGTGTCGAATAGGTCTTTTTAAATAAAGGCGGGATTCCATACACGACTTTTTTATAAAGTGAACCATTTTCGAGCAATCCGCCTCCAAAGTGGTTTGCAAGTTTGTCCCACACTGGCATTTCTAAACTATAAGAGGTAGAAAACTTGTAACTTTCCATGATGATTGATCAAACACTTTTTAGGAAAATGAATTTGAGCGATAACATACTATATTTTTTGATGTATGCAATTAAACAAAAACCTATTGAATTAATTTAAATTAAAAACGTTTATTTGATAGATTAGGACATACCAGTGGCGAAGGGTCTAAAGAACTCCATTCTTATGGGCTTCCCTTTTAGATTACCTCATTAAGACCTCCAGCCAAAACTAGTATATGGCATATATCTTATACAAGTCAGGTCGGACAAGCGATATCGCGATGTAGACCGACTCAAGCGACATCTATGCGCTGCACGTTGCAAATTTGTCATTTTACGTTAGTAATAATAATTTAAAATTATATTGTGCACTGAGAAGTGATAAATATAATTCGTCTTAAAGTTTAAATTAATACGTGTTTATGTACTTATATGTGAATATTGAATGTGAGACTTCTTGTGTTGTGTTTATTGTTGGTGATAAATCGTTTGAATAAATCGGCTTTTACGGTAAACGGAAAGTGGGATACGTACCTACTATAAACTTTAATTTGTAGATATCATAATAGTAGACGATCATAATACATATTATATATTAATATTTAATATGCGGTAGTTCCGTGGAAGTATTTTAATATTATGATTATCTTACAATAGTTAATTACTTATTACAAGTTTTATTATTAAGTACATAGTTACATACCTATTATGTATTTTGAAATATAGGTACCTAATTGTAGCTATAAAAATACCGTATATATAATACGGATACATATCATAAACATAACATAAACATGGTGCTAAATTTCCTTTCAAAAATTTGCACAACTCACGTCTAGCGACTAGGGCTTCCCCTTAGAAGTAAAACCACCTTTCGCCACTGGGACACTACAATATATTATTACATTACAATAAAAACACAATAAAAGAAAAGAAAAAAAGAAGATAAATAAATAAAATGGTAAACAAGAATAACAATAATATTGCGCGTTGATAGTTACGAAACTCTCTTTACGGCCGTTTTCAATAACATATCTAAGATTAAAGAAAAATAGCTATCCCCGATAAACAGAAAGCTGTTGTTTATCTTTAACTTGCGTTTCACAACCAAAGATAGGACCTATTTAATCTTGTCCAACGAAGGATAACATCCTTCCCTCTCGCCTATCCAAGGCTCTTGAAACGTTTCATTCATTGCTAACTACATAGCAATTCATGTTTTAAACAATTGTTAAACTGTCAAATCTGACATTTGACACTCGACACTTCGATTTTCATCTTTAATGTACTAACGCATAGTTCTATTTACAGTGCAGTTTTTTCTGTCGCGACAACAAAAAACCGCTCGTGGATTTAATGTCGGTTGTCAAATTGATAATATTACGATGAGTCCAAATTGTTAAATACGACAGTACCTAGTAGAAGTCAATATGTCCCGCGGCAATTAGGGGAACTAAATTTGGTAAATTGTTAATTACAATGCCTGAGGTTGTAAAAAGTTCTGCCCTAGAAATGATACTCAAGTTAAAGGAGCTTTGTGAAGCAGAACAGCAGAATCAAGGTATTCTAATACCCATAAAAATGCTGGCAATATTTTGTCGCGCGATCACAGCGCCGCATCTATGGGTCTTCTTTCATAAAAAGGTGTTTATCTATTTACCTTTTAGAAGTTAAAACCAAATGTGGTTGCATTAATACAAGTAACTGATTTACTTGACACTGCACTTTTATTCAGCCTAAATCGTTACGAAAATTCATAATCATTTAATTTAGACATATAATTCGCACGTAGTTTCAAACCTGTACCTGTACCTGTGGATCTTTTTCCATTTATCTCAACCCTCTGAGTCCTATTTGATAAATAAGATTTTAAGAGGACGAATGCTGGTCCCCTTACTCCATAGTGGCATAGTTTCCTGATCAATGTTGTGTGCTGCACGCAATCAAATGCCTTAGAGAGATCGCAAAAAACTCCTAGAGCATCCTGCGACCTCTCCCAAGCATCAAAAATATAACTAATTAGATCAACGCCAGCATCTGTTGTAGAGCGACCCTTCGTAAAACCAAATTGTTTATTATGTAAAATGTTATTAATATTAAAGTGTGCTAGTAACTGAGTAAGTATTATGTTTTCATATATTTTACTTAGTGTTGGCAAAATAGATATAGGTCGGAAGTTAGATGGATCCGACTTACTACCAGACTTAAACAAAGCTTTTTAAAACTTTACTATGTTTCATTAGATCAGGAAATACGCCACTTTTTATACAATCATTAAAAATAGTTGCTAAGTAAGGTGCGATAATATCGATTATAGATTTAATAACTTTCATTGATAGACCCCATAAATCTGCAGTATTCTTAATATTTAATAAATTAAAATTTTTAATAATATCTTGCGGTCCTATTTCTTTAAATCTAAATTCGATTTCACACTCTTTTACATTATCTTTAAGAAGTAATTCAGCATCAGCAGGAGAGGCATACAAATTTTTGGTGGTTGAAACTGGAATGTCAGCAAAGAATTTCTCAAAAGCAATTGCAACTTCACTGTCGGATTTAATTATTTTATTATCTATATTCAATTTAAAATATGTGTTGCGGCTGGTGACTCTTCCAGTTTCATTTGCAATGATTTGCCAAGTTGTTTTAATCTTATTTTTCGAATTCTTAATTTTATTTCTAATGTGAAGAGATTTTGCTGCAGAGCAAACTTGCTTAAATGTTTTTGAATATAACCTAACATAATTTTTAAATTCTTCACTTTGATTCATTATTCTTTCATTATAAAGTTCATACAATTTGATTCTACTTTTTAAAATACCTGCTGTTGCCCATTCGCTGAATTTACTTTTACTGTTTGTTCTCACTGTCTTAGTGGTGAAAATAGTATCAAATTTATGTTTTATTAATTTAAACAGTTTACCGAACGACATATCCGGGCTCCTATGATACTCTAAGTGTCCAATATTAGCTATAATTTCACCTCTAAACTTCTCAATATATTTGACATTTATTGGTATACATGTGTTTCTGTCCTTGTGTAATTGTTTGCAATTATTATCTATAGGGAAAATGGCCCGCTGTCCACAGTGATCAGAGCTTAGTATGTTAATGACTTCCTTATTTATGTTGGTATTTATATTGGCTTGGATCTATGTTGGTAAAAATGTTATCAATGCATGTAGCAGAGCTATCACTGATCCTTGTTGGTTCAAGGAATAAATGAGTTAAGTTATATGATTTTAACAATGAAGTAAATCTAACAGTGGTGGAATTACTTTCTAAAATATTTATATTAAAATCACCACATAATAATATATGTTTGTTAGATACACTTATCTTAGTTAATAACGTTTCCATTATTTTTTCAAATGAATCATATAACCTTAAAGGAGGCCTGTATACGCTAACAATAATAAAGTGTCCCACCTCTATACAGGCTATTTCAGTTGTTCGTTCTGTAGAGAGGCTTACTATGTCTTTACGTTCTTTATATTTTAAATTCTTCTTAATTAATACAAGAGCCGCCTCTTATGGCTTTTTCTCTACAGAAAGAACTAGCTAGCTGGTGCATACCAAGATTTAACATAATTTCATTTTTCTTAAACCAATGTTCGGTTATACATAAAATGTCTAAATTATTGTTTAAAAACAACTCAATTTCTAATTCCTTACTAGACATACCTTGTATGTTTTGATGCACCAGCGTAAGTTTACATAATTTATTATCTGTAATTAAATTATTATTTTCATGAGTACTTATACCTACAATGCTAGAGATTTTCTCTGTTGTCTTACAGGCTAATTTAAATTATTATTATTTGGAACATTTTCCAAGGTGTTATAATAAGTCATATTATTATGACTAAACTGCTCAATAGAAGCAGTTGTCTTACTAGCCAAGTACTTGGCTGAGTTAAAATATAAAAAAGTTAATAGCGTACTTGCTACTTATAAGTCTTGTAAAATAAGAGGATAGATAATATCTATCTAATGTCAATTTACATAATTAATAATTTACAATATTATTAATGTCGATTATATTTATTTTATTGTCATATTTATTTAATAATATACAATTATTATTAACAGCAGTATACAATTGGCTGTTAAGCTTATATCTAATTTTGTTTTCCCATGGCAACCGTTTTATGTAAGGAAATGTGAGTAATATAATCTTACTAATATTTTGCAGTTTGTTCAATGCTTCTATATAATATTCTAATTGGTTACTATTCACATTTCCCCGTCTCCCCACTAATATTATTAGTGTTGTATTGGGACAGTGAGTTGTACTTAAAATCTTTTTTATTATTTGTGAAAATGATAAAAAATTATTTATGTACCTTTTGTATGATATTATTGGTATCACTGTCTTCATCGCAATCTATGATCATTTGAATTAATTCAATATCACTATCATCACTTAGTACATACATAATGGAATACTGTAGTCAGTATTCCATTATGTATGTATTTAGAAAATAAAACTAATGCTCGGTTAAGGTCAAGTTAAAAGGCGGGAAAATAATTTTCGTATTAAGCTTTCAACGCCGTTTTTCAAAATCGACAAGTCCAAATTTTAGTCAAAGACCACATAAATCATGAATGCAGTCAATGAGTCAAGTCAGTCGAATCAGTAATGTGGTACGCTTTACTAAAACTTACTAGGGAGTTTTGAAGGGAACACAAAATGCACGCTTTTGAAGTTGTAAGTACCACTTGCCCACATTTGTGCGTTGACTACGTTAACGAATATTTTATAGTTAATATTTTACCAATATTATACATTAGGAACCGAAATAACACAAAAATAAGGAGGAAATACAAAAAGAACAACGTCGCACATTGATATTCTCGGCAAAACTAGGTTCTCCGTTTTGTTAAAGTTTAAACTTAAATTGAAATGCAGTTAACTAAGATATATATAAGCGTCCCTATCTCTAGTAGGCTATCCGTCCTCCCACCGATAGATGAGCCGCTTCGGTAGGAAATGACATCTGTCAGTAGGTTATTGAACACTAGTAGAGACAAAAGCAAAGATTTGACTATCTTTAGTAGCAAGGATTACGGATAGATTTATATAGAGGTTATTGACAACGACCGTTAGACATCTCCTAACATGCTCTTAGGTTATTTGAAATTGCTTTCGATTTCAACCTTCGTCGCTAAATAAGTCATTGTGTTGTTAATAAGTCATGGAGCGGCACCATCAGACCTTCACACGTGTTCTTCCTGTTATTGATACGCCTCATACGCTATTGTTGAAGATGCTAACGTGAGAGATGAGCTGTTGAATAATCGCCATTGCAAAATTTAACACGCGAGCCTTTATTGTACTTCTTTTGTTGCTATTGGAAATGTTAGCCAGACTATTAAAGAGAAATTGAATACTAAAAGTTATTCAAGGTGCAGCGACCCTGTGTTACGGGACATAGCACGTGACATTTGTAGCTAGACGATGTGATCTAAAGAGGGTCGAAACATAAGGAATAGATGGGCAGCGCTACGAAGTTGTAGAGAATTCCGGACAAGAACATAGGTAATTTAGATTTTTTTACGCAAATCAGACCAACAATTGATGTCATTTAGTAATTACCGATTCCCACAAACATTCATTTAAGATAAGGCATTACAGAGGATATGGATTCTAAATTCTTGGAATTAAATCTAAAGTATGTTCGAAAATCATAGACATCTAACACATGGGCTATCTCTAATTTTAGGATGTCTGCGATACTGCGATAGGATGGTCCGTTTTCATTCGGTTCGTAAAATATACCATTGTGAAAATACATTATATGAGGACTAATTTATTTCTTGTGTTAAACTGTTAAATGGTCGGGTGAGCCGCGCAACGGTATCCCGTTATATTAGGTATCACGATCAGGCCGCTTTATTGGAAAGTGCTCGGACCGTGGTCGGTGGCCGGGCACGTCGGGTGGGTTTCCTGCAGCTTGATAAAAAGCGTAGGCGATAGCAATTCCAATGCCTATTCGAACCGCTTTGCTCATTATAAGGTATCATTGCGGATATAATCCTATTAAAGATGAACGAGATGTGGCAAATTGAATTACGTTGATTTCAACGTGTAAATTCAATTTATTGATTCTACCTATAAGTTTTCATATAAGATAGGATCGGTTTGCGGAAAAGCGACATCTATTAGTAGTGATGTCAATTACTTAATGAAATTAATAACTAGTTTATTTGGAAACGCAATATGCTAGTTGTCGCTTTCATGTTACGAAAACAAAAACATAATAATTATTTTTCTTGGTATGAATATAAAAAGTATAGAGGGATCTATTTCACATCCCAAGTAACAATTTTTTTTCATATAACTAGTACTCAGCTGTTGGAAACTATAGAAAAAGAAAATAACTTTATACTCCAATAAAAAATAAATCTATCTATTGGGCCACTAGATGGAGCTTTTCGCCTCAAATTGATAATTTTAATCAATTGAAATAAATAAAAAAATAAATGAGATAAGTACGTATTTTGCACATTAATTCTCTGATATTCGGAGATTCATAACTTTTTATTCCTAAGTCCTAAAATATAATATTTTTTTTTTATATAATAACTTTTTAAATACTATTAAACCACATCTGTTCGAAACTTGGCCGCTCTTGATGGAAAATCGGAATGGATTCGCCAGTGTCCTTTGCATCCGTGCGTAGCTGGGGCGGGTTCCTAGTTTACATAAAATATTTGTAAGTTTCTTGCTAATTTCTTAATTTATTTACATGAGGGTATTGCAAAACCTAATTATAATATAGACCCAATAGTGGTACTAAAATTAATGTAATTATAAAAATTAGCTGACCGTGTCTAATTATATAGAATGGTTAGAATTAATGTGACTTGTAAAAGCAACTTTGAATTGTAGCTTTGCGCACAATAAAAACTTCTTGAACGCAACTTCTAAACGTTTGCCCGTTTTGTACACAAAAGATAGTATAAATTGAGATTTAGTTCGTGACTCTGCAATTCTCTCTGTAGCTTCCTAGTCACAATTTACCGTTTAAGATTCTTTGCAATTGATGTGAATGTACATGTTTCATTTGGCACTGGATAAAGACATACACATTAACTTGAACTCAATTTACTTACTAAACAAAATCATGTCTGCAAATCGTGTTGCCAAAATTGTGATTATTATCATACTATCAACATTACTTATATCTACTTTTATAATTGATAATAATCATCGGCATTTAAAAGACTAGCACCCGGTTTCTGAAAGGCTAATCAAATAGTTGATGAACTAACACGTATGTCGAGTTAAGAGGCTTGTTAAATAAATTTGCTTTTCTGAAACGCTAATTAGTGAAAAATTTACTAATCATTGATCATCTTGGCATTACACATTTACGCCTTAAATAGTTTTCCAGAAACTGAAAACAGTGTTTGACATTAGTTTTGTTAATTAAAACGTTGATCAAATTAAACGATCAATCAAGCTTTTTGCAACTCAATTTACACTTGACAAGAGATTTGACAGCTGATTAGTTAGTTTTGGCGTTGATTATTAGCCTTTCAGAAAACCGGTTATTCTTTGTTTTAAATGTTTATAATTGATTAGATTACTTATGAACATTTAAAACAAAGTAATGACTTGTTTTAAATGTTCATAATAACATTAAAAACAAAGTAATGACTTTGTTTTAAATGTTCATAATGATCAACGTGTTAGTTAACAAAACTAATGTCAAACACTGTTTTCGGTTTCTGGAAAACTATTTAAGATGTAAATGTGTAATGCCAAGATGATCAATGATTAGTAAATTTTTCACTAATTAGCGTTTCAGAAAAGCAAATTTATTTAACAAGCCTGTTAACTCAATATACGTGATTATTTTTATCATTAGGCATTACAGTTAGGTACTGCAGCCAGCAGATATTAAAACGATCATTAAACCTGGTCACGGCATAAGAAATTTTCAATTACTTACTTTATACTTATTAGTATGGCCTTAGTTAAAAATCTTAACAACCGTTCAATGACATCTTATTAAGCTGTATTTTCTGTCATCCCATTGTTTAATATCATATACCTACTGTATGGCCACGTAAGACTTTTAAGAGTATGTAGTATTTTTATGATTCTAATAGCCACAAGGACTCGTCACTCGACCGTTTCTAATGGCATTTTGGCTTTCCTTCCTCTTTATAATAATATAAGGCATGAAAAAATGAGGAGGTACATGAAAATAAAGAGAGGTCTTTATCCAAATAATTGACTCATTATCTATTCATGTGATACTTGAAATGAATATTGAAGTCGTGTCGTCGTATTGTAACGGTTGCGTGTTCAATACAATTCACAAGTTTACGAATACTTTGCGTGTAGCCCTGGTCTGTTAATGGTCAAGTGACATAGATTTTTAACACACTTTACCCGCATGTATCAGTTACAAGGCGAAGTGACATATAAGCGCATTTGATACGTCCACACGGATCTAGTGATTAGCTAAACTAACCCTCGAGCTATAGAGTATTTTTGCCAATAGATAAGATGGTTTTACCGAATTTGTGACCGAAAAAATGTGATTTGCGGCTATGTAGTTAAACAAAAATCTGATGTCGAAATTTTGTGTTCATTTATCCGTGTTTTCTCCAGATTTCCTAATTCTTATGCAACAATGGACCGTACCGGAGTGCTAACATGGTCCTTACACGTTACTAGTATCGTTTTGTGAAACAACAGCGCTGTGGTATTTTCTACTGTACGTTATTTCGTTCAAACCAGGCCACCATCCACTTACTATTCACATAGTCACGCTCTATAATTCCATATTGTACGCAGAAATTTTTAATTTGCATATAATGATTCGCGACGCTTTATTTTGAACGGACGTCGGGCGCGTTACCGTCAGCGAGATGTAGGAAGAGTTACGTATGTTAAATAATGATGTATATCGATGATTGTGTTTGCGGGGCGGTAGGAAGAGACAGGTGTGCGCAGGCGCAGGCCGAGATCCATGGTGCCGGCACTTTCACTCTCGTCACTGCGGCTGAGGCCGATGTAACCGCCGCAGTGCCGCCGCGACGCCGCGCCAGTCGCACCGCTCTCGCACCACCGCGATATTTGCATTGCATACACGCCCGTCGGTGTCTATCGATATCTGTTTGGTCAGATTTCTATCTAGTCACTCGATCTGCGGTGTTCATTCATGTGTAAAGCCTGACTCTCTCTTTTTTTCGAATTCGGTTTTATTAAAAAATATTTTATTAAAATATAAAAAATAACATCAAATTTTTCAAAAATAACTAAAATCAGTTATCAATAATTATCTTGCAAATTCTTAAATTTTTTGTAACAAAACGTCTATTATACGCAAACCAGTGATTAGTGATAAGTGAATGGAAGTTATGCCATGTGATTATAACATTAAATCGTTATTTACACTAATTTCGTGTTTAAGTGTAAATTCGTGAATAATGGAAACCGAGTGTTAATTGTGGAATAGCTCAATTGAAGTCACAGACTGTGAACACATGATATCATAGGATTTGTTATTTCGGTTGCGGATTACAGTGTCAAGGTTGTCAACATTGATGGACCAGATGTCAGTTTATGGGAGATATGCGCGGTGCGCAAACGAAGCCCATTGCGACGTTTACTGTAAATAAATTGTACCTTACGTCCTCGCTATTTCGGTACATGTGAGATATTATGTCATCAATTCTGTCTAAAGTCAACGAGTACTTCATCGATATTCTGTGGTGAAAACTCGTCGTCGCAGTGTCTACTTTCATAGTTTTCCACAGGGCACTCCCTTTCTCTACAAACACTGGACGGTGTCTAGTACTGCATGTGTGATATAAACATAACATTGAAAACCTTTCCAATATACTTGCCAAAACAGTATGACATAGAATAAATGACAATGTACTGTCCTACAATGCCTTATTACGACGAAAGTTTTATTCATGACGACAATTTAAACCAGAAAAGAAATAAGCGAAGCTATCGTGTGTACAAAAATGGGCTGGCACCGATGTGTTACTTTGATGCCAACGAAAGACTCCAAGCTTTGGAAGAAAGACCGACTTCTGTTATTAAAAGGAACTTAAGAAACATCAAACAGCGGGGTCAACGCTATAGAGTGGAGCCCATAGCAACGGCGCAATCGGGCTCCGTTGTTAAAAACAAGACACCGGATATATTTTCGTACAACTACCCTCGTATTAGCGTTTTTGATCCGAACAAGCTTTACGATATTCAAAACAATAATATTCCACCGTTGTCATCCTGCAAAAGTTTCGACAACTTGACACTGAAAAAGGAGAAGAAGTTTTCGAAAAACATATTGAAGAACGGCATCAGTCTTCAAAATTTGAGCAGGGATGATAACATCAAACACTACATATCTCCAGCCGACGAAGTAACAAATTACAGGAAAACAGACGTAAGGAATTCCTATTCCGTGTCTGATGCCCGTCGACGTCCTATTCAACGTCGCATTTCACGAAGCACTGCTGCACCAGGAGTCGGAATTTATAGGAAAATAAATGGAGATAGCAGCGCTGATAAAAAACTACACGGTACGATAATTATGTTTTATTTTTATGAAACTAAAAACATTTGTATTGCATAATTCTGACCTTGTCGCAAACATTTATTAATAACGCGATTTTAGAGACATTGAAAACTATGTTTTTATTAATTAAGTAAGATTATGATAGTAATTTATGTGTTTTTTAAATATACGTATATATAGATATATATTATTACAATCTCTTTGTCGCAAGATTTTGGGAGTAACGTTAAGTCTATCAAAATTTGGTTAGTACAGTTAAACGTAATGTCAATCATTACAAATATGGACCGCCATTAGGTACAATCGATCCGGCAGAAAATAATGATACATACAATTGTTAGACAGTCACCAGTCAGCACTTATCAGTATAATATTATATTGATGAACTAATTGTGCCTCAGTTTTCTGTTCTTGCATCTTCTCATATATCTAAAATTGTCGTGTCACAGTGTTTGTATTATAAGGTTATTAAAAATTAATTACGGATATTTTGTGTATATATTGTGACCTACTGCTTATGTCAAGACGCTTAGGCTGAAAAATAATTTAAAAAAAATGCTAAATAAAATTACGCTTAATTAATAACATAACGCTCTTTACGGCGCTGTTAGGGTCATTGACTGCACAAAGCTATATTTATGTTATTTAGGCAAAGTCTTTGCTTCCTCTTTAAATCACCTGTTTCTGCAAGGTTAATGACCTCAGGGCCATAGAGAGCACAATGTAATTTTATTAAGTATACTCTTTTTATTTTTTTTTCAAAATATTAATTATTTTAATGAATGAACGTGCTCTTTACATATTCAGCAGTAGAGCATATGCCCAAAATGATTTTGAATAATCTTATAGAACTCCTCCAAAATGGCGTACATGGAAAGGTCCTGGAAGCTCTTTAGGAAAATTATTTGAGCGGAATCAGACTGCAACTTTCTAAAAAAAAATTAATAATTTGAAAATAGCATATTGCGCTTTGATTATAATACCGCTTTAGACATGTCCGGAGTAATGACATGCTCTTGGTCAAGTTATTCTTATTATAATTCAAGTAGGGATTGATTATATTTTAAAATTCTGAAGGCTCAATGTGTTATCCATGTATAATATTGCAAATAATGTAAATACGTTCCAGCAAAGTACTTAATTTAATTAAATGCATTCAGTTACGACATTTTCTGTATTCATGTTTGTTTTGTAAAGTTGATCCTTTGAAATGTTATCTTCAATGGATTCTTGGACCATACAATTTTTGTCACCTAACCTAGTATAGGATTTTCTTCCATTCCATTCTTTTATTCGGATTGTGGTAGTAATTCAGCTTCACATGATTGGGTTAAAACCCCATTCAGCTAAAGCGCAGCATTATTTGTTGTCATTTGTACTGTTCCTTTAATACGTTAACCCAAAAGGGAAGCTCCGTTGATCGTAGAGTCCAACAACGCTCGAGCGTAGGACGCTCTTTGGTATTTGCAACTTACCGGAAACTATTCATCAGCATCAGCATCATAAACGCGATTTAGTGTAGCTCTAGTTTAAAGCAACAAACTTGTTCTAAAGCTAGCTTTAGCCCACAACATTTTTTATCTTCCTTCATGCAGGACCATTGGTTTCCCATTTCTCTAATGATGTCAATAACTTTCATTTGCTGTGGCTTTGTTATTTGCACTGATAAACAGTAAATCTAATTGAAAATATCCATTGATTGCCATTAAATTATCTTTATTTCCTTCCTGTAAACTTGTATCGGCGCTGTATTCAACAGATATTGTATAATAAGACGCAATAGTCGCGGAAAATTATCCATTGTCTATTGTTGCTTCTAATTAAATTTAAGGATACGACGGGTTAGAATGGCTTGTTAAATATTAACAGAATCGTTACACTTATAGAAAATAATGTTTTCATACTTTTAAGGTATTCCTTGCACTGTCAGTCAAACGTAGGTGTTGCTGTCAGTTTACAATTATATATTTGCATCGAGCAAACTTCATTTACCGTATGTGACGGTCACTCATTTTTCACTCATCCTACATTTTGGTTTTCTTTCATGCAACCACCAGTCATGATTGATGATTATGGATGACCCTTTGAGAGGCACTATAAGGCGAAACAGACGGCGAAGATACTATAATATTTTATTTTAAGTTACCTGGATATATTTCGTATAAAAGTACGTAATATGAAAATAAATAGTATATTAGCCGTCTGTGATAGCTCATACAAACTGTATGGCAAGCGATATTTTATCTTAATATAAAACATTATAGTATCTTCACCGTTTGTGATGCCCCGAGTGCACTGCCCAGTTTAAGTAATAAGTCAGTAGCAGACGCAAAATGTCACTAGGTCATGTACTCATGATGTGAAATAAAATACAATTATGCCGTTTTGGTTAACTGACTTTATTATCCTAACAATATAATCATTTATAGTTGACTGTTTTTATTGCATGTTAAAGCCAATTTCTCTTAGTTCATTTTTGCCTATTGCAATGTGTGATTGCAATGCGGATGAATTTAATTCGTTACCATACTTAGGCAAGTTCAAGTCGCATATTATATTACTTTATAGTGTTATACAGGATGTTTGGAAGATGGGTGCAAAGCTTAAACACCTTGTTTGACCGTTCTTAGCGTTCGTGATGTAAGATTTTATTTTTTATCGAATTTTTACATTTTTTGTTGCAAAAACCCCAAATCCCGCAATCAATTGCAAATAATGGCCAATCTGGAAGATAATCGATTTATTTTTTATTGTATTTGAATTATTTAATGTGTAAACAACCAAATAAGACTTGATGTACACATCTGTAAAATGAGATAAATTTGTAACAGGGGTTTGAAGTTAATAATTTTTTGTGAATATCGGAAATTTAATTTTTTTGATATAAATAAAAAAAAATGGTAACTGGTTTTTTTGTTCGATTATTTTGGAAAACATACCTAGTTATTACTCTTTCGATTGAGGTATCAACTACAAAGATCGCTCACCAACTACTGAAATTATGACCTACAAAGCAAAACTAGGCAGAAAATTAAAAAGTTTAGGCCTACTGGCCTAAACTTTTTAAATTAAACGACATTTGCACTTTTAATGTCGTGCACTTTTAAAACGTTTTTCTGTGTATTAATTAGCTATTGTAAGGTAATCATAATATTAAAATACTTCCACGGTACTACAGCCTATTAAATATTAATATGTAATATTATGATCGTCTATTATTATGATAACTACAAATTACAATTGATAGTAGGCACGTATCTAACTTTACGCTTATGGTAAAAGTCAATTTATTCAAGCGATTTATCACCAACAATAAACACAACACATGTAGTCTCACATTCAATATTCACATATAAGTACATAAACACGTATTAGTTCAAACTTTAAGACGAATTATATTTATCACTTCTCACTGCTCAATATAATTTAAATAATAATAGTTGAACAATAATTATTATTAACCTAATAACATGATTTTACATCCAAGGGCGCGCGACCGAGGTACCGCCGAGCCACTATTCAAAATTAATTCATCTCGTGATGCACATGATGATATTAACTAATAACGGCTCCTCATTGGTGAAAGCTACAAAATTGCTGGATAATGTCACAGAAAAATAGCCCTTAATTACTTTGAACTGTCATCGGTCAAATCTTAATAATATTGTTCTTTAGTTGGCCAGCCGGCTATTAAAAATAAGTTTGAATTTCAACTTTATTTCGAACCACCATACCTCCGAATATATCGGGTTTTAAAGAGATCTGTGATTCCAATATTCGTGCCAAAAATACAACATGCAGCCCATAGATGTCGCTTGAGTCGCGCTTTCGCTTGTCTGACCTGACTTGCATAAGATATTATTGTTTTCCACATACTAGTTTTGGCTGGAGGTCTTCATGAGGTAATCTGAAAGGGAAGCCGATAAGAATGGTGCTCTTTAGACCCTTCGCCACTGTTAGGTTCAGTTAATTGAAAAGGTGTCATAAAGCCACTCAATTGAGCACTCAAAGTCTGTGTCGTCCTAAAGGACGAACCGACCGAAAAATACTACATGCAGCGCATAGATGTTGCTTGAGTCGGTCTACATCGCGCTTTCGCTTGTCTGACCTGACTTGCATAAGATATTATTGTTTTCCACATACTAGTTTTGGCTGGAGGTCTTCATGAGGTAATCTGAAAGGGAAGCCGATAAGAATGGTGCTCTTTAGACCCTTCGCCACTGTTAGGTTCAGTTAATCGAAAAGGTGTCATAAAGCCACTCAATTGAGCACTCAAAGTCTGTGTCGTCCTAAAGGACGAACCGACCGTATTCGACACCACCTCGAATTTCTCGCGTTTATCACGGCAAAATGTGCTAATGGGGCAGTTGCCTGCCAAACACCAAAATAACACAATATTATGGTCTACTTTTGTTTTTGTTGCTCCATATAAAGATAAGTATATGTCAAATAATACCATAAGACCAATTACCATATTCGTCCATTATTACACATTGACCGCTAGTTAGTACGTCTTTTTTTGGTGGTATTTAATTACTATTTAGCGTTGTTGTTCCAAATAAACACATATAGGTTATCTGTATTAAAGCTATTTTACGTGGTTTTTTTTTAGATTTTGCTAGTCCAAGGTATCCAATAACTATTTTATAATAAACTTATAGATTATATATTTGACCGGATCCAAACACACAAAATTCTTTCTTATCAATAGTTATTCTGCTTTCGGGCGGAGATGGAACCAACAAATTATTATAGATCATGAAAATCTGTCCAGCCGTTCCTTAGTTATAAATAGTCTAAGTTCTAACTAACCACACTATTTGACAGTTGATGCTTATTGATTAAATAATGATCATTCTCAAGTGACCTACAATAATCATCCTTATAATTGCACCTTTCTGTAATTTCTTTTAAAGTTTAAGACGTGAAAAAAATAGGATACCTACAGAATTTAAGTCTTGGTCCTAGTTAGCATTTAGACGTCGTTACTGAGTCATAAATAATATTTTATGCGTTCGTATATGCCGTTGTCCCATTATGGAAGCAGCCTTAACGTTCGCTTGTGATGTGTATGACGCACTCAGGCTCAGGAAACGGGCATGACCCATCGTCCGGCGCGGCACGGAGTAGTGTCCTCAGCGATGTGGTGTCAGACGGCGGCCTCGCGTCCCAATGTCGCCGCCGCGGTTATTTATAAACAAGCGTCGTATGTGTTCGATTTAATGGCCTAGGACTACTGGGTATCAAGCGTGAATTTTGTGTGCCGGTGTGTTTGATAACGAAAACCCGATTGTGTGAAAACAGCTGTGAGATAAAAACTGGTTAAATGCTTGTTACTGCACAAGGAAAATCTGTCAGTTTTCTAGTTCTGCGCTTATCAGTGGTTACTGGTAATAGTGGTACGTGCGTACGTACAATACGTACTATTTTAGCTTCTGTTGTGTATTATAATTATTATACATTACCTATGTGAATTCCCGCCCGCTTCGCTTGCTGTAAACAAGTATTCGACGACAATCCTGCAATCAGTGAGATGAACCAGCTGTGACATCATGACAATGTACGAGACATTGTGAAAAGGAAATGTAAATAAATGATGTGAACGCAGAGTAGTAAAATAAATTCAACTTAACTAAATCTTGAAATGAATAATATAACGATTAAATGGATAAGGAGAAGCTTAAAATGTCTTAAAAACTCGCTAGTGAAGTTATAAATAATCAAGTTTTAATTGAGTTGTAAATTGTGATCAATGGTAGCTTTATACTACCTAATGCGGAATCACTACACATTCGCATGTGCTTTGTTGTCAAGAAATTGTACCGAATATAAGGCCGGAAAGAAATGACGCGTTATCTTCTGAACGACCATTAACGGGTCAAAGTTCCCATTGAGTCATGAGTGGTGCTCAGTTTTTTCATAAAATATTTTAGACGCCACTTGACCTATATTAACAAATTCTAACCAAATCTACTA
Source organism: Phengaris arion (assembly GCA_963565745.1). Classification (NCBI taxonomy): domain Eukaryota; kingdom Metazoa; phylum Arthropoda; class Insecta; order Lepidoptera; family Lycaenidae; genus Phengaris; species Phengaris arion. The sequence goes on along the minus strand of OY751440.1, from coordinate 13,815,027 downwards.
CTAATTGACTCCTACTTTACGAAGTTTTTTTTCATTACGTCACTCCTTCGTTCTGACTTCTATGTCAGTACCCAGTAGTTGTTTGTGGTTATTATGTTAGTCATAATTTGTCACTTTATATATAATATATATCGATCTTTCTAGGCCTTATCCCTGGGAAACTTAATAAGTGTTAACTTAATATTTTTTCCGTACCACTAGAAGTCCTACCAAAGCTCAGTCACCCATGTAGTATAATATTTGTTTGACGTTGTGAACATTTATTTCATCACGCGGGTAGATCTAATTATTTTACTTAATAGCAATATTAAAAGAGGGTGTTTGATATTTTTTCTGCCGCTAGGGGGCAGACCCACCAAGTACGTGTACGTATTGTACGTGTTATTAATGAAAATGATTCACAATTCATATTTGTCATTCTCATGTGTTGCAATGGTCGCAACTCTGCCCACTATAGTCCGTAAGACCCTGGGATCATAAATAAGGTATGATCGGAACCTCGAATTAATGGAGGTCACATTATGTATAATTATTCAAATATTCCAATGAAAATCGTGCACGGTATCAATGTAAATTGTAAAGGATGTAATCAATGTTAATCTTCATTTAAGTATGTTATGCGTTGCCAAGCCGTTCATCTTGCAAATCAGAGTAACATCAGCTATAAGGTCATGTTATAAAATTATCTCGTATGCTTGATTTTAATCCCATTTACCTTTTGCCAAAGTACTTTAAGCTAATTTATAACAATATAATTTTAAATCAGTTTTGTTTCTAAAAACTTTATGATCATAATATTAAAACAAATTAATCGCCTTTACCTCGCTACTGTTGACTGTTAATTAACTAGGGGTAATAAATTCACTTTAAAATGTAAATATGCCACGTTAACGCACGCCATATGGAATTAAGTGACAATTATCATTTTGGGTCGCTTGTGTCAGTGTTCTCGTTTGAGATTACCTTAATGTGTTGTTAATTGTCGTGTTATGATCGTGGATTTACTTGGCTCGATTTTCGCCGTGAGGCGAGTCGCTTGATCACCTTGTCATTTTTGTTGGCAAAATAGCTTAGCGACCTAGACGAGTAGTCATTTACGTGATCCATTATCGCCGTGCGGCGGAAATTGTGCGGCGGAAATCGACCGATGTACATCCCTGTTACATTTGGAATGTGTAATGAGTAGATAGATGCATATGGTTAGATGAACTAATGTATTTTTATTAATGTTTATATCTGGAGGCTCAGCTGCGTCTACAGATATGGGCTAGTGTTTTCTTCTCCATACTTATGGCTCATTGGGGTCAGTAAGAAGCGACCTTACCCGTTCCTGATCGCTAACGTCCCATTTACTGAGGTATTCCATCGCCCCTCAAAGGAACGCGAAGTCTTATTATAATCCTGACGATTTTTCTTACCTGTAGAACCGTTCCCATCACTTCGAAGATTTCATTGCTTTGGCGTCCAATCTAAAGTAATATTTCATTATTTACAGACAACGAGTGTGAGGTTGGGTCGGGGCACCGCGGGTCACTGCGCGGCGCCAACAAACTAGCGCGGCGCGCGCGCTCCTTCAAGGACGACCTACTCGAGCGCATATCCAACATGCGCTCGCCTGCGCAGCCTTCGCATCCGCCACACCTCTCATCGAACCTCAGGTACTTACGGTAGTATTGGAAATTACCGCTAGTAAACTAAAGGCCGGCAATTTACAAAACACTTGCAGCTTACGGTGTTGCACTTCTCGATGATGGCGTAATAGAGATAGAGCTCGCACGGTCTTCAGGTCAGGTGCAAAATCAGTTCGTATAATCGATGATTGTCTTAAGAATTTCTGCACTCTAATTTCAAAGTTCCCTAACGGTCCGTTTCAATAACCTAGGTATCTATCTATCAATAACTATTTGTTTAAAAATGTCAAATATTTTCTATGAAATCAAGAGCCACCACGAGCATTCCGTATCGTTCAGCATTCCCATTCGCCAATAAGTTTTTATTAAAATATAAAACTAGCTATAGCCCGCAGCTTCGCCCGCGTGGGCGATTGTTCGTGGCAAAAAACTTATTTAGCAAATATACCTGCAATATAGTAATAGCACAGAGTAAAATTAATATATACTTTTTAATAATTTTTCCCACGTACTTTTTAATTTTAAGATATCTCCTAGATATAATCTCCTTGATAAGGATAATTAAATTGTAGATCTGTCTAAATAGCTTCTAAAAATACCACATTATTTCTGATTATTTTTTTTAATTTAGAATGGGTATAGTACCGTATCTTTAAAAGATAGGCATAGATATGCTATCGCGGAATTTGTAGAATTTATAAAAGAGAAACAATCCCACCATACATTGTTTTGTTATTTATCACCAACGGGTTAGGTTAGGTAGGTAGCGTTTTCGATAAAAGTTCCCAGTCGGAAAAAATTAAGTTTTTTCCGACACCTTCAACAATTATCGTCATAAATCAAACAATTTCCAAAAAACCTTAACATATTATTATCGACCTAAACCTTTCTAAGGAACCACTCTGTCGGTAAATGTAAACGGCATGAAAAACCATTCAGTAGTTTTTGAGATTATCGCGAACATATAGACAGACAGACTTTGCGGGGCACTTAATTATCCTATGTCCGTCTCCTGGTTCTAAGCTACCTCCCCACCAATTTTCAGCCAAATCGGTTCAGCCGTTCTTGAGTTATAAATAGTGTAACTAACACGACTTTCTTTTATATATGTACAGGGCGTAACGGTTAAGGTATGCTAAACTAATACCAGGATTTAGAGCACGATGAATAAAGTAACTTCTTTGGCACCTCATATGAATTACTTACCATAACGCGCCAAATCGCAATTAAAGATCTTATTAAAAATCTTAAAATACAGACGAGTTTCAACCCTGTCAGCTGTTAGGTCAACGCCCAGTGAACTACTTCCGTCTCTTACAACGTGCACTATTAAACTACGGTTACATTTTCGAACTACTTTTCATTGCTAATGCTAGTGACTACGCGATTACCGTCGCCCATGGACACCCGCAACATCAGAGTAGTTGCAAGTGCGTTGCCGACCTTTTAGGAGGGAATACGCTCCTTTCTTGAAGGTTTGCAGGACGTAATGGTCCGGAAATACCGCTGACGACAGATAATTCCAGAGTTTTACTGTGCGCGGCAGAAAGCTTCGGGTAAAGCGCACAGTAGAGGACTGCCACTCATCAAGGTGACGAGGATGATAAATATTTTGTCGCTTGGAACGGTAGCGAAAAGTTGCAGCAGGTATGAGTCCGAACAATTCCTCGGAACACTCCCCGTAATATAACCGATAGAGGATGCAGAGCGATGCTATATCTCTACGTAGCTCTAAGGAGTCAAGCCTGTTTGAAACACTATGGCAGTCGACAATTCGAGCGGCCCTTCGTTGGATACGAAGATCGACCTGTTTAGAACACCAAGCTTCTTGGCTGGTTCCTGGCTGGCTTGGCCTCGCTCGATATGTTAACACCAAGTATTCCAATGTTGGAGGAGACAGTTATGGGGGTGCTTTCAAAACGAGGACATACAAACTTAGGTATCTTTTTAGCGGTGAACGCAAACTTGTGTCTTAGAGGGGTTGAATTGGACTAAGTTAAGTCTACCCCATTCAGAGACTTTCTCCAACGAAATCTCAATTTCAGAAACAAGTTCGTTTCGACTCTCAATGACGTTTTGCCGAGAAATGTTTGGCAGGCGGTCATCTACATAGCAATGAATGTCATTGGTTTGTAACATATCTTTGATATGCAGTATGAATAGGGTAGGCGATAGCACACAGCCTTGTGGGACACTAGCTTCAACGGACATAGAATCAGAGCATTCACCGTCGACTACGACCCATATGCTTCTGTCTGCTAGGAAACTCGTGACCCACTTGCATAATTTCTCAGGGAGCCCATAGGAAGGAAGCTTCGAACTTCTTTCGAAAGCCTTTGATTGGCTTTGTGCCAAACTCGATCAAAGGCTTTCACTATGTCCAAACTTACAGCCAATGCCTCCCTTAGACTCGATTGCCTGTGCTCAAAGATGAGTCAGTTCAGAGTAAGCCAATAGATCACCAGCCGAGCGACCTTTACGGAACCCGTACTGTTTGTCACTTAGCAACTGCTGAACGTCTAAATATCGAAGGAGCTGTCTATTAATAATGGACTCCATTATCTTCGAGAAGTGGGAGGTTATAGCGATTGGTCTGTAGTTGGAAGAATTGGAGCAATCTTGGACCCTTTTTAGGGATCGAGTGCACCAAAGCTGTCTTCCAAGATGGCGGCACTATGCCGTAAGAGTAGGAGAGCCGAAAAAGACGCGTTAAGACAGGTGCCAACTCTGGAGCACACATTTTCAACACAATCAAATGGAATCCCCATTAGGCCCACTCGACTTTTGGGTATCAAGGGAACGGAGCAACTCGCACTGAGCGCTGATGGAACCGGCTTAGCTTTGGCAAGGGATCAGAATGCAAGTTTCCCGAAGGGAGACGCTCGAGTCTCTCACCAATTCTACAGATGTGCTGTTTCTTCGCCCAGGCAATTTCTCTTTTGAAGGACCTACCACGTTGGAAACAGAGTTGGCAGCGTCGTCAGGATCATCCGGCGAGAAGCACGCCTGCCCCCAGGGTTAGGAAGCAAAAAACGACCGATTCCCATCCCAATCTGCTAACTTGTAGTGCCACACACGACGGTATTTAGCAACACGTGCTCGCAACGCCCTCATGAGTGGCAAAGAACTGCGGACAAGGCAATGATCCGATGAACCTAGTGGTGCGGTCACGGATACCTGGTAGCCGTCTGAATGTGAAGTCAGCAGAAGGTCCAACAGGGAAGGATTCTGACCGTCCACATTCGCGCAGCGTAGTAACCAGTTGTGTTAGATCATATGCAAGGGCAAAGTCGCAGACAGATCTCCCCGCATGATCAGTTTTACTGGAATTGAGCCAGTCAGCGTGGTGGGCATTAAAATTCTGCTCTAAATTGCGAAACTCATACAAAGTTGATCCACCTATCATGGCTGCTTCTGTTAGTTATTTAGAGCAGGGGTTCCTAAACTTTTAAACAATGAGTCCTTCTTCTCGCATATTTCGCGCTATTTCAAATTAATACTTGTACCTGACCAGTAAAAACACGCTATTATTTAAAAGGTTATAAAAGTTTTAAAGATAATAAACAATTTTGCCATAACCCTGATGACTATCCCACGAAACCCACTTTGGGAATCCCTGAATTAGAGGAAGGTTCACTTTATTATGCCAACGAAAATACCTTATTGAAAAAAGTTAGAAGATTGACTATGAACCTATTTCAGTAATATTTAGTATGTTACGAGTTAATTTTTTATCGCTCAGAGACCATTAGAATATTTAAAAAGACATTAGTATTAAATTAGAAGAAATAATTGCGTAAGAAATTCTAACATTCGTAAAATAAACAAGTTTCAAATTACTTACTAAATACGCTTACATATTATGTGCTACCTAAATAACTCGTTAATGTTATAATCTGTAACATAAATTATGTTAGTTAAAATATTAACATGTCAGGGACATTTCAAGAATATTGCACCTACATTTTTTCACACATTCTCTCAAATAAAAACTTGAATTCCGATAGGTACACAATTTTATAAAGAGTTGGTACATCTGTATTCTGTATGGTATGAAGAAAGCGCAATAGGAATTGGCAACACACAAAAGTTATGCTATATTTATTACTAGTGCCATAGTACATCGATACAAGTAAAAGTACCACAACATCAATGTTAAAAAAAATATATTGCGTACCCATGTAAGTTGCGCTAGTTCCATTTAGCTCTATGGCTAGTTTTCTACAGTTACAATGTTTAGACATTGCAGTTGAAATTAAATCAAATATAATTCGTTAAACACACTTTCTCAAAACATGCTTAATTGTTGTTATTTCGAACATGATTTGCCTTTCACTCGTTTGTTTTATGAAATACCTTGAAGTATTTTTAAGTTTTTATTAAGTTATTAACCCAGTAGGTAGGTGCAATATAAATTTAATTTCTTAATATTCTTAATAATCTTTGTTATTTTGGGTACGTTTATTCAGTGTTAAATTATTATTATCCTTTTCGCCCATGCGGCTTATAGACTATAATATCGGGGCACGGTAGTGCCCCTCTCAAGACGAGCTTTGCGAAGTGCAAGGGCACTACCAGACCACCTTTTCTCGAAGCGTTTCGTTGATTTTTTTAACCCTATAACTTGGGTTTTGATTATACCAGATAAACGAATATTTCAGGATCAGAATCAGAGTAATTAAACATGCAAAGTTTTGATTGCATAGGTCTTATACTTTACGTTTTATTAATATTTAAAACCCCCTGATTTCGTCACTGACTCACTGATATCAACAAAATTATAGGGTATTTCCGGACGTCCAAGAAAGCTGAAATTTGGTATATAAGCTAGTATATAAGTATTATTACATAAGTAACAAAAACTGGGAACTTTTATTCTTAAACCTTAATCTAGGGGATTAAAATTTATAAGAGACTTACCTACGCAAATTTTTACTCTAGAGGTCTGCAAATTGTACGGATCCGTGTTATAAATAGGAACAATAAAATAATAAAATAAAAATATTTTCATACTATATAATATAATATATAAAATACTTTCAAAAGAAGTGAATTCCACCAAAAACATTTCATTCACATCTCACACTTGACACGCCTTAACTCTACAAGCCTAACTTTACAAACTCTAGACCTTAGTCAAGTTATGCGGCTTGGCCTTTTCGTTCCTACAAGAATAGTATAACAGAAAAACACTTCGTAAATTTTTCACCTTACGCCCATGGCCGCACCGAAATGGCCAGGCCACATATTTTGAGTAAGGTGTAGAGTTTGTGTAGTTACTAGTTAGGCGTGTAGAGTTACAAGTTTGGTAGAGTAAGAAGCTTGGTTTTATATTAAATCTGATAGTTTTTTGTCAGTGCGAGTCATATGGTATCGTCTTGGCATCAGTTTACATGAAAATGTTTTTGGTGGGATCTATCTATACTAATATTATAAAAAGGAAAGGTTTGTTTGTTTGTATCGAATAGGCTCCGAAACTACTGAACCGATTTTGATGAAATTTTGTTATTATAGAATATTGTATTATTGAAAAAAACATGTTTTTCCGATCACTTGCTTACCTAAATTACAATTTTAGAGTTGCCTTTTATGACCTACCCTAATTTTCAAGGTACGGTACTGAATGTTGCCATGTTGTATTTATATACCGCCGCGCCGGTAGGAACAAGAAATCTCACTCCTAATAAACGAATAAGTACGTATTACACGTGCATTGTCCTCGATTTATTCAATTCAACAATCCAAATAACCTTTAAACGATACAAGCAGCACAAACAAGTTGTGTTATAAATATGTATGTGATAAGCGCATGCGCTGCCAACCAACTCAATTGAAAATGTATACCATTATGTTGAGATTGTCTTCTCTATCCTTTTTCAAATATTAAATTCATCTCTATAGTCTATTTTCGTTAAGTTTCCTTAATGCATAAAATTATTTGAAAACTTTTGGGCATGCATTAGAAATTACCTACATAATTGGTGTAATTAGTAATTTTAGTAGGAAAAACCGACACACGCCAAAGTATGAGTACTACTTTTGATATTATGTTGCATGTAGGCTGTAACATCATATCAAATGTTTTTTTAGTCCTTAGGTAGGTACTTATGTATCTATTTATGTAAATATTTCACTCTCAACTATTTATACCTGTAGCTGAATTCATTCATAGGGCACGGTCTGATTTCCAAGAATAGGTAGCAAACACATTAATCATGAATTATTAAAATAGACACTGACTTGGCTAGTAAGGTTTATGATTTCTGCTTACCAAACAGTGAAGTCATTTAGAATTTAGAAATTGTCATAAAATTTTCCTTACACAAGCATCAAGCACATGTCTATAGATCAGGGTTTCGCAACCTTTTTTTAGGCGCTTAAAATAATACTTTCTTGCCCCCGTGTAATTTTTACTGCACAAATTGTATTTTTATCGATATTATATATCTAACGATAATAAATAAATATTGTAACTTGCCGAAACTTGTTAAATAGCGACTGACGAGGCGTCGATTAATATTTGTGATAAAAAAATACCTTAGATGTTGAACTTGTGATTTGGCCCCCTTGACATTTCTCTACGCCCCCCTAGAGAGGCGCGCCCCACGGCTGGGAACTCCCCCTATAGAGATAGAAATCACGGTAGAGACTAACGAACGTGTTGGATCCTGTTAAGTATTAACATATCACATATCTTGCGCGTGACTTGATTTTCATAAATTGAATGACATTGGACCAGGCTTGGCATTTATTTTACTATTATTGTAGTAGCACAAAGATGCGATTTCTGTGTTACTATGTACAGGAATTTGTCACAATATCAACGTCATCTTATCTCCTTGTGTACACGGTAAATAAATTTACACGCCAACTATTGTTTCTTATCTAAATTGATAATGATATTCCATGCATAAGTACAATCTTGGAGGTGTTCCAAGGTAGACGAATTTTATAACGTTCCGAATAAAGCGATATAGTATTGTTTTATTACAAAAAATGCATTAAAACACAATTTTTAACCTTTGTACGGAATGTTTAGTGTCGACACACGTTAATGTGCTGGTGATTATTGTGAGTCAGAACTCAGAGCGTCGGCGGTAGCGCTTTAATGACATTGTCCGCTGAAATATCATTAATTTTGTTCGCGCAATGTTAACCTTTTTAATATTCTCTATGTTAGACGAACAGTTTTTCATAGTGATGTACTCATAAGTGCTGAAAAGTGTACGATATAATAGTTCAAATAGTGTTGTGCTCATCTCGATAACCGTTCGCTTTTGTGTGTTACAATGTCGAGTGCGGTCCGGTCACCCGTCGGTTCGTGGTTCCACAAACGAACAAATAAACTACAACACCGTCTCAAAACGAATGGAAACCGGTACATATTTTTTAGACTTTATATACCATCATCATTACTCCTTTGAAAATCTCTATCACACATAAAACAATTAATTATTGTTATTAATTCCTTATTGGCCTAGCAGCTACTAGTCTAATCACCATGTCAACAGTACCTTATTGTTTTGTTTTGGATTGACTGACCTAAAAAGGCTCATCATTTTGTGCAGAATTTTTAACTGACTTCCAAAAAAAGGAGATAGTTATACGTTCGGCTGTATGTGTATATAATCTTGTATGTTCAACGATAACTCCGCCGTGTGTTGACCGATTTTCAAAATTCTTTTTTTTATGCGGTGACCTGATGATGGGATGGGATGGGATTGCTTAAAGTACTGCAAGCATAAAGGCTCCCACAGAAATGAGGCCGATCGTTTCAGTTAGAACTGACGTCAGTTCGGCCCTTAGATTAATAACGCCTAGATACTCTTCAAACAAACGCATCGTACAAAGTGAAGCAAGCAACAGATTGATGTAGGCGTAAGCAATACATACCGACAAAATGTGTACTCTTAAAATTGGAATAATTGTATTTGTTTTTCTTAGTATCGTGAGATGTAAAAATATAACATATATTTCATTTTAAACCATCTAATCACAATTTGTGAACTTTATATATATATATATTAAACTGATATTAAGGAATATATTAAGGATTATCTTAATACTGGCAATACTTTAAATTGATAGTTAAAAAAATCACATTATTAGGAGACATAATATGATTTTATTTTAAAATGTTTTAAATATTTGACTAAATACAAAGTCAAATTGTTCGGACATAACATTTCATACTTACATATAAAATGTTATAACCGAAGCTTTTTTAATTTTTTTCCGATGCATTGTGACACCCAATAACGACACAAACCGTCATAATGTTTTTAATAGTCGGAGATGTATGCACTAGCGCTTGACCTTGACAACTGACGGGTCGTTCCAACAAACTGAGCCGATATGGCTCAGTATTTACTTCTTACTTCACTTTTTTAGCGCGTACTCGGTTTCTAGGCGTTTTAATCTAAGGTTCAGCCTGAACTGATTCGAGCAAATACACGGAAAATTGCCGCGAGTTTCGGTCGTGTTTTAGGGTTCCGTAATACTTCAGGAACCAGGCTGTATCCTTAACCTGCTTATACCGTTATAGCTCGACAGTTAAAATTTTCACACAAGTATGGTGTAGGCATTTCTATTGCCGTTATAACAACAAATACTAAAAACAAAATAAAATAAAAATTTGAGGCTCACATACAACAAACGTGATTTTTTCCTTTTTGTACGGAACCCCTCTTGCCGACTCGCACTTGACCGGTTTTATTTTACAGTCGAATTTTATTACCGTTCAGTCCAATTTTATTGCCGTTCTGTCCATCCGTACAGGTCAGAATTAATGTTGCCAACTTAGTAGTTTACAAAGTTTTACTACTAAATTTTGTATTTTATTCCCTCATTAGTAGGAATTTAGTTGTTAGTAGTTGTTTTGTAGAAAATAGATAGACAGTAACCATAATATACAAAGTGGCCTGCTTCTATGTGCTATTATGACACCTTATCATAATAGCACATAGTAGCACGCATCCGTAAGTTGCTTAAAACTACCGATTTAATTTCTATATACATACGTAATATTTCCTACTATATTTTTTTAATTTAACAGTTAAATATTAAAACTGAAAATGTGAAAACTGAAAACTTTATGTTTGTAAACACAAAATACCTAAAAATTTTTAGGGATTCCTAAAATTTAGTAGCTTTTTTATAGTTATCTGTACAGATTTTAGTAGTTTTTAGTAGAAAACGACGCGAGTTTAGTAGTTTGGCAAAAACAGAGTTGGCAACACTGGAACGAATCGCTTCAGTCCATACCGCCGACTGAAGCGAACTCGAGATTGCACACAGACGATACTATTTTGCATCCGTTCAGGCCGAACCGAAGGAAAACCGGACCGTGTATGGGCCTCTAAGATGATTTTTTGATTAAGCCATTTCACCAACGTATTGAAAGGACGTTCAACGTTGAGCTTCGGCTTCAGATATGTCTATCCCGTTCTAACATGGAATGGGAGAGTGGGAAAGAATCCGGGTTTAGCGGTAATCGCATTTTCAGAAGTTTGGTGAAATCGAGACTGTCGATGATCGAGATGTCCGTTTGCGAGATATTGAACTTAGAAAGCCCATTTTTTTTGTTAAAATAGGACGTCCCACTCCAAAAGCTAAACGGCTGGCTGGAAAAATCTGAAAAATAAAATCATCATGCGATGAACTTTGAAGGAAAACTATAACGGCTCATAGAACTTTGTTAGTTCAGGAGGTATAGAGGCCTAACTTGTAATAATTAGGTTAATTGGAAAGCTTCGTACAAAAGTAACGAAAAATTAAATGAACATGTAAAATATTGGTAAAATGGTGCGGAACCCTTCGCGCGCTCCGACTCGCACTTGGCCGGTTTTTCGCTTAATATTCTAATGTTATGTAAGATTATGCGTGTTCATTTTATGTTAATTTGAGCTTATATTAATAGACACATCTGTTAAAATAACAAGGCAATGATAATAAAGCTTCATATTATATCACGAAATATAATTCACACTAATCTAAAAGTTACCAACTCGCAAGTTTTAAATATTTTTGGAGATATTTCAAGAATAAATTATACAAATGAGTTGTATTTTTTAAGTTTACTAAAAATAAAACTTTGCAAAAAAACTGTTCAAACCATTTGCGTAGAAAAATGACTATCAACTCTCATGTAGATAGTCTTCTCATTAAAAGTTATTTTTAGGGTTGCGTAGTCCATATGATAAACTTTGAAGGAAAACTATAACGGCTCATATAACTTTGTTAGTTCAGGAGTTATGGAGACTTAACATGTAAAATGCGCTTACTTGAAAAACTTTGTACAAAAATAACGAAATAATAAGTTAACATGTAAAATATTTATGTATGGAACCCTACGTGCGCGAGTCCGACTCGCACTTGGCCGAATTACTTATTAATGGTAACGGAATAATTATGATTATTGCTTAATACTTAATACATAACGAGTTTGTATATGTTATTGTTCATTAGTACCTAATATGAACCGGGACTTTGAAAATCAAATATAGCTTAGCTTTGTTATTTGCTCGTGCTGGCCCGCATACAAAGTAGGCTTTCGCAACTGAACATTCCAGACGGTGTTTTTAATAACTTTAAGTAATGTGTTGATAGTCATCATCATCATCATGAACAAATAAATAATATTATTATTATTTTATCTCTATATTATTTGGGTATAATATTTACTCTCGCCGTTGGTAGATTTTTGTAAATCAATTTTATCACACATATTATATAAAATTGGGTTCAATATCTCTACTACTACTATTGATTTTCAAGCGAGATACAAATAATTTAAAGTAAAATTGCTTTAATATCGTATCTTTATTTCATGGCCTTATTTCCTTAAAATTAGCTAAATCTTAAGATTAAAAACGTGACATTAGCTATGTTGTAGACAGGACTTACTTGCATAATTAAGGCTTTCATTTGAAACTTTGCCCTAAAGCGGCTAGATTTTTTTTACTTTCTATGTAAATGAATGAGCTTCAAATCTGCATGCAATTTCGTTGTTTATGTGCAAAAAAAAAGCCTATGTTTTATGTAACATACCTTTTAATTTTCACATATAGATAGGCATAAGCCTATCTATCATGAATAAAATATATATTCAAATTGTATATAAGTATCATCACAAATTCCAAAAGTATGTTGATCATATGCCGATGTATTAGCATTTGATAAAGTCAACATTACATAACCGAGATAATGATTTGTAGAATGTGGATTATGTAAAGAAATGCCATTCGCTCTAACAACATTATGATGGTTTACTTTTTCTAAACCGCTTACAAAAAACATTGTAATAGGCGTAAATCGGAAAGTTGCATTTTATACATAATAAAATTATGTACAGTCGTAACAGTTATAAAGTTTAATTATTTCCATGACCAGCTTTCGCGTTTTTAGGATATTGGCTATAGCAATATCAATTATAATGTTTTACTGCTAAATACGATGCATATTTTATAAAAAATAATTGCCATAAAACGGTATTTAGTAGTCTACTTCTTAAGTAAGCCCAGCCACTAGCTATTATGCTAAAGGGCCCTGCCCTTTCCCAACCTTATTTTCACGTTCAATCGTTGGGATTATAAATAACTAGCTATTGCCCGCAGCTCTGCCTGCGTAAATACAGCATCCTAAGGAAACTTTCACTTTTTTGTGATAAAATGTAACCTATGTTTATCCCAGAGCTTAAGCTACTACCATACCAAATTTCATCAAAATCCGTTCATTAGTTTTGCGTGAAAGAATATCAAACATCCATCCATCCATCCTCACAAACTTTCACATTTATAATAGTAGTAGGATACTTTCATGCCCCCTGATATTTTTATTGAAAAAAAAAACACATCGATATTTATTTATCCTATACAAATCTCCTTGAAATGTATGATTGGCTTAAATTTACCACATTTTATGATAATATTCTTAAAGTTTTAATGTCACAATGTAGTCAGTAACTCAGAAGTGTACTTTCTTTATGTCTACAAATAAATTTTCATCGCGTTCAACATACTTTTGTTTACATTTTTGCTTTTCAATCATCGATCTATCTGTAGAGTTAGTAAGTCGGTCAGTCTGGGGATCTGTGGAGTTAATCAGACAGACAAAACATCTAGGCGGTTAAATCAGACCAGCTATAGATTTACCGTAGTGAAATAAAAAAATCAAGCCTACCCGCAACGTATAACTTCCTCGAAACATTGTCGTTATATGAGTTACTAGCTTTTTACCGCGGCTCATACCGCGTAAATATAGTATCGGGTATCCCACGGGGATACTGTACTTTTTCGGGATAAAGAGTAGCCTATGTTTTAATCCAGAGCCTAAACTACTACCATGCCAAATTTCATTGAAATTCGTTCAGTAGTTTTTGCGTGAAAGAGTAACAAACATCCATCCATCGTTAAAGTTTCAAAGTTTATCAGAAAGTTTGTGAACTTTCACATTTATAATAGTAGTAGGATGTTGATATATCCATGTTATGATATTAATTACGCATGTTATGTATGATGGTTATGTAATGTTATGCGTTGGTCGCAGATCGCACTCGCCTCTCAGCCCGAAGCCTCGGAACATGGGCGTGAAACCAGTTACGGCGGAGGACGGTGAAATCACACCTGCCAAAGAACTCGAACGGCTAGTCAAAGAGGTATGTCCATAATAGTTGTAAACACTAATATTTATTCTAGTGTTTTCTAATTTCTATGGAAAGCTAATTTGCCAAGAAAGTTTTGCTTCTTTACTTATCTGCCTACTCAGCTTGTTATGTAGAAAATTTGAAATATGGCTATATCTATTGGTTTTACATAATATGCTATTCGTATCAAATTACACGTATGACGATATTAACGTCATAATCATTAGACATGATCACTTACTTGACTTTGGTTCCCATAAGTTTTTGTACTTCGCTTAATTGACGCCATTTTTATTGACTTGTCTTTATAGGAATTTTTATTTAGTAATTAAGTATCCGCCTGGATATTCACTATAACATACATACAAAACAATTACCTAATATTTAATTTCGCAGGTCACATTTGGATTAAAACATTTCTCAGATGTCATCTCAAAACGAAAACTTGAAATGTTGCCCGACAACGGTACGATTGTATTCGAGTCGATTGCTAATATTCACAAAGGTAAATAGATCTCTAGTTAGAACTTTTCGATAAAATGGTTCCAATTATATTTGCTAGCAAACGACTAGCTCAGTTATTTCCTCCTCGTAATAAAATAATCTTCGAAATGCCTTGCAAAGATTAATAGACTATTGTCTAATGAGCTCATAATGAGCTGGTCACTAATAATAATATATAAATGACTATTTTTAGACGATTTCTTTTCTATTATAACATTGGGAATATTTATATTTCTTAACCATATTATTATACTATATTTTTCAGCAATAAAACCATACTGCAGTAGATCGCCGCCCTTACTAAACGCTGTCAAAAGGCTATGCACAGCTCTGGCGATGCTAATACGTCTGTGCGACGAAGTGACAGTGGTCACGTTGAAAGCGGACGCGGAGGACTCTAAGCCAGACTCTGTCAACATACCGGCTCTATCGCCGGAGAACGTCAGCTCCGTGGTCAAGGGGCTGACGGACGCGGTGAACGAGGTGGCGAGTCTGGCGCAACAATACATGACCAGGCCGGCCCTGTCACCGCGACCGGCGCTGGTGTCGCCGCGCGCCTCTACGCAGAGGAATTCTTTACCAGGTAGGTAATATTTTGCTGTGAGTGGCGATTGAACTGTTAAATTATAGGTATTCAAGATATAACCTCATTTGACGACCTCTGTGGCTCAGTGGTTGAGCGTGTCAGTGCTCAAACCGGAGGTCGGAGGTCAATGGAACAAAAAGTTTTCTATGTTCCTCGGTCATGGATGTGTATTAAATATGTATATAAATTACAATATAATAAAAATCTTAAATATGTATATGGTATAAAAGTATTAAATATATTTCCGTTGTCTGGTACCCGTAACACAAGTTCTTCGAGAATTTACCACGGGATCAGATTGACGTGGTGTGGAAGCGTCCATAGATATTATTATTATATGAAATAAGTCGACTTAGTCTTAATATAAATAAAGAACAGGTCTCATATATATCATTAGATACGTATCTCTTTTTAAAAAAGTAACAATTATGAGTTAGTGCTTGGCCTATCAACCAACATGGTGTCAAAATCTGTAACGGATCACGAGAAAACATGCATCGATAGCATCCGCTAAGAAAGAGTAGGCTAAATAACAAAAAAAATTATTGCATAAACGAATAGTACTCTTAAATATCTCAGAAGAACTTCTCAGAAGGAACAGTATATCAAAAGTCAATATTTTCAACGGTACCTACAGCGATTTGAACTACACATAAAATATCATATTTTTTTACATTTACCAAGTAGTAATGCCTCAATATATCTGAGTATATTAATGAAAATAAATAGTTTAGATGTACTTAGTCATCATCTCTATTTCCCTTAAAGGGACGATATGCAATGTTCGAGATCCGAACTTTGTATTATGAACATCCCAAGAACTTTGCCTCGAGCAAAAGCTATTCTCTTACATAACTAGCTTTTGCCCGCGGCTCCGCCCGCATAAATACAGTATCCCATGAGAACACTGTACTTTTCGGGATAAAAAGTAGCCTATGTGTTAATCCAGAGCCTAAACTACTACAATACCAAATTTTATCGAAATCCGTTCAGTCGTTTTTGTGTGAAAGAATAACAAACATCCATCCATCCATTCTCACAAACTTTCACATTTATAATAGTAGTAGGATGTCAGTGCTATAGGCTAAATTGTTATTATAACTAGTCAATGTATTCCTCTGCCCGTAGACATCCCGCTGACGCCGAAGGAGCGGTCGCTGCTGACGGGCGAGGCGGGCGGCGCGGAGGCGGGTGGCGTGCGCGCGTCGCACTCCAGCGAGTCTGTGCTTGACGCTCCGGACTCGCCGCCGCCGAAACCCGCCAGACCCATACAGTGAGATCCATTATAACTTTTTTTATTTTGCATGTGGTAAGCGATTACTGCGGCCCTTCTTTGCAGATGGCAAGTGAAAACCATGGATACCGACGTAATATTAGAGGTAATACAAGTCGTTCTAATTTTGATTAAGGGCGGCTACAGATAATAACATTACTTGAAGGACATAACTTTTAGGCTAACTGGACTGGTCAATATGTTTGTTAATTTATGGCGGTGAAAAGGTGAAACACCTGGAAAAACGTTTCACAGTATTAAATCTGCATTAAATGGCTGTCTGATTCGTGTCAGATGTACATACCGAATTCACGCACACTAGAAATTGTCACACAATGATATTATAAACCCACACTACAATAATAAGTTGTCGCATTCACGGAGCTGTTGTTGTTAGATAGCACGGTATCTAGTCGAGTGCCGAGACCAATCATTCATCTATGTAAAAAGGTAATCTAAAAGTTGTCTGTAACCTGTCTAGACCTTTATGGTGGTGCTGTACTATTGCGCAATATTTTACTAATGGATAAAAATAATAATCTCTGTTGGTACACTATAGTTATGTTGTAATAGTACGAGTACAGTTATTATAGCAATTACTGTAATTATTGCCTTCGGAGAGAGCAATAGTGACCGCGGCGCGTGAATTCCTTATATTACATTTGGGGGGCCGTCTTATTTCTATAAAGAAATCGTAGTTTTTTTTTCTGAAACATAATAGTAAATTTTGTGTTAGAAAACTAGCTGATGATTTATTTTGGAAACGAAATTACATTCATTTTTAATCGACACCCAAAAAAAAGGAGTTTATATACAACCCTTGGATATTTTTTTAGTTATGACTGATATAAGTTTGGTAAGCAGTAGTTTAACGTCGTATTATTGTGATTCACGCTACACCGTACCTTTACATTTCAATTGGGTTTAATAGGTTGAGGTTAAACATTATATGCGCCGGATACAAACGAATTGAATTGCGTTTTTCACATTAGCTCTAACCGCAAGGCACAGTTTGTATCTCGATTCGAGTCAATTTTATGAGGTTGTAAGCTGGTTGAACGTAATATTTAACGGTATCTATAAATAACCATAATAACAATATTTACATTTTGTGATGATAAAATGTATTCTTATAATAGCTATTTTTAATAATTATTTAAACAAGATCTAATCTTCGTCTGCTTTGTCTTAGCGATTTTTATGTGTAAATTAGAAATAGGCATAAGCTATTATTTTAAATTAAAAACCTGTTTTATAGGAAATATTATCAGATGCTGTCTCTGATTATGATAATGTTTTGTGGATGAACTTTTCGTCAATAGAGACCTGTTAGCATTATATCACGCGTGTAATGGAGTAAGAGTGAAAGTGTGTGCCGCAGGAAGTTCGAGCTGGCGCCTCCTTTGCCGCCGAAGCGACGCCCCGCCAACGACAACTCATTGCTAGGACTGTCCGTTGATAGGTGAGGAATAATTATTGTCACATTAATGTGGACACTAATATATAGAGTTACTACTGCTGCTAACATAATATTGCATATCACCGGTACTACACAAGAAGTGACTGGTATAGATTTTATTATTTTTATTTAATTTGAAGGAATATATACATACGCAACTTAATTTGCAATTAATATGTAAACAAAAAGCTCAATATGCAGGTTATCGTATACATATTATGTATGTGGTTTATCTGTGACACCGTTAGTTTTTACCTCTGTTTAAAATAATGGGGCAAAACTTTAGTTATATACAGGTAAGTTTCTCAATCTTCCGTTTTCATTATTTTCAGACTGTCTCTACAATCACACAGCAGCGGCTCGGTGGATTCTATGCTCAATGAAGAGCGACACTCGCACGACCCCATGAACCATGAAGTGTTCGTCGCGGCGCCAAGCACGGACCTTATCGGTAAGCGCCCATTACACTGACCTGTTTAATAGTCTATGTATTAGAGAGAAAATATCGCGGCAACAGTTGAATCGTTGGTGTGAACGAGCACTAAGACAAATAAGAAATATTTAAATTATTTCCTACACCGCGGCACCGGTGTGACAACGTCACGCACATTTATGGTCTAACTATGGATATTTATAGTGATTTAAAAGTCACAAGGACAAAGATGCAAAAGACGGTGTTTGTCAATTTACAAAATTTGTATTGATACACTTGTTTTTAGGGAATACAATTCCGTGTGGCTTTGTCTACGATTTTTTTATATTTGGTAAGATAATTTTATAAGTAGGTTGTAGTAATAACCTTTTTGTATTTATTTTAAATTGTTTTGATGTTTGTTACAGCGTGTCGGTGTAATGCCTCTGAAATGAGAACGTCTGTGGAGTCAAACGATTTACACTTGAATAACATTCACGGACACTCTAATAACAATCGGTAAGTAAACTATGCTTTTTCGTAGACGGAATGATAGTTTAGTTTGCAAATTTAACATGAATTGGCTGGTGTTTGATTGATTTTGCGACCAATTGAAACCAAATCCTACAAAACTAACAATTAATTTGATTTAAATAAAGCATAAAAGCCTCCTCAAAAATTTCACGTGTTTTGCTATTTTCCATGAATCTTCACTGTCAGGATTTATTGCACAAAACATTTCTAAAGAAATGTCTGTCCGCGCTTGGCTGCTATCCTGTAACGTGAACAACACATTTTGCAAACGCATTCTTAATATCTTTCTCTCACATAATCAAACACAGATAGTAAGTTGTGATTTTTTGCAGTGTAACAAAATTTTAACTAAATACAGTTCACCCCAATAAATATAAGGTCTAAAAAAAGTATATTTAACCCACATAATATTTTTTGTTTAAAAGAAGAATTAGTTGTCCTATTATAATTATATGCATTTATACTATGAAGATGTAAGTACTTAAAATATACTACCTGTTTTTTTCAGATTCTCCAACGAGTCAGGATTTGTGTCAGTCGGCCAAGCGGAGATATCTACTGAACACAGCTTTACTTCGACCTTCTCTTCCCACCACTACTCTAGTCACACGGACAGGTAGTCAAAATAGTATTTACATTTACTCCTAATACCAGATCGATCTGAAGTTAGTTGAAAGTTCGCACCGGCCCATCGTTACGAACATAAAAGTGGCTAAATTCAGACCAGTCTTTATATTATCTGACCGGTCTGAAGTTAGTAGAAATACTGATCTTTAATGCGAACAAGTGGCTATATTCAGACTTGTCAGTATTTTACCTGCCTGCATATCAATAAATGTTTCTAATATGTTTAACTGTGTTTTCTTAATGTTTTCTCACTGTTTGTGCCTGCATTGTTTTAATTCACTAAGCCAACTGATTTGATATTTGTCTATTATTTAGTTTTTTCGAATGTGTAGTGAAAATCTAGGAGTATTTTGTCGCATTATGTAGTTACATCTTGATAGTAGTTAGTCCGTAGAAATATCATTTGTTACTAAATATTAAGAGAAAAAAGGTTACATACTTGTAGTACATTGTAGGTTTTGT
Source organism: Phengaris arion (assembly GCA_963565745.1). NCBI lineage: Eukaryota > Metazoa > Arthropoda > Insecta > Lepidoptera > Lycaenidae > Phengaris > Phengaris arion. Next base: position 13,794,896 of record OY751440.1, on the reverse strand, counting down.
AATTTGTTTTAAAAGTCTTCTCTTATCCATTTCATGTTTCATATCTTTTCCTTTTTTAAAATATCAACGCAGATGCTATGGAATGCCACTTACACAGTAACCATTTGTGTTGTTCACGCTTGCTGTAATTGTTGTCCGCAGTACTTTTGAGAGTACAGAGTGTGTCAGCGAAACCAAGTGCACCGTTCAAAGTGTTGAGAGCCGCGTCTTCTCGACACAGCACACGTCGAAGTGAGTCATAAATCGATATTGTTATCGATTTAATATCGATTATTACAGTTGACACTTAGTAGCGATTATATTTATGAGTAACAGTCGATTGATTATAATAATATATAATTTTTACAACACTTGAAGAAAGTCTTATCCGCAGTGGTCATATTTATTTAAGTTGAATATCAATGTTTATTGACACTTTAAACTATATTAAATAAAAATGCACAAAGAGTTGTATTGTAACAATACATTAAGTATTAATCTATTAATAGTGTTGTATAACTGTTTTTCACGAATGTTAAAGCATGAAATGTAGCACTAAGCAAGCTTTCATGTGTTTTAACCAAATAACTGTCAAATACAGTTTGTATTGAATTACGCATAATATTGTTTATATGTAGCAGACTGGCGAGTATCACATCCGACGAGAGCGAGACACCGCCCGAGCTGCCGGTCAAAACGAGACGGAACGTACGCGCCGACATGCAGCACTGCTTCCCGGATATAGAAATCAGGTAAAAATGTAGGCACAGAGTATAAAATTCCTGACGAGGTATTGCATAAAATTTAAGAAACGAAATTGAAATGTCATTAATGTTAAAACCTAGCTTTTCGTTGTTTTGATGCTATAAAAAATTAAGTGCAAAATAAAATTATTTATTTTCTGGTTAGGCTTTATCGATATTTTTTTATTTTTGTAAATGTTAAAATTTTCAATATCCAATGTACAACGTACATGTACTATTGACGTTGTATATTGGATATTGAAATTTTATAACCACGGGCGGTCGGGGGCGGGCGCGCTAGGGGTAGGCCGCGCAAACACGTCCCCCGCGCCCGCGCAGGTGCGAATAGAGAAAATCAGCTGATACTAGCAGCTGTACCGTATGTAGTAAATAAACCACGAAAATTGCGTAGATTAATAACAATCTTATTTAAAGTTAGATAGCTCCATGACCCAGTATGTAAACCGTTTGATTCGCACTCGAGAGAGTGCAAATTTTGCCGCCCTGCCTGACTGCCCCTAGTGTAAATCCACCACTGCCTGGGATACTTATCATGGTTCCACCAAAATTATTTAAAATTATGAAATCCAAACATCCGTCACTTTTCTGTGTGTACGGTTGTAAGTCACTGCAATCTGCATACATTAAACATCTCTGAACGCATGTACTAAGGCAGGAGCACGGCGCGGCGGCCGGGGTCTGCGTCAGCTGACGGGTCATTGGCCTGCGAGCGTAATGTAAATGACAATGCGTAATGAAGTAAAAATAATACAATTTTAGATTTTAATAAAAAATCTACTTTTAGACAGTTTGTTCTTATGATTTAAAAATAAATAAATAAAATGAAATTGTTGAAAAAAAAAACCTTTTTGTAATAAGAAAAGGTAGTATAATTATATCCCAAAGTTAAGTGATGCGGTCTTCTGGCACCCTGTATAACAATTCGTGTTTTAAACAATTATATATTTATTTACAATTAATGTATTATTAGTTAAAAGCGTAAATATTGTACTTAAAATTGAAAATCAAAACTCGGGATTTTTTACTATAGTTATCGTGTTTTTTTTTATTATTTCTTCTATCATATCATTATGTATGACGCTAGGAGTCGCGTGAAAAGGAATGTGAAATTTAAAATGAAATCAAACTTCGAAGCAAAGAGAATGTAATGTATACTACATAATAACAGGTGGCACTCCGAATAAAAAAAAAAGTTTTCGAAATTCAAATTTATACCTTGGCTTTTTTACGTATTATCTTCAAAACTGCAATAGACTCTAGCATAAAATGAAAAAAAAAAAAAAACAATAAGATCTATACGTTGGTTATTATTATCGATTTTTTATTTTAAGACCAATCATTGGGTTAAAAAGGTAAATAAAACAACGAAACAACTATAATTCAATAATTTTTATTGCATTTTAAAGATAATAAAATACAAAAGTAAGGCTACTTTCCCACGAGCGTTTTTTTGTGGTCGTGACAGAATCGTCAAAATTGACAGAAAAACGTTCTTAATGTGTAATATTCTACCAATATTACACATTAAGAACCGAAATAAGGAAGAAATACAAAAACAACAATGTTCAACATTGATATCCTCGGCAAAACTAGGTTCTCCGTTTTCATAACGGCTGACATTGACAGATAAGCAAATGACGTTATTACTAAATTAAAATGCCTTTAATTTAATTTAATTAAAATGAAACTTAAATTGTAATGCAGTTAGCTAAAATTTATATGAGCGTCCCTATATCTAGTAGGCTATCCGTCGTCCCGCCGATAGATGATCCGCTTCGGTAGGAAATACCATTTGTCAGTAGGTTATTGAAACGCGAGTAAAGACAAAAGGAAAGATTTGACTATCTTTAGTAGCAAGGAGTAATCCTCTAAATAACCTATCTATTCGTAAGGATAGATAGGTTATTTAGAACGGCCGTTAGTACAGGTAACTGGTTACTACCAGTTACGTATACAAAAATAATTGCGATACGTAGAATAATGAGCTTAAAATTGCGGCGCTTTCTCCACCAATGTGCTCGATGTGTCACAATAAATTAGCAATTAGCGTAATAAATTCTTAAACTGTCCAGTGGCACAAATGAATGTTCAATCGAGTTGATATCTAGCCGCTAATGTTATGTAGCCGCCGCCCCACTGTATGCCACTATTATTTTCTACGGATAGTTTTAAGTCATTTTATCTTGACAAAATTATTGCAAATGTTATGTAGCCGCCGCCCCACTGTATGCCACTATTATTTTCCACGGATAGTTTTAAGTCATTTTATCTTGACAAAATTATTGCAAATGACCCAGAACACTAATTATAAAAAGTTACTCAAATAGTATAACGATAACTTTTATTTTTGTGACAGGAAAAGCCCGGCGTTTTCGCTGAACGAGCCCCGGCCGCATACGTTGGCAGAACACAACCAGCGCCCCCCGCCGCTGCCGCTCAAGAAGAAACACAGTCAGTATATTATTATTTTTTATATACGCATTAATATTTCACCAATCACAGGCACAAAAGATGTAAATACCGCAGCGCAGAGTATAATGACTTCTTTATCTTTCGTTCACAAACGTACACGTGTATATTTTATGAAAAATACATAATAATAATATTATTCGTAGCTTACGTATATTTTGCGTAAATATATTTATCGTCAAAGTAAAAAGATAAATGAATTTGAATTTTGTACAAAAATTGTGTTCCCACTAATGTTAACAATTTAAAAACAATAACTTTCTAGCTAATGTGTTTGTTGCATAATATGTCTACGTCTATGATATTATGTTCAATGTTACTTCACGTGCCGTTGTTGTCCTATGTCTTTATGTGTATGGGGTTGGGTTGAAAATATCCTAATATACGGTTGGGGTTCTTATTACAGTTACTGTGACATTTTGTGTACTCAAAACACAAAAATAATGTGTACTCTATATAATATAACTACAGCTCTCAAGCAAGTGTAATATTATCGATTAATCTGTTTTACCTGTAGTATGTGGCAATTATATTCAAAATACATATTAAGTATTTGAATGTCCGCGGGAAAGAGATAGCCACATTGTAGGTCAGGGATGGCGAACCTTTATGTATTAACGTGGCAATTTTGTAAAGAAATGTTTAATGTGGTCATAGACGTGGCATCAAATTTTTGCATTTGATTTTTCTTTGTAATTTAGAGGCGTATTTAAAGATTTGGCACCCCGGACCAATTAAATATTTTAAGCAGTGACGGATTATTATCAACTATCAAAAAATGTTGTCCTTCGGAAAAATACAGTTATATCGATAGTCTAAAACTGAACATCAGTACTAAATATTATAAAATGTTCTTTAGGTCTAACACGAGTGAACGGGGCGAGTGAGCAAAAATGTTTCCCATTTTCAGTTTAAATCTGTTCAAACTAAAACACTGAAAAAAAAACGATGAATTTCGGAAAAGGAAAAACAACCGGCTAATACAGAACATCGGTACTGAATAATCTAATATTATGTTGTTTATATTGAACGCGAGCGAGCAACTTTTTACTTATTTAACAGATTAAATCTGTTTAAACTTTATACCCTAAAAGACATATTTACTTTACAAGATATTTTTGATATTGCAAAATAGATGACAAATAACGTCCATTATGATAGGTTTGCCATATAATACCTACTTTACACTTTTTCACAGTACATAATTACAAAATTTTGTGATCAGTGACGTGCCCAAAATATTGTGTCGCGTGCCATTCCTGGCATGGCGTGCCATAGGTTCGCCATCCCTGTTGTAGGTGATACTTATGGAAAAGGTTACCGGTGGTATTTTTTTGCTTGAAGGCTGAAGTAGTCTTAGTTGTAACTTGCACCTTAATGGGTTAGGTTATAAGAGTTAGGACACATGTCAGTTAGAGCAAGGGTTATAATAGCATGTTTATCTGTTACGCCGGTGCGGCTCGGCAGTGTTTCAAAGCGTCGCCTACAGTGGTGAGTGGTCACTGGTTGAAATGTTATACTATATAGCGGATTTATTATCAAAAACGTTGTATTTGACCCCTAGTATTGACCAGCAGTGGCGATTCGAGACTTTTTGTGTAAAGTTTACTAGACAATCTCATAAAAAAAAACAAATGAGTAGAGAAAACGCTACTCGCTAATGCTATCAGACAACAATGTGCGCGGGGTCTTATACACCATGCTTGTTCTAATTTTTTGTGCTAACTAACGCGTAGGCAAGTCATACGATAAAATAGATCATCGCATATCTAAAAACTGAAAACGATAAAATTGGATACAGAATGGTAAAATAAAGTTTAGCAAAATTTAAAAATATTCGTTTATATAAAAATAATAATTGTTTCTAAAGTGCTTAATGTAGAGTAAGTTAAACTTGGGGGCTTGTTTTGTGAAGATTATGTATTTTAAATAACTCTATTTTTCATCCAATTTTACTCATTTCTGAAAACATGAAAACAAAATAATACCAATTTTTCCCACTATGTGTACTTACAATCACTAAACATTGCGCGTTAGGGTTAGCTCACACCGAGATTGCTTACTTCAAAAGAGCGCGCCGCGTCGCGTCTCGGTGTGAACTCACGCTTAGTTTAGAATCCGCTGTGTAGTGTGGTGTTCGATCCGTGTGAGTTTGCATGTATCGCGCTGGCTAGCTCAATAGGGCCCGTTCGTTACTTACATTTTATGGCGGAATTACTTAATCTATTTTAAAATTTTTATTCTTTTGATTTTTTTACTCTTAATATATTTTGTATAGGCGAATGTCAATTATCTCCTCAGTTTTTTTACTACTACAGCTTATGTATAATAAAAATAGAATTTTCTTACGATCACATTTAAGCTTTAGAGACTCTTAGAAAAGTTTTAATATTCAATGATGCATCCTACTACTATATGAGGAAAGATGTATGTTTGTTACCCTTTCACGCAAAAACTACTGGACATATTTTGATAAAATTTGGTAAAGTCGTAGTTTAGGTTCTGGATTAATACATAGTCTACTTTTATCGCAGCAAAATGTATGGTTCCTGCGGGGTTTCTTTGTGCACGTACGAGGTCACAGGCAACATCTAGTAGGCTATAGATGCATCTTCACACTACTTAATAATTATTAGCGTATGAAATTTACTTATTATACGTCTGTTCTATTTTTATCTTGTAGCTGTAGCTGCTTCGTTTTACGTGCTTATTAATAATTTATTGTTCCAGAAGGAATTTAACTTTACAATTACTTTTGAGTTCTAGAATTCTAGCTCTATATTATCGTTTTAAAGCAATGTTTAGTTTTAAATTCCACCGGCTAATCCGTAGCTCCATACAGGACATTGGAGAGCTCTATATGTGCTTTCGGCTATCACGAACAGCTTATCACACGCTTGCGATCGAATTAATTACGTGTTAATTATCACTGATCAATGCTATTAGCGCTACCGGCGCCCTTGCTTCGCTTCCATGTTGCTTAGTCCGTTGTTCTATATTAGTATTTTCGCTACAGTCATGGCGTACATGGAGATGTTCGGCAACTGTAGTCACACGGTCAACACTCACCCGCCCATCAACCCCGAGGCGCCGTCGGATATGTTCAGACATTCTATACACACCTACAATTTGACGAGGTAAGAACATTATAGTATATATCGTATGTTGTTCTACATATTATAGAGATCTTTAACACTTTTTGACTCTTTGTAAGGGCCCGCGCCCACGTGAGTTTTTTTTGTGGTCGCGACGGAAAAAAACTGCTCTGTAAATAGAAGTCTGCGCTAATACAATAGGGCTGAAAATCAAAGTGTCAAATGTCAGCTCCATTGTATTAGCGCAAAGTTTTATGTACAGGGCATTTTTTTTTCTGTCGCGACCACAAAAAAGAAACTCTCGTGGGAACGTAGCTTGAATACTATATTATTAATTATATATTATAAATGCAAAAGGTGATCTAGCTAAATTTTACTAAGTTTTAATTTTATGTTTTATTTAGTTTTGAGTTTAATCTAAATATAATAAATAAACATGTAGACAGTAAGTGACTATACTATGCTACCATAATCCGTACTTATGGCAGTGTGTCCTTTCTTATATTGATCTTATATTATTTCTTATATTAATGAGCTCAATCATTGATTTCACTTTGGTACGCGATGATCAAATGTTGCACCTCTGTTATGTAGTTTGTGCCTGCTTTTTAAGGTGGAATGTAGTGACTATATTTTTTGTGTAATTTTGTGCCTCCTTATACTTGGGATATTTTTTTAATTTTTCACTGGTACTGCAAATAAATATACGAAATCATACGTACGACCATTAACTATTAATCGTTAGCTATTAAAGTGACGATATGCGATGTCATCTGCGACATGTAAATCATCAACGATCTTGACATAGGTACTATAAATTCGTCGTTGTGATCGGTCTGAAACGACGAACAAATTTTAAGAAAATGATTATCCTAGCTGTATAGGTCTACTAAACACTTACCCCCTTACTAATAAAATATTCAAATGGATAAGCTATGCAATGTTTTGTCCTTGTCTGATACGTTGGAAAAGTCGCTTGACAGACGAGGACAAAACATTGTTTAAATATTATTCATTATGTAAATATTTTTATTGATAACGGGGCTAGTATTTTCATATGCAACATATTAAATATAGTATATCTGCCGTTACAGTAGCGCGCAACACTCTAGCACGGGCAGCCTGAGCGTGGGCCAGGTGCAGCGAGCGCTGGCCTCGTCGCTCACCGTGCAGCATCTCAGCACGCCGCCTTTGAGGTACGTCGCTTTAGACTTTAATTCAAAATGAATAACTAAATTATTTTTCACCGACTTACCGAAAAGGGAGGTTATCTTTAGTCGGATTGTTTACGAAACACCTATAATGCCATATAACATATCCAGAACCCACCCTGGCACAGTTCGTCAGTATAAGAATCTGCGACTAGTTGGTTTGTTTATTTTTCAATATCTATAGTCTATACTAATATTATAATTATAAATTTGTTTGTTTGCATTGAATAGTTTCCGAAACCACTGGGCCGATTTTGATTAAATTTAGCACGGATATAGAGTAGAGCACGAGGAAGGACATAAGCTACTTTTTTCGTGGGGAAATGTACGGCTCCCGCGTTATTGACTTTTGCGCATATGAAGTCGCGGGAAACACCCAGTCAGTAATAAAAAAGTCTTCAGTTATTTGATATTTCATTAATATGAATGAATTATCGTTTCAGTGGTTCGGAAGACAGCGTGAGCATGAAGACGTCGAGCCGCAGCAGCCCCGTGCCGCCCGAGCCGCCCGCTCTGCCGCCCGCCCTGCCGCCAAAGATGTACAAAGTTAATAAAATGGTATGTATACCAATTTTTACGGTGTGGGTAAACAAGCAGACAAATGCCTGATAGTCAAAGATAACAGTTGCCCGAAGTAAAATCACAAGATTTACTAGTGGCCGGGACTAATTGCAAGTTATTAAAGAATAATAAATGTATCAAAGAATAAAAATTAATGAGGTAGGAAATACTGTGCCGCCATTTAAACTTGAAGACTATGGAATTTCTAATCCACGCGTCCTCTTATGACAGCCGGAGGGGTATGCGGGTGTTGCGCGCGCACAATGTTTCCATTGAAAATCGTCTCGAAATAGAAGGGGCGTTTGCGACAAAGTAGTTTTTCCGTGTAATTTAAAAACTATAATCACAGCGAGCGATGAAGCATTTATACATTTTGGAAACTAAATCGCTTTCTAGTGTCGGTAAAATGGGAATCTCTGTTTATATACAGGTCTTTTTGATTCATTATTTTGTTTATAAACGTTGCTCAATTGGGAATATGCATTTGGATAAAATATATTAAAAAAAACGCATATTTACTGGCGAAACAAAACGTGACGTTATCGCACAGACGAACGTGTATCAACTTTCAAAACTCATTTTTTTTATATTTAAGGCGGAAGGTATTTAACCGTTGCCAGTGTCAATTTTCATTGTGTCAAGTGAAACAAAATTTTCGTATAAGGCTGGGACTATATCATCCGGAATCCGCCTAGCCCTGGAAAATTCAGAGCACTGACAATAGAACTCTGCGCTAATACAATAGAGTTAAAAATCGAACACATGGGTGTCGAGCCAAATGTCAATGTCTAGGAATAAAAAAAATAATAATAGAAAAATACATTCTAATTGTACCTAGTAAAAAAGAAAAAAGAATTAAGGCTGTCGGAAAATAAACACCGACAGTTTAAAAAAAAGTCAATGTCATATATTATGACAGCTCGACCCTCGAAACTTCTATTTTCAACTTTAATAAACAAGGGCAGAGATCCATTTTCAATACTCAGAATTTACTACAGCCTTCCGGGGCATATAGTCCCAGCCTAACAGTAGAGAAATCTCGATCCTCGAAATTTATGTTTTTGTTTAATAATTCGTGTAAATAAATAAAATCGAAAAAAAAACTATAAATTCTCGACACTGGCAGAATGTTGCAACACCTTTGCAAATTGCGATTGCCATAAATAAAAGAAGAAGAAGTTAATTCATGTTTTCGATGATTTGTTGTTTTCAAAATATGACAAATTTATTTAGTACTTATCACTAGGATATTACATAATAATGAATGAATTAAATATGTTTACGAACTTGTTGTTTTCGTCGAGGTTTGTAAATAAAACAAGTATGCGTAAGAAATCTATTTCAATGTACTGACTGATCTTCACAAATCTTCACAACAGTATACAGTGCTCAACACGATACACTGTCTCTTCTCATCGCCTTGCACCACTTTTTTCTAATACTTGCACCACTTTTTTCTAATACCTTTTTTTTCTAATACCTTTCAGCATATGAAAAAAAACTTTGTCAGGTGCAATTTTTGTGTTATTTTCGCACATAGGGACGACACAATATTTATAACATAGGTTGCTGTGTTTTTCCATAGTAATAAGTTGATTTTATCACTTATTTTTATAACTTTGTGAACTAATCACTTCGTTCTTTGTTTACATTGAACTCGTGTACGACTATGTGTCAAAGTCAAAGAATGATTTTAACTGTCAACTGTCTATATATGTGCGATGACGTCACAACTCAAGCGCGCGAAAATGGCGCGCCCAAAAATTATTGTGATTTTAAAACATTTTTTCCAGCCTAATGATTAATATTTTTGATGTGTTACATATATTATATATTTGGTAATGTTATAACCAGTAGAAACATTTAAAAAAATATCAAATACATGCATATTCCCTATTGTGTTATGCTGCAGCTAAGCAAAGGTCTAAGAGGTCATAAATCCCTACAATTAAATTTTATTTTCCTACTATTACTACTATTACCTACTATTTTCCTCTCATACGACCTCTTAATCAACATTGTATGCAACAGGTGTCAATGAACACAAGCAACGAGCTGTTACCGCCGGCGTCGCCGATGCTGTCATCGCACAACAGCTCCACAGATATGTCTCTCTTGAATAATATGGTTAGTGGTTTTGTTGACAGTGATTCAGATAGAATCTTAAGTTGATACATTCTTACCAGATAATATGCATAGATTATCAGGGAATCTAATTTATAAGCAGGTTGAAATTTGTCATAATTTGTTCGTATTATGATATCAAACTGACTTATCATTAACAATATGTCAGTTTGAAATGATAATACGAACTGTGACTGCATGAAGATTCCCTGACAGTACATTGATACCTCTATGTGTGTGGACTCTATGTGGACAAAATATAAAAAAAAACAGTAATAGTTTTAGTTTAAAGTCGTTTAAAATGAGTTTTCACGCAAAACCGCTGTTCTGTTAAGAACAAAAATTGGCACGCAAGTCTTTGTGGCGGATCAATTAGCGCCACAAACCTTAATCGCGCTATCGAAGTTTTCTATAATCAGGGCTATATAAACAACATTTGTGTCATCACCACTACAGTGGGCTAAGGCCTGACCGAGGATACCACCTTGCTCATTCGGACATCTCCCTTTGGGGTTTCCACTCTATTCCCAACCCTTCTATTAACATAGTACATTTAATACCAGAAAATATTCGGTTTTGGAATAGCAAGATTTCCTGTTCCATCAACATCTAATATGTTGCGAATGTTTTCAGAGTACAGACGAGCTGTACGTGAGCAGCACGTCGCCGGGCAAGTTCCCGCTGGACGACGAGGAGTTGGAGCGACTGGGGCGGCCCGCGCCCTCGCCCGCGCATTCCGTGGTAACTACCTCAGTTATATTTTTATAAATATGACAACCTCTGTGGCTCAGTGGTTAGCGCGTTGGCGCTCAAGCCGGAGGTGGCGAGTTCGAATCCCGCCGAGGGAACACAAAGTTTTTTGTGTTCCTGCGTCATGGATGTGTATTAAATATATGTATTACATAATTAAAAACCTTTAATATATGTAAAGTATAAATGTAGTATATATACTTCCCGTTGTCTGGTACCTGTAACACAAGTTATTTGGATACTTAGCACGGGGCCAGATGGAATGTGAAGCGTCCATTGATATTATGTACTTTTATTAATCACTTGATCCATTTAAACTAGTATTATAATACAATATGCCATGTGTATTTCAGGTAAGCATGGGCAGTATAGATACGGCGGCGGACGTCGCAGTCACGGAGTCGTCGGACACGGCGGCCGACGCGGACGACATGATGCTGAAGACGGACGTGAGCGCGTTCCTCCAGCTAAAGGCGCCCGAATCGGACGCGCGTAGCAGTCAGTCGGACGCGCGCGCCAATTACCCTGAGGTGCGCGGCGGACACCCCGACGCGCTCATAGTGCTCGCCACTAAGGCCACCAAAGGTACTAAACTTTACTTACTACGGGGTAATAACTTCTACAGTATACACTAACGGCCGAATATTGTAATGCTACTTAAAATTATGAGGTCATTAAATCAAAGTTTGTAACTGCTTGGCAGAATGAGAAGGACAACATGACTTGACTTGTCTCACACTTGAGTGCCATTTAATTTAAGTAGTGTTTCAGTGTTTGGCCGTAATGGGTATACATATACAATAAAGACAACAATAGCTTGTAACTTTCCATAAAATCAGTATTTTTCCGGGAATTTATTTATCATGAAACTTGCTAAAATAGTAATTTAATTTCAATTGGAGGTGGTCTGTTTTGGAACTTTCCTTTTCGCATAAGTAATGAACATACCTTGAGAGGTTTACAGTATATCGTTTGCAAAAAGCATGATATTTATTTTTCATTCCAAAAATAATACAATTTCTTCTTAAAATCCAATGTATCTGTTTCAAAGTCATCATGCGATGGTATAATAATATATTACACATTGAGTCTAAATAAATAAATTAGACGACATCATTTGAAAAAAGGCAAATGTTTACCACACTATTAATAATATTAGTAAACATGATCCTAAACTTAAGAGTCAGTTCACACCGTGACGTTACGTGGCGCTGCATTTTAATATAGGTATTCAAAATTGAAATTTATTCACTACACTAAGATGTATTCTTACTCTACTACATAAAGATTTATGATTATTATTCTACTACATAAAGATGTATTCTTATGTAATGAATTAAGTTCAATTTTAAATAGCTGTCTTAAAAATGCAGCGCCATATCGCGTATCGTTTCGTTTCGGTTTGAATTGACCCTTATGGTGTCGTTCTTTTGTTTGGAAAAAATCTGGGCCATTTACCATAATATAACCACTTGCGAATGCCAAGCAAGACAGCTCGAGCGAACATACCCTCATGTCCCTTGAGCGTACACGCATCTAACATCTCAACTTTCATGCTTTCATTTACAGAAACGGACGAGTGTAAGTGATCATAATATTTGGGGCTGAAGGATAAGCTGGTTGTTGACTAATTATTACTTAAGCTTTGCTAGAACTGCTTGATATTATTATAATAATATATTATATTTGTGTAAATTATATTATGTTACTTAATGACTTAAAAAAGGTGGGATTTTATCAATTGAATTGGGTTGTCGATAAAGGTAAAAATAATTACTTATTAATTATCTGAGATTGAACATTTTGCAATGCAAAAATTATAAAAGATTATTAAAACTAATTAATCATCCATGACTTTACTCAATATTGTGTTGTATGAAATTTTATTTAAGTATATACGAAACATATAACAAAGCAGCAGCTTAGTACATAACACGCTTTTCTTAAAACCCGACATTACAATAGAACTACAAAATTCAACGCAAACGGAGTTACAGATATTCTAGTTTAGTGAAAATATTTATTTCATACGCAAATGTACCATAAGTTACCGCATGGATCTTTGTGTCACTTCGAACTTCATGCATGCAATCATTTACAGGTAGCATGATTGGGATTATAACCTCCGTGCATGCATATGTTAGAATTAATAAAAAACGAGCAAAAAAATATTTAAGAGTATCTGTGACAAGTTGAATACGCATTAGCATGCGGTACACTGCATAACATTCTACAAGTTACAGTTTTCCCTATGAAAGCACCGGCTTTTGCATAGCAAAAAGCACAATTCGCTGCAGTTTGACGCTTGTCATAAGCGACGTTCTCTTAATGATACGATAAAATTTTCCATGCTAGTGTTTGTGCTATTAAGTCATCGCCACAGCGAGATTTTTCTTAGTTTTATTAAATGTAAATTTATTTCATCTACCGAGTAGAACACAAAACTATTAAGAAAATTCATCGTATGATTAAGATTAAGTCGTTATTCCTGAACTTATGGATTATTCAAAGGCATTTTCTCTACGCAGATTTCGCCTACCAAGAGGCTTTCCTGGCTACTTACAGGACTTGGGTCTCGCCCAGTGATTTAGTGAAGAAGCTCATACGACGTGCGAACCACCTCAAAGCGAGACCGCACGAGTTGAGATCTACCTTGAGTCTACTTACTAGAGTCGTAGCTGATTTAACGTGAGTATATTAATTACTTGTCTTAAGGGCCTGTTTCATAATTAAGTGTTAGATAGCTTTGTCTCTGTCGCTCGATATAAAGTAAGCAGCGACAAAACTTCCGAATAAGCTATCCAACACTTGTTAGAAGATTTTGAAACAAGCCTTCAATGTAAACAAATGTAAAAAAGAGAATAATATCTTTAAAAATAAATGTTGTTCTGTTAGATTTGCTTGTAATTATAACATTATTGTTGTAATTTTAATGAAATATCTTATTCCAGTATGTCAGATTTAGATAAGCCGCTAATGCAAGAAATAATGGAGTTCATATACTGGTTAGTGGAGGTAGAAGAGTTGCCCATATCGAGAGCACTGAGGCAAATACTAGTCGACAAACAAAAGCAGATACACTTCCAACATGTAAGTGATCTCAATCCTATATCTCATTGCTACTTACCGCATATCTCTGCGAAACAAAGCTAGTTTTTGAAGTAACTTTTATTAATTATATTCTATTCACTGTTCTTAATGTTGTTAATATTATTTTATCCACTTGTTTTATTCAGAGCAACAACCGGTACGAATACGAAACACCTTGCTACGGTAGTATTACGCTACGACGGGACACGCTACTCGACTTCAAGGCCCAAGAATTAGCGGAACAAATGACGTTACTAGACGCAGCACTATTCGCGCGTATATCTGGGGCAGAAGTGCTGTCGTGGCCGCGGGAACAGTCGGAGGAGAGTTCACCTAATCTCACTAGGTTCACGGAACACTTCAATAAGATGAGCTATTGGGCACGCTCGAGGATACTTGAACAGGTTAGTGGATATAAGTAAATAATTACCAGAGTTTCTTAATATCTTAATTTGTGCCTATAGTTTTGTGATGAACTTTATTATCGACTATTACTATTACTATTATTCGTACGCAAAATGTGTACAGTCCATACATAATATTTTCGTAAAATATTTGATATACCCATTGGTATAATTTTTTATATCGTTACGTTATTCTTAATCTCAATCTCTTGAGTTGAATAGACTAGTCATGATGTAACACTATTGCGTGTTGGCCCATAAAACCGTTTCTCGCATTTATTAATTTTGTGCCAGTACGAGGCCCGCGAGCGCGAGAAATACGCGAAACAACTACTGCGAGTCATGAAAATCCTGCGCAAGATCAACAACTACAACTCGTACCTGGCGCTAGTGTCGGCGCTCGACTGCCCGCCCGTGCGGCGGCTGGGCTGGCCGCGACACGTCACGGACCTGCTTCGTGATCACGGCGCGCTCATAGACTGTTCGCACTCCTTCCGCGCGTATAGACAGGCCCTCGCGGATACGCAACCACCGTGTATACCGTACATGTGAGTATCCCATATCTCACCAGCACGCTTAGCTTAACCACCGTCATTCTACGGAAGAATAGACAAAATTACAAGTTGATAAAGGAAATCTGTCACTTACTCCATGCAATCTGTCAGTATGTATAGACTTTTGTCTACACAAGAATAGACATACTGACAGATTTTTTACGCAGACGCACTTTTACAGTATTCATGCTACGCGTGCATTGTAGTGAGGCAGAATCCAATGTAGTATTAGGTCATTACATATGAAATTGGCGTTTCGTATAGGAGGGACATAAAGTCGATTTTTTTTAAACATAATAACAACAAAAACAATAGTTGCTGGCATAAGACATCTGCCGTAATCGTCTGGCCAGATTTAGGAAAGCTGTAGTGAACGACACCGGCACTAGTCCACCAAACGCTCACAAGTAACTTTTGTTGAGTCAATTGTCGCTTGGGACAGACTTTGGCTGGTTCGCCAGGGTTCAGCCATTATCGTACAGGATCCACTTTTCATCACAGGTTATGATTCGATTTAAAATCCCTTCATTATTGTGCCGGTTTGCTGCACTCAATTCATGAGGTACCCATCTTTCAAGCTTTTGCATCTTCCCAGACAGTTTTATCACTAACTCCGCAGTTTGCAGCTAACTCGGACGTGGTTTGCGTTGGATCCGCTTCCACAATAGCCTTCAATTCTTCATTATCAACTTTGGTCTCCGGCCGTCCTCGGGGCTTTTTCTGCAGGTCGAAATTTCCAGAATGAAAACGTTGGAACCAAAAACGCACTGTGTTTTCTTTTGCGACACCGCCGCCATACACATCATTGATCCTTCGAGCCGTTTCTGCAGCACTGGTGCACGGTGGAATTCGTACTCGAAAGTCGAAAGTAATACAATATTTCAAGTTTTCCATTTTGTAAACAGAGTGACGCAAAGAAAAAACCAAAAGAGAAAAAACAAATGAATTATTGTTTTCAAAACAAATGCATGAATAAATAGTGGCAGAAATTTGAAATTGGAATTCCTAACCAAAGAAGATACATTTGAGATCAAAGTGGCCAGTACGACAAAATGCCAATTTTATATGTAAGAACCTAATTTGTATATTAGGTCTATTAGGTAGGTTACAAAAATCCTACTATTATTGTAAAGAGCCGGATTATTTGATTCTGAGATAAGATTTCGCTATCTTCCTTACAATTTTCAGGATCTTCGCAAAAAACCAGACTGTACTAGGAATATGGGAAACTTAAGTTCTGATTGGCTGTTGCAAAGAGTTTAGAGCACCTTTATTCAGATTGGTTAAAAATCAGCAAGGTTCTATAGATAGATTCAATTCTATAGATTTCAGACTGCCAATTAGCGCGCACGACATAAAGCGTTAGAGATTTTCTCTATTATCCTAGTACACTGGGGGTTTTCGCGAAGATCCTGAAAATCGATAGAAAGATGGCGACATTTTATCTCAGAATCAAATAATCCGGCTCTTTGCAATAATCCTACGATTTTCGCAAATATCCTCATTTTCTAATTATTCCACGACTGATTTTTAAATACATTAAACAAACGCTATTTGTTTGATGACCTGTATGGCTCAGTGGTTCAGCGCGTTGGTGCTCAAGCCGAGGGTCGCGAGTTCGAATCCCGCCGAAAGAACAAAATAGTTTTTCTGTGTTCCTGGGTCATGGATGTGTATTAAATATGTGTATAATATAGTAAAAATCTTAAATATATGTATAGTATAAGGTCCGTTCATATGAAATTGGCGTTTTATCGTGCTGGCCACTTTGATCTCAAATATATTATCTTCTTTAGTTAGGAATTCCAATAACTTCGTTTGGATAACTTCTTCCAAGGGAAAAAATTCAACTCCGATGGGGCAGTCCAAAGCGCCTTCAAAGATCTTATTGATTCCTGTCCGAATGGTTTTTTTAGTAAAGGAATCAATGAACTACCTATGAGATATAGATATGAATGGTATATACTCTCATTAAATAAATATCTTATGTTTAAAAAAATCGACTTTATGTTCCTCCTTTACAAAACACCGATTTCGTATATAAAAGTATTAAATATACTTCCCGTTGTCTGGTACCTGTAACACAAGTTCTTCGGACTTAGCACGGGGCCAGACTGACGTGGTGTGAAGCGTCCATAGATATTATTATTATTATTATTATTGTAGCGGTCGTGTTTTTTAATCACGCTCAATGCGTATGAGAGCAGAAAAATAACTTTGTCCTTAACAAAGATATTTTTCTGCTCTCAAATATATGCATAATAATAAATGCCTGTTGCACAATGGCCTAATAAGTATCGAATAGCTTATCCGGAAGTTTTGTCGCTGCTTAGTAAATACTGAGCGACATAGACAAAATATGCAAATAAGCTATCTAATAGATGCTTACCAGTAGATTATGAAACAGATCCTAAATATATTTTTGTTTTATAGCGGACTGTTCCTGCAAGACCTGACGTTCATACACGTGGGCAATCCCGACCACCTGCCTGACGGCAGCATCAATTTCACCAAGCGGTGGCAGCAGTACAGCATACTGGAAAATATGAAGAGGTTCCATAAAGAGTGGGTATACTTTTTATTAAGTTCATAGACTTGTTTGCTGGATATTATTAGTATATAGGGTGTTACGTAGAACGACGACAATACTTTAAAATATAAAGATTCGGTGGTGAATTCATGATCATTTGAACCCTCGATATGTAAGGCCGATTACGAGGCCACCATATTCGCCATTATGTTTTTTTTTTTTCAATAGTTTGTGTGACCTGTCACCCGATCTGTTTGGGTCATAATTGTTTCGATAATCAAGGTTTTAATTTTTTAATATTAAGAATTCGAAGCACAATTTAAAGGAATAATATATTTTCAGGTCCATTCATTCTGATGATATGCTTAATTGTTTTTTTATTAGATATTATGCCTAAAAGAAAAAACTACAGAAAAAGGAAAGTGAAATTTATTTTTTAATTTTTCCATCAAAAAATTACGACTAAGTTTTTATAGTTAGCGGCAATAATGCTATTAAAAAACAGCTTGTTAACTACATGAAAATAATAAAAATAAATAAATCAAAAGCACAAATGTTGAAAAAAAATGGCGACGAGAAAGAAAGTCATCAATTTCTGAGAATAGTGGAAGCTAAGCTACTAGCAGTCATTCAGTACTCAATTCTTCTTTCACATAAAGCTATTAGCCATAGTTTTACATATTATGATCGGTATACAGACTTACGTACGTAACTGATTATTATCCACGTTACATTAATTTCGATAGAAAAGCGATGATTGCCGTCGGACATTAAGAATTTAGTTGCACTGTACACTGGTTTCGTTATTTGTCTAGCAACATTTTGTGCGTGGTATTTCGAACCATACTGCAGGCGTTGTAGAGCAGGGATTTCCAAAGTGGGTTCCGTATAGGATTGTCATCAAGGTTCCGCCAAAATTATTTGAAATTATGAAATTAGGATCTTTACTTGGTAGTTGGCAAATATCCGGACTAGGGCATTATCTAGGTCAGAGGTCTTAGATTATCTAGGAATATTATCTTATTTTACCACAACTTGCCACAATTTTTTATAAAAATCCTAAAGGTCCAAAAACTCGGAAAATATTATTTTTGGAAAATGGGTTTTATTGAAGAAAATATTAGAAATGATGGGAACTGCAACCCCTTAAGGGATCAACATCGACTTAACCTATAACCCCGTGTAGTTGCTGTGTTTTGTTTCGTGTCAAAGAGCTTTGAACAACAGATAGGTTTAATTCTATCGATAAAACTCACCTTCGGGGGTCGCAACTATCTCACCCAAAAGTTACAGGCATTTAAATATATTTTGATGTTTTGGTTATTTACCTTTGGTATTTATTTAGCTACATAATTAATTTTGTATGTGACCTACACACATCAAACTGGTCTCATTTTAAGCTATTTTATTATTTACATTATTGAATATTTCATTTTATGAAATATTAAAAAAAAAAGAATGCATTTGGATAAATATATTTTTTTAAACTAGCTCGGTTATTCCAAATGTTATCTTATTTTCTTAATTCCTAATGATATTTACCTACAAATCCTATAATTTGACGTAAAACACATTACCCTTTCCCTTCTAACAATAAATAATGATCAGTAGTTGAAAATATGAACTGATTTGTGGCTTGAAATTATAATTTAAGTCAAATTAAGGCTGTTGCAGGTCTTAAGTGCATGCGGCAAAAGTGATTTAGTATCGTGTTGGTGAAGGTCAAGATTCTTTTCTTTTAACATTTTTTTTTACTAGCTTTGCCAAAAATTCATTACAGGAATACATAAAAAATACAAGTAAAATAATAAAAATAAAACGTATAACAATTTCTTAAAGACAAAAGCAGCCTGCACAAAAAAAAAAAACAATAGCTTATTGTGGGTAGAAAGAAAAAGCTTTAGGTATTGTGTTTTGTGATAATGTGACGTACATTGTGGGTAATATTATCAGGAAGGATAGTAAAAAATTTGCTAGTTTAAAACTTTAGGATTAATTAAGAAAAGATTTAAAACAAAATTTTGTTTCTCCCTATTTAAAAAAAAAAATCTAGGTAGTATAAAATGATTTTTCAATAATGTAAACAATGTTTAAAATGAGACCAGAACCTCAATTAATTCAATTTAAAAAAAAAACCTATTTAAAGTAGACTTTCATTTTATTTTGGTTGTATTGACTTGTTAAACTGAAAGTGAAGCGACTTGTTATCATTAACTGATTTTGTGACACGTTTGGACCAATCGCCGCTTTAACGTTTACGAGAATACCGGTTTGACAGTTTTAGCGTGTCGGGACAGCATTTTTATTTAGCAGAATTGACCCTCTGATTGATGTGTGGTAGGGTCACATACAAAATTATTTATTATCAAGATTTAAAGCGTCAAATATTCAAAGGCCTTTTGAACTCGAGGTGGTGAGGGTTGCGGCCATCACAGGATGTTTTGTTGATAAAACAAAACTCTACTTCTATTTATTTTATAAAACTGATATCTCTTTGCCAAGATACGCAACATTCTGTCTTCGATAACGTTATAACAAAGAAAATTGTACTAACCGTGAAACCTCGTAGCAGGCAATACAAGTTCAAAAAGAACGAGCGCATCCAGGCGATGTTCAACGACTTCGACGACGTGCTGAGCGAGGACACCATGTGGCAGATATCCGAGGCGATCAAGCCTCGCGAGGGCCGCAGCCGTGCGCCCGACGTCGCCGCGCCCCCGCCCGCCGCCGCCGCCGCCGCCGCCGCCGCCACGTAGTGCGCCTGTAGTGTAGTGAGTACCGCCTGAATATATTTAAATGTGATATGTATTAACACAGAGTATATATACGTACGTACAGAGAAACAGCTTTCGTAGTACAATCCAAATTTGAAAATTTTGACGTCCCCTTCGACGGCCGACTATTTTTCCCACACAATCGTGGACACACCATGTGCAATGAAATCGAAAGCTAACTATGTAGCTGTTTATCTGTTCGTCTTTAATCTATGATATTAAGGCAAAGCACTGTAGACTGTACTAGTGAGTACGACATGTTAAAATACGAACGGTCAATGCCACTGTGCGAGCGGGACAGCATAATTGCTAAAAATAATCGGTTGTCTGTAAAGTCGGTTTACTGACGATAGTTGAACGTGACAATGTCATAAGAAAATATTGATGGATCGCTCACTCAAGTAGGAGAGAGACAGATGTCGAACGCTGCCGAACGCGGAGGCCGATTGTGCCTCTTTGTCGCTTGTTCCGCGCTCTCGCTTGCACTTCAAGCCTTAAATGGAACGCCTCAGAGCGAGTTAACGCCGCATGAGTCATGTTTTTTCGTGCGTGCAGTCGGCTCCATCGAATTATAAGACGTTGTCACGTCAAAAATAATTCATAATATAAACGAAATTAAAATGACATTATTTTTAGCTGGTACTGTACGCGTGTGAAATACACCACAGTGAATGGTTTCTTTTTGTTTATTAGTAATACATTAAGGTCCGATTTCACAATCTACTAGCAAGTGTCAGATAGTTTTTTTGTCGCTGCTCACTTAATACAGAGCGACAGAGACAAAACATGCAAATAAGCTATCTGACACATATCAGTAAATTGTGTAACAGGGCCTAAATATAAAATAAACTAATAAAACAATTTTTTTTTTCAGGTATAATTTGAATCCAAAGAAAAAAATCGTGAATCGAGGTAAACATGAGACTTATCTATGAGGAATTGTTTGAATTGATTTAGATTGAAGCAATGTGATTATCTGTCCTAAAAAAAGGCCTAATTATTGTTAATGTATTTATTGGTAATGCGATTTCATCTGTGATCGGTCGGATGATAGCCAGTCGGCTAGGTTTGATTGTAAGGTGTGCTAGTGTTGGTGTATTGTCAATAATGGCAAATCAGTAACTAACTTAGAGTACATATTTCAAACGCTCCATAATGTGTCGGTACGATATTTTTGTATGGATCTCTTCGCTTTAAATTATTATAATAGTAATAAACTGAGTTTTCAACAGTGCTTAAAGTGGTTAGTCGAATGCAAAAGAGAACCCCTAAAACGTCGTAACCGATAGCGTCGAATTTATGTTAAGCCACTTGTACTACCCTGTTGACTCGAATCCACAAGCCGTCGTCGTCTTTACATATCATTGTATGACTTTATAGATACAGATACAAAGTAATTAGATGTAGCTAAAACTTACTCTTGTAGCTGTTGTGATTCGCCATTAGTGATACAACTTAACATATGAAAGATAATAAATACATCGAATTAATGTAATTCTTTTGAATCTTTAAGGACAGTAGGGCAAGTTATGTAATAAGTAAATGACGTTTATCTTTCTCTGTATATTTCTAACGAAGCTACTCTATGGTGAAAGTGTGCTCACAAAATTGTTGGATTTTATTTACACAGGGCTTATACAACCCAGTGTAAAATAACCCCACGTGGAATTTATGTTGAAGTAATATTTCATACACAAACTTCAACAGCTATGGAAATGTAGAGCTTAACATCGTTTTAATACTACCCCCATTATTTCGATACTCGAAATTAGGCGTGGAGACGCCCAATATCAAAGCTCTCTTTGATATTGCTGATCTCGGTGGCCCTCAATATGTTACATATCACTTAATAAGTGTGTGCCAAATATTCATTATTAATGGAATTGCATTTAGAATACCACCCAAGAAAAATAAATTTTCCTTGTACAAAAATCTGGTCTTAGCTTATTTTATACGACAATGTTACGGTTGTACGACAAGCATTTATTTATGAGATACAACAATGTAAGAAGAACTGAAAAATAAAAACAACATTTGTGTCAAAGTACAAATGTAATATTGTTATTTTGTATGTCACTATTTAAACGACCTATCGTGTGCGCAGCCGCAGTGTTGTAGTGTAAATATGAGCGTAAGTTTTAAACACCTTCGAATAAAAACATTTGGATATATTTACATTCGTAAAATTAGCTGCTCAGAAAGACCTAAAAAGCTAAATAATATAAGTAATTTACACAAAAACTGAAAGTGCATTTAGTTTAATCAAAAACGAATAGCAATAGAAAAGTGCTTCATCACATATATAGAATAGTTTTATATATCTGGATTGTACAACTGTGCTATTATATAAATAGCACTATTATATACATTTTAGTATGAAATGTTCGTTATTTATATGAAAGCATCTACCGTGCACACTTCCGTCTAAAATTTTTCTGAAGCTGGGGATGTGTTCGTCTCATTAAATCTGTATATTCTATTTCGTGCTGTAGCTAAGTGTTATTATATTAGTAGAAATAGAAAACATCAAAACGTTTTTAATAACGGTATTGCGTACAGCTTGAAGTTAATACTCTATTGTGGCTTTTTGTAAATACGAACATAGGGTTAGAACGTACTTGTAGTTGGAAATCGGTTCAGATTTACCCTATATGAAAGTGCTGAATGGTGCTTACGGTTTAGCATAAGAACGTTTTTACATTTATCCGATACGATATCGGGCCGAATGAGAAAGACAGGAATTAGGGCCGGAATCCGGTAGGCGGGGGAAAATTTAGAGCATTGATAATAGAACTCTGCGCTAATACAATAGAGCCGAAAATCGAACACGTGAGTGTCGAGTCAAATTCAATGTTGTATATGATAACTTGACACTCGACACTTCCATTTTCAACACTATTGTATTAGCGCAGAGCCTTATATTTTAATATGGAAACGTACAACCGTCTCTTTTATTCGGTCCGATTCTATATCGGATCGGATAATAGGAAAACGATCAGACTTACTACGCACGCAAATATGTCTACAGCACAGTCGTGGACAGTAACATGTGAATGCGCATAGAAATATATACTTGTGGACACATCGAGTAAGACAAATACAACCAACATAGCTATTAGTTATACAAGCCTAACGAATCGTGGGAAAGAGACGATGAAAAATGGAAAGTTTTGTTATTTTAATGTCCGTTATCTATGACTTTGAATAATACCACTTTATTAATTTGGTAAAATATAATTTATTAGACAGTACTACTGATACCTGGCGGATTTTATTGTAACTTAAATGGTATAGCGCCATCTAAAGATCGAAGAGCAAAGACTAATTAATGCTTTTAGAGTTGCGCATTACTATGTATAGTATAGTCTATGCTCTATGGTGTACATGTTAGTGTTCACGACTGTGCTCTAGAGTCTAGGGTCTGGACGACTCTGCATAATGTAATCTAGCTATATAAAATTAAACTATTTATATATTTAGTTCTTTTGATACTCTATGAATTAAATTTCATTGGTGACTACATACTTATTTTATATTAATCTATTTCATATTATATTTTACGCGAATTCTTTGAATTATATTTAAAAATTTAAAAATGATAAATATTATTTTTGATAAACAGAAATTATATTTTTCCTATAACGTGCTGCCTACAAGGGAGCTCTTTATAAAATACTTTTGAGACCCAAACTTTTTTAAGTCTTGTTATGCATTCTTCTAAAGTTAGGTGCATTGAAGGCTACATCTTAGTGACATGATATTGGAATTAGTTAATATAATATTGCTAGCCAAAATTTTAATATTTTATCTGTTTTGAATTTGATAATAAATATACATTATTATTAATTTGATGTTGACATAACATTATGTTGCTTTACATAGCGGCCAACGAATGAATCTTGAACTGAAAAAAAAAAAACAGTTGTACCACTCAAACAATCAAAGCTCATAGTAGTTTTACAATAATAGGTAGTTTTAATAAACTAGAATTCACTCATATTAGATTAAGATTAACATAAACATGTTGAAATGTAACCAACAGAATCGGGATTCATATTTTAGTGATTTTACATTATAAGTATGTTAATAAGGTTGTCTTGTTTTTAAATAAAAGTTTAAAGTTCTTCTCATTCGTTGGTCGATGGCCAGCCTTTTACAACGACTATAATAAGACATATTCGTTTGCCTTAGACGATTGTTCTGGAATAATAGCAATAATTCACTATGAATGTTGTTACTGCACGTTTGTGATACTTAACTCGCTTGTGTTGACGTCCTAGGCAAATATATTAGACGAATGTTAGCTGTAAGCTTCAAGTAAACCCCATTCGGTCAGCTAATAGGTGTAGGTGATTATCATAGCAACGAGCACAATAACGAGTGGATCATGAACACGCCTTTGTTCTAAATCAAAGTAGAAAATAGGCCAAGTTTGTACCGCTATGATTGGGTAATGAATTCACAACCAAATGACAAATGATTCTTATTGGTTCGTTCAAGGCTGGGACTATATGATCCGGAAGGTCGGGGAAAATTCAGAGCATTCAAAATAGAACTCTGCGTTATTTTACAATAGAGCTGAAAATCGAACACAAGTGTCGAATTAAATGTCAAATATATGACCGCTCGATTCCGGGTCATAGTTTTAGTCCCAGCCTAGACTTAAGATTGTGACTCGGCAAGAATCTGCCACATAAGCTAGATAGCGTACGTTTGGCTGACCGGGGTAGGCCCGCATATTTTTTCCAATGGTCGTTGTGCTCGTTGACTCATAGAAATGACATAACAGATAACTTATAATCGTGTGAATAAGGCTTTAGACTTTAGTCGAGTATGAACTTCTAATTTGAGACTATTTCTATTGTATAAGAGAAATACATATTATACACAGTAGGATTAATATTATATGATTCCTCTTTGTGCAAAAAATTTCCTAATGAAATTAAGTAATCCCAAGTAAAATTATCTAGCTACATAAATCATTCATTAATTTATTTTGTGTAGTAGTAGAAGTAGTATTTATTATGTTTAAGATATTATTTATTTTGTATGTTCATCGCAACTATCCGTGTTTCGCTCTATTACAAGTAATTTATTTATTATTATTTCTTAAATGTATACAGGACATATGCAGTTATGTATACAAGACTAACGAAAGCAAATGTAGAGCAAATGCACATTTACAACTGAATAAAGATTATTCTTTTATTAAGACATAGCAGTAGTTCTCTTGTAGTATTAGCGTTGCCAGTGCTATGCCACTGTATGCATTATTTTTATATATTCATAATAATTTATACATATGTAGTAAGTAGGTTTTCGTTGTTGCGTGTTTTCTACAAGATAATATTGTCATTGTTTACAGATAGGTTTACAGCCGAACCCGGTACATACGGATTGCCTTAGGCGGATATTTGTGAAAATATAATTTGACATCGTATTATAAAAGAAAAAAATGTTGAAATTCAAAGAGCGTAAGTAGATATTGAAAATAAAAACTGTCAATTCATCATCTAACAGGATGTTCAATTAAGCTGGTATGTTAAAAAATATTTATCAAATGAGATAACTCCTCAGTATTTTAACCATATTATACGTGGTTTAAAAAACGTTTGCGAAGAGCCGCCTAAGCTACGTAGGTACATGTTATCGAGTAATCGGGGATGTCGTAACGATTCGCTAGTTTGAATAACGAGTGTCCAGGCAATAAACTAGACCAATATTTAGGATGATTTACAGTGCTTTATAGACGCTGATATCGTAGGTAGTCAGTAGACGTGTTACCATATTTACTTGTCAGGTACTAATGTGTTTATTTGCGTAATTTGTATTGATCGAGATGCATAGAAGAAGACTGCCTAAATAAATTGATTACTCAGTATAATCGATGTGTAAATTAGTAATTGTGTTTGTCTCACCCGCGATGTTGGGTTAATACAGTTGTGTATCAATACATTAATGATGTAGTTTCTGTATGCGAGATGCGTTTAAGTATTCTTTATCATTTTATTAAAATATCTTATGTTGAGATGAGATGAAATTGTCTAGGTGTCTTGTGTAGAATGTAGCTCTTAAAAATTTGCACTTTAAAAGCTGCATATCAATTATACATTTTAAATTATATAATACAAAAGTTTTCTCTGTACAAAATAATTCTTTTTTGATAACAGCATGATAAATTAAATGTTATAATTAGTTTTAATGCTATTGCAATAGTATAAAATGAAAATTATAAATTTTTCAAACGCATCTTTCATACGTTGTCTTAGAGAATACACAGTTTGTTGTATTAGCGAGTTCAGTATTATCATTTAAGTAATGCCATAATGTATCAAATGGATAATTTTATTTTATGGTTTAAATAAAAATAATTGTTTTTTTATACACTACTGTTGAAGTTTACTTTAGTATTTTATGTATTTACGTTTTATTTGTACAATATTCTTAACATACATTTATTACATAATGCATGCGTACTGTACAGATATATTTTTGTCAAGTTTTTTTGTAATTATTTTGTATTATAAATATAGCACATTATTTACAAAGTGATATGTTGTTTCAGTTATAATTCCGCCAAGTATTATTAATATTTATCTAGTTCCAGTTTGTTTCTCGTATGCAGACCATACACCATGCTTGCATAAAAATAATGGTGTATGGCAGTGGCGTGCACAGGATTATGACACTGGGTATGCGGCGAAGTACTCGGTCACAAAAACTTTTTCGTTTATAGATTTTTAGCATAGCTACAGCCAAGCGACGGATCTCTAAGTCGAAACCATGCCAACAGAGCAAGTCTTAAATGTACTACTATTCATGTACATCTTCTACGGCAACGCAGACAAAACAGCGATCGATCGTCGCGGCGGAAGAAATTCTAATAAGTAAAATAATAAGCATATTTTAAAATATTATAACTACTCACCAGTAGTCAGCTTCAATTTTCACATATTCAAGGTTCCGGTTACTTGAGATTACTATATCCCGATGTAAATAAACGCAAAATTTCGGCCACCTCAAATATCTTATCCAAGTGAGTGAGGCCGCGGAATAGAAATTATTTAAATCTGAATATCCCTAATCAGTCCACACAGTACTAGAATTACTAAATAATATGCAAGGAAAACAATATAATTTAATCGTGTGTACACAACCACACAGCCAGTTATACGTTTCGATATTCGAGCTACATTATTTTTTTGCTGGTTTAATTGTTGTAACTCGGGTACACACCTAACCTTTAGACAGAATTTGAATCTTTTCACTGAATGACAATAATTGTGAGAACTTGTTATTTTTAATTTTTAATAAACACACATTATCAACGCAAACCTCACAATCAAATAACATTTTAAAAAAATCAACAAACGCACTAGTAAAAGCAAATCACTACAATTATTTATAGAAACTCAGTAAGAAACTGTTAAATGTACACACTTTCAAACGTTAAAATGAAAAATCTTTTAAGAAAACTATAAATAAACAGGAGCGATTAAATTTTAAACAATGCTTATCACATGAAATATGCAATATGGCCCCCGCGAAACACAAAACGTTTCTTCTATTTAAACAAATAAAACCTTACTAAACAAAAATGCATAATGTGCATACGTGAATTATTAGATTCGCGTCTATATGCGATAGGCAACGAATAATTTCCGACAAGCCAGTTCGGCGGTTTTCGGAAGCGATCGGATAGCCGAACCGAAGCCGAGAGCCATCGCCTGCCGCTGGAGTTACCGCTATATAATCATGTCGATATTCATGGGTGTGTGCGTTTGCGATGTATGAAAATTACACATACATGCGATGATTTGTCCTGCAGAACGCAACGGCATGAGATGAGTTGCTATTTATATAATATTAGGTGTTTTTAAGTTATTATATTTTTTAAATTAATTTATTTACTATTAATTAAAGTCATCTAAAGCACTGCATTTCTGCCTACAAGGAGCGCACGCCCCTGGTGTATGGCCTGCATTATGTATTTTGTGACTTTTATCGATAACCTATTAAATTACTTAATATTATGTACGACTAAAAAACGTACCTTTTTAGCGAACAGCCAACGACGAAGCTCATAAAATACCTGTAACCAAATATGTTTGTATTTAGTTTACATATCAGTTACTAATTGAACGAGAAGGTAGTTTAGTCCCAGCGGGATTCCTAAGCGATAAACGAAGTAAAATTAAGTGTTAAGATAAAAAAACAGCATGGGAGAGTTAAAATTACCTACTTGCCTATGTAAATGTCGAAATTCTACTATATAAGAGGGCTGACAAAGAATAAAATGAACTTGGTAGCACACAGCTATTAGGAGTAAGACGTAGAGGAGTATAACTTAATTCACTCGGCATGTTTTCATACATTTTACTACTAGTTTTCATAAAATCAATAAACACAGCTCCTCTGATTGAAGAATACGGTTTTTATGAGGATGGTATGTTGTTTAATTATTTTCCTAAGAAACTTAAAGAGGTGACGAGTGGGAATATGCGGGAATTACATAGGTCGATTTTCGCCGCGCGGCGAGTCGCTTGTAAAATCGCCTTGTCAATTTTGTAGGCAAAATTGCCGAATTGTCACTGAAACGCACGACGTATGTATGTGCATCTTGACTCGACGTATGTGTATCCGTGTAAATCTCCCAATAGATTATATTAATGAAAGCCCTAAAAGCGGTTAATAGTGATACTCCAACATAGTGAAAAACTAGGATTGCTAATACATTTTGCAGTGAACAGTGTCGAAGCAGAACTAGGTGACTATTTCGAAGGCGATATAGTGCTAAATCCAGAACAGAAGGCAGCTATTGCGACCGCGCAGGAGTCCCGGAACGGTCTACGCGGGGGCGCCAAGCGGTGGCCCAACCAAACTGTTGTTTACTACATAGAAGAAGACGACTTTGGTGGGTCACTTTTGATTCTATAACAATGGTAACGTAATAAAATCTCAGTAACCCTGAGATATGGACCGTTGGTAAAATTATAGCGGCGTGTTGTTGAAATAGACATTTTTCGAGATTATCAGACCATGCAAGAAAGCCCTTAGTGACCAAGGTGGAGCTCTCACTGTGTTTTGTACCTATAGGTTGGTACCTATAGGTACAAAACACAGTGAGAGTCAATAAGTTGGTACTTATTGACTCTTGCTAGATATTACCTATTCGCTTGCCTTAGCTTGGGAAGAAAATATACCCAATAATTTGTATACAAAACGTGAAATATTGTATACAAAACGTAAATCTCCTAGGATCACCTTGGGGCGATACTTACTTAAGGTACTTAGTTATCTTTTTTCTAACTTAGTGAAAATTTGTTTTAGGTAGGACATCGCAACACTAATTTAAAATTATATATTAATTTAAATAATTATGTATTTTAGAAGGAATAATGAAAATATGGAAAATTACAAAAAATTGTCATTCTACTTACTTATAATAATATTTTTTTAAATAGATGAAGAAGAAATCGAAAAAATAAAAGTGGGAATGGAGAACATAGCCAAACAGTCGTGTATCAAATTCCGTGTTAAAGAAAACGATGAACACGCTGTATTAATAAAGGTAAAACCCAAAAATCAAACTTGAATCTTCGTACGTAAATAAAACGAACGTTCTTATGTGCAGTCACCAACACAATACCACCACATGTCGACCTTACTCTTATCACAATAAGGTTTAAAAGTGGTACCTATACAGCCTACACTGCGTGTTTCCATCGTACTTAATGCAAGTCATCGCAAAGTCCCTGTCCGAATAAGCGTGTTATATTATGTTTTGTGTACGTTACCGGATTACTGAATATCTATCTATATAAGTATTTTGACTTGTTTGAATGTGAAACTAAAAACAAGTTTAAAGTGGGACGGAATGTTTTCGCGTCATATTACTACTTAAGTATTGCCAAAACCGCGTAGAAAGTAAAGGAACTACTTTCATCCAAAGATTTAAACGTTAAATTACTTAACTTTTATTGGAAAATGCACTACTTATTTCTAAAATCCACCTAGTTACATCAAATAGTAATATTAGGTCATTACATATGAAATTGTCGTTTTGTAGAAGGAACATAAAGTCGATTTTATTAAACATAGGTAATATATTTATATAATCAAAGTATTTTTTGCTATCTATGCACTTTTGCCATCTCATAGGAAGATCATTGATTCCTTTACTAAAAAAACCATTCGGACAGGAATCAATAAAATCTTTGAAGGCGCTTTGAACTGCCCCATCGGAGTTGAATTTTTTCCCTTGCAAGAAGTTATCCAAATTTCTAAAAAAAATGGTAGGTAATCTGTTGGAGCAAGGTCCGGGGAGTACGGTGGATGTCTTAGACATTCCAATTGAAGCTCCTCTCTTGGTAGCCGTCTGTTGTGCAGTGTGTGGTCTAGCGTTGTCCTGAAACAGCAGTGGCCTAGAGCGAATGACCAACCTCGATTGTTTAGCAGCTAGCTTTTCCATCATGATTTGCAGTTGCTGGCAACAGACATCTGCCGTAATCGTCTGGCCAGATTTAAGAAAGCTGTAGTGAAAGACACCGGCACTAGTCCACCATACGCTCCCAAGTCACTTATTTTCGCATCGGGCAGGCATTGGCTGATTCGCCAGGGTCAGCCATTGCGATGAGCGTTTCCGATTATCGTACAGGATCCACTTTTCATCCCAGGTGATAATACGATTTAAAATCCTTTCATTATTGTGCCGATTGAGTAATGTAACGCAGCAGTCGACGCGCGTTTGTCTGTTTGTTGCACTCAATTCATGAGGTACCCACCTTTCAAGCTTTTTCACCTTCCCAATTTGCTTCAAGTGGATTAAAACAGTTTTATCACTAACACCGCAGCCTGCAGCTAATTCGGACGTGGTTTGCGATGGTTCTGCTTCCACAATAGCCTTCAATTCTTCATTATCAACTTTGGTCTCCGCCACGGGGCTTGTTCTGCAGGTCGAAATTTCCAGAACGAAAACGTTGGAACCAAAAACGCACTGTGTTTTCTTTTGCGATGTGTGTATGGCACACATCATTAATCCTTCGAGCCGTTTCTGCAGCACTGGTGCTACGGTGGAACTCGTACTCGAAAATAATACGATATTTCAAGTTTTCCATTTTGTAAACAGTGTGACGGAAAGAAAAAACCAAAAGAGGAAAAAACAAATGAATTACGGTTTTCGAAACACAAATTCATGGGTAAATAGCGGTATGAATTTGAAATTGGAATTCCTAACGAAAGAAGATATATTTGAGATCAAAGTGGCCAGTACGACAAAACGCCAATTTCATATGTAAGGACCTAATATAATTCAGTCAATATAATATAATTAATATAATTCGGTCAAAATATAATGGGTCTTAAAAGCGTTTTTAGTCCTCCCTAGTCACTGTAATCATTTTAATAGATTACGGACGCTTTTACACCACGTCATTCTCGTCCTTCACGTTCTCGAAGAACTTGTTTTACGGGTACCAGACAACATAAATATATTTGAGATTTTAATTATATTATACACATTTAATACACATCCATGACCCAGAAACACAGAAAACTTTTTGTTCCTTCTGCAGGATTCGAACCTGCGACCTCCGGGTTGAGCGCCGACGCACTAACCACTGAGCCACAGTCGTCGTCAAAACTGTTATAACTGAAAGAAATTTTCAGGGGTCAGCAAGTGGATGTTTCTCGAACGTTGGCTACAGCACCACCCACGATGAGGGCGAGGAACACCAAGTGCTGAACCTTGCTCGCGGCTGTTTCAAGCACGGTACTGTTGTACACGAGATGCTGCATACTATCGGCTTCTACCACATGCAGAGCACATATGACAGAGATGACTTCGTGGAGATTGTCTGGAAGAATATTAAAGCAGGTAACAGCTGCGTGGGGTTCCTATAAGTCCATTACTATCGACTTCACTTACCTTTTGGAGTCCCTCAAACAAATCCCAAAATAGCGTAGAAACAGATACAGGCACGCGACTCCCAATGAAGAAGAACCAGCCTTCGGCACTGGTAGGTAATGCCCCGTTTTTAAAGCTATTACGCGATATCTTAGGTTAGGTACTTTAGGCTATAAATATTTTTGTATATATGCGTAAGTATAAGTACTTATATAAAACGTGTACTTATTTTAAGGCACTGAACACAACTTCGCGAAGTACACCAGCGACACTGTTACTGACTTTGGGGTTCCGTACGACTACGGCAGTGTTATGCACTATCCCGAAACCGCATTTTCCAAGAACGGGGAGAAAACCATAATTCCCACACTGGTAGGCAAACAATTCGTTAACTGACACGGGCTAGGCCCTCAAAAAGGTAATAAATACGCCAATGATAAACTCTACCAGCTATGCTACCAATAAAATATGGAGATATTTACCTGGCGTCAGCTTCGATAAGCCGAGATCGTCAGATTCGATAATAACGAATTTCAGCCATTGTTGACGCCATTGTGGTGTCCTAGTCAGCGAAAGTTGCTACGGTCTCGTGAAAATCAACTAGATCCATTACGATCTATTATGATCTATTATTACAACCATATAATCACATCACTTTTTGGACAGTGAGTGACCTAATGAATCCTCAGTCTATACATAACTGATATTTCAAAAACTACTTTTGATAAACAAATTACTAAGTAAGTCACATTCGAGGGTAGTTTGTGAAACGCTGTCATGTTTTTTTTTCAGGAAAACGTGCAAATAGGTCAGAGAAATGGACTGTCGGAAAGCGATATCATTAAATTGAATAAAATGTACTGTGAAGTTTCCAAGGAAATTCCGATTAGCTACATTGATTAGCTACTAATTGGATTAAGATTTGTAAGAAAGGCATTTCACGCTTAATTAATGATTTAACTTAATCTTATCTATTGGTATTCAGTCATTTCTATTTTCTAGTAACAGTGTAGTCAACCTACTTTTTTTTGAGAATAGATACCCTACTTATAGTTTTTGTTATGAAAAGGGAAAAAGTTATTAGTAATAAGAATTGACTATTATTTACCTACCTAACTTCCTTTCACACGTAAACAAGTTTTATCATCGCAATTCAAATTTTGCTTCGGATACTTAAATCTATAGGTATCTTACATTTGGATTTCAATATGAAAATTAATTGAAAACTAATTTAAGTCAGAGGTACCTAGTCTTTATGTAGATATTTATTAAATTGGTTTACATCAGCGATATAAAGCTAGAGCTGCAGTGATAAAAGATATATCTTTCGCCACAAATTATAATTTGTGGCGATCGATTTCATAAAATGTACATTACCGTATCAAATCAACAGTTGTTATAAATATTGGCAAATTCCTATTGTGTCGTTTGTGCCAATAACGGAAACGAACATGTTACACTTTCAAGGCCGGGTTCGGACAAATTGCGCGGCGTATTGGGACAATTCTGAAATCGGGCCTTTTCGTTAAAATAACTCGAGCAGCGAATTGGGCAACTTGCTCTTGCACGGGAGGAGTTGTCCGCGCGTGGCGCAACCGCTGCAGTCTACCGCCAACACCTTGTGAAATGGTCGCAACGAAGGCTATATTTATTCCCGATCGGACTAGATGGGTTTTGTTAGACAAAAACTGCACAGTGAAGCGCAAAAAGTATTTTATGTCGCGTTAATTACAATGTTGCCAGATAACTGTTAACATGACACACATCCTTTGCGCGCGAGCGAACATTTGAACGTTTTTCGTGGATATTTTAGATTTTTAAAATGAGAATGAAGTGGTACAGTTTTTTTGTTCTGTATAATGTGTGTGCGATCAAGTGTCATTCGATAGCGATGAGTGAAATAGAGGATTTTAGTAACTTTTTAAAGGAAACATCACAGTTGGACCAAAATGTAAAAAGTAAGTACCTACCTTTACCTAGCACTTTTCACGAGTTTTTTTTTTTACACTAAATCGATTTGAACAACTTCTTCAACAATTTTTAATAAAGTTAATGATATCAATTAGCGCAAAACCAACAAAGAGTACCTTGAAATTAATTATTTCATTTATGTTATGTAGGTAACAAAACATTAGGAAGTGTTAACTGTAGAATACTTGGGGATTATATTTTATTCCATACAATAAGTAAGTAGTTATTACTGATATTTAAACTCATCTTCGTACATCGGAAGAGGAAGTTTCTTTAATATTTCTCAGAGGAGTAACTTTACCAAATATCAAGATGTGCTTAAAATTTAAATATTTACTAACACAACAGTTAATTTTGCTATCTTTTACACTATACCCATCCGTGTTTACAGGTTAGTAATGAAGCAATTAATTTAGAACCGTATTAGTTTAGCTTTATAGCAAAAATAACTTTATTGTGCATGTTAAAATTCACAGTAAAATAATTATTATATCTAAATATATCACCATCATGGGGAATATATATTTGCCTCCTAAGAAATGACCCATTGCTTTCCAAGGTTCGTATCCTGGTAACGATTACGACGACGATGAAGCCATCTCGGATGACGCCTGGGAGGAGAGCGGCAAGTTCGAGGGAGATCTCATTTTAAACGAGCGGCAGAGACGCCTAATAGTCGCCAACGTCGCCGAAGGTCTCGCCCGCAACGGCCTCACAGATACCACTAAAAGATGGCCGAACAACGAAGTCATCTACTTCATCCAGGCGGAGCATTTCAGTAAGTTGATGTGCCCTATAATCAATAATCCCATTGGGTTCACGTCTCTTTATGGGACGATGGCTATATTTTTATCATTCTTCCTAATAATAATAATCTATACAAATACCCCCTTAGGCACTAATAAAAATATTTACACAACGAATAAGCTATTCAATAATATTGTC
Organism: Phengaris arion; assembly: GCA_963565745.1. Classification (NCBI taxonomy): domain Eukaryota; kingdom Metazoa; phylum Arthropoda; class Insecta; order Lepidoptera; family Lycaenidae; genus Phengaris; species Phengaris arion. The sequence continues at coordinate 13,759,770 of OY751440.1, read as the reverse complement.
TTTGTCTGATACGTTGGAAAAGTCACTTGATAGACAAAGACAGCAACATTGAATTGCTTATCCGTCGAGTAAATATTTTTATTAGTAACGGGGATATCTTAATGTGCATAAAGGAGAGACTTGATTATATTATGTTTATTTGTCTGTATTATATAGGCTCTGATTTTTGGTTCGATTTTGATGAAATTTGGCACTAGATATTATAGAATAGACCGTGGGGTAAGGACTTATAATACTTTTTATGTGAGGTTCCCGCGGGATTTCCTTCACACATGAAGTCGTGAGCAACATCTATAATAATAATACTATAATATTATAGTATAGGTATATACCTAGAAAAGAATATATGACAAACCCAATCAAGATACATTGGCAGTTTTTGACCCGCTGTTTAACAAACCAAAATAAGGTCCTACTATTAGATTCTACAATTTATTTTAATATTTTATTTGTATCTATGGTCGCCGTGGCTAATTGTTTCATCGTAAAATTTAACAGAGTTGTTGTTATTCTTTTGTTCCGTAATAAGCTAACTCCGAATGCCCGTAAATGGATAATTTTTTGACTAAGTTTTAGCACACCTACAAGATCCTAAAGAGCATAGGTACTTGGTTTGAATAGTCGTCATCAAATGCTAACAATTTCCTTGTAGAAAAGCGTGTGGTAATGTCTAACGCCTGTTATAATTCAACACAGTTTCTTACATCGCGAGCCGCAATCTAATTGGCTATTGTTTATTGTTAACAACTTTCCAAGCGAGCTTGTCGGGTGATATATTAAACCTCCTGATGTGCAATTTCACTTTTTATTACCTACTTCGATTGAGTAGGTGCCTATAATTTCTGCAACTTTATGATTGAGACACCTGCTGTAAAAAATTTCACAAGCAGTCATAATGCCTTACTTAATTGTCGCGCATAAAAAGTTACGCTGGTGCTAATAAAAGCTTTGATTAAATAGAACTTCACTATAGTCATGTTTGCCTAAAAAAATTTTTTTTCGCCTATTCGATGTTAGACATGTTATATTTATTAACACGTCTAACATTTTACGTTCGTAAACGTTCGACAATTAAAATTTACAATATGAAAGAGCGATATATCGGCCCGTGACGTCACGAGTTGCTACCACCATACATTTGTCATTACAAAATGTATGGCGGTAGAAACTTGTGACAAATTGTTTTTGAAATTTTTAATCGCGTCAATCTAAATACCTATTTCTTTTAGATTTATGTACCTTTTATCGACAATTTTAAAATTTAATTAAAAAAAATGTGAAATTCCACACTAGGCAAGAGGCTACTTTTAGTAAATTGCCAATAGTTAATCGAGTGTTGTATTTCCAACCGATTTTGGTCCGACATGTGCAATGTGCGTTGCACTATTGCAATCAGTAGGTACGATCCATCTTTCGCCTTTAATCGGTCACCGACTGCTATTATTATCAGCTATAGGTACCTACCAATACTAAAGATTCCGAACTCACGTTCAGTAACTTATTCTCGCAACCTAATGAATTAATGTAAAACTGATTGCAGCAAGCGACCAGATCCAGGCTATACAGGATGGCATAGATGACCTCGCGCGGTCTTCCTGTGTGAAGTTCACTCCGTATAAAAAGGGCGACAGAGACGCAGTTGTCATTCAGGTATCTAACATGTAAAGAGAAGATTCTGTTTTAACTCGCCATTGGCCACAGACTGAGGTGCATGTACTTATAAACAGAAGAAAATTTTGATAGTTTGCCCTGTTTAGTGTTTTGACCTTTTTTATTGCAATTTATGGGGGAAATATTATACTCAATGATTAATCATTAGCCTACTTCTAACAATAAAGCATGCTAAGATATCCCAAATGGAAAATACCTTTTTTCAGGGAAGCAGACGCGGCTGTTTCAGCCAGGTCGGCTACCAAGGAGGTTATCAAGTGTTGAACCTCTCCGGTCGACACCCAGTGGGCCGTGGCTGCTTTCGCCATGGCACGGTCGTGCATGAGCTACTACACACGCTCGGCTTCTACCACATGCAGAGCAGCCACGACAGGGATGAATACATCGATATAATATGGGAGAATATCGTCAGACGTAAGTGTATTATGTATTATTGTGTATTACATGCTTTTATCGTAAAGGCGGAAAGAAGATGGTATCAAAAAACTGCTTCAAGATGATTTTTTTCGCGTGGTGGCGCTAGCGGCCAAGTTACGAGGTGGCAAAGTCGAAAGTCGAAAAGAGGACATCAAAATCTATAAAATTACAATTTTTTATTGTGTTTCAGCTGCCCGACACAACTTCCGCAAGTACAACTCGTTCTCTGTGTCTGATTTTGGCGTGGGCTACGACTATGACAGTGTGCTACATTACAGTCGCAAAGCGTTCTCATCTAACGGACAAGACACTATTGTGCCAAAACAGGTGAATACTTTTTATTAAGTACTATATTAAGTACTACGTCGTTGAATTCCATCAAAATATATAAGGCTCGGACTAAATTTGAGCTTGGTCTAAGCCTAATGAAAATGGAGATATTTAATAATTCCAAACTGAATTTTGTTTTTCAGAGTGGTTCTAATATCGGCCAAAGAGTGGGTCTCTCCGATAAAGATGTACAAAAATTAAATAAAATGTATTGCGACGCAGACTCCGAAGTTTTGGACGAAAATAACGAACCAAAGAAACCTGAACCCAAAAAGAAAGCAAAGAACAGACCATTCGAAGGCCACGGGATAGGATATCAGCAAGGTAAAACTGTGGTTATAAAACTTCCTATGAACCAAGCGGTGGAGCATTCACCACAAATTATGTATTATTTTAGTAGCGCGCCGAAAGTCGTGCAAGAGGCGTTTGATCAAGGATTTGGAACTGGAAAAGAAATAAACTACAGCTATCGTCCGCCGATCCCGCCCATTTACGAGAACAAAGTTCCTAACGTACAAAATATTCAAAATCCAAAAGATGCAGAAATTGTAATGAACAACAAGAAGAGCGAAACAAGTGAAAACGATGAAGAATTAAATGACGCCTTAAATAGATTTGCTAATATATTAAAATCCAAAGAAAATCATTACCCACCAGCGTTTAATTATGATTATAGCAAATACATGAATCCAAAAAAGAAGGAAGAATACTCGCCATCAAGGGTTACAACATCTTACAATGTCGACAGCGAAGCTGATAAAGAAAATCTTGACAGTCCATATATTCAATATGGATCACATGAAATAGAAGATAAAAATCAATACTTCATAAGACCTCAAAAACTATGGATACGCGATCATAATAAGGAAACTGATTCTGTAGAAGTTATCTATCCGAGAGATTATGAATTTATTCCAAGTGGTAACAAACATAACTATAGTATAGTGTATGATCCAGAACGATTCGGTTTTCAAAATGTATCACCGATGCGGTTAGTTCAAATTAAGGGATATAATAAGAGAAACCTAGAATTAAGACCTAGAAGTAATAAGCCATTTAAAGATAATAAATTCAATACTATATATTCTAGAGATCAAAGCAGTGATATTAATAACCAAGCACCTATAACGTATAGTTACTCTAATCCTGTGGATTATTTGTGGTTAACTACAGGAAGCCCTGATTATTACAAAAAAGAATATCCTGACTCCGCCGAGGTTTATAGATAGGTTATGTTTCTATTTCTTGAATATTAATTATGTTACCAGCGTTTAAGTAAATTAAAAAAAAAATTGATCATGTACCTATTATGTAAATATTATAATGTTTTAAATGTCTGAAGTTTTTTTTTATCATTGAGTGTTTAATCTTTTTTTTAACTGCATAGCAGTTTGTCGTAATGTCTCCTTGTAAGTATATTTTTTGAATCTATAATATTTTGAATTACCAGGGTAGTCTTAATATTTTATTATACTTAATTTAAAAAACCTATACCTTCATAAACCAGATAAACCTATTCCTTATTATTCTTTTTAGTACTTACCTACTATTATAGTTTGTAAATATTTTAAATAGATTTTAGATACTATTGTGAAGCTGATAAACCTATTAATACAAATTATTCCAAAGTTAAGTGTCGCAACTCGTACTGAGTAGGTACATAAAACAATAATGCTTTAAAGAATGATAATATTTATTTGCAAGAAACAACAGGCTTTTGCTGTTTCCATGTGGATGGATCATACATTCGTAAATCATGATCATGATCTATCCACATACTAACGTATCGTAATTTCTTTGCCGCGATGTTAAAAAGAAAAATTAGTGTCAGTATCATTAATTCACTTGACATTGACAAATCAATATTTTTAATTCTATTTCCATGGTCAAAATTGTGAAGTAGAAATTTGTAATTTGTTTAATTAGTTTTATTTATTAAAGAGTTGCGAAATGATAATATGCCATACATTTTAAGGCGTATTTCCATAAGAGTGCAGAAGTCGGTGAAAAAAGTTTAGAAATGACTCAACACTTACGGTGACAAAAATAAAACTATGATTGTTATTGTTCACTGCAAACTATTATTATTTTGATGGGTTGTGCTGCATCACACTTGAATAAAACTATGTCATTGTTCGGCAATCGCTCTCAAGATTCCCAGGATATAAGAATTAAAGAAATCGAAAGGAAATTGTACCTAGCGAAAGAGTCACCTGATCCGGAGTTCGACATATCAGATTGTCAAATGCGTCAACTCCCAGCCGGTATATTTTCAATATGCAAGGTATTTCGCAAAGACTATTTATATCTGCAGAATAACTGCTTGACCTCATTAGAAGAAGGTGGCCAACTACTAGATCTGCGTTTGGTTAAAATACTCAACATAAGTTTCAATAATTTTAAACACTTATCTAACAATATAAGGTATTTAACTAGCCTAACAGAATTTTATATTCAAAACAACTTCCTGGAAAGTTTGCCTGATGGTATAGGACACTTACAAAGCCTTAAAATTTTAGACATGTCAAACAATAGATTGAAAAGCTTAAATCCTGAACTAGGTAAATTAAAATATTTGTCCAAATTAAATATTTCTAAAAACGAAAATTTACATGAACTCTGTCCAGAACTCTGTTATGCGAATAACATTACACATATTGAATTAGATGTTGATTGCATTTTATTTCCTTCTATTGAAGTTACCTCACAAGGTACCGAGGCAATTAAACGATTTTTATGTAAACACATGAATGTTGAATACATTGCACCTGTCTTGAGCACCCCTGACACATTGCCCGTGCAAACATCGAGCAGGTCTGGTGCATTCCAAAATCAGTTAAAGTTTATCTGGGAGGAACAAGAAGCTATTTCAAAAGAACGTGAGGAGAAAATCCACATGCACAATCAGCAACAAAGAGAGAAATTTTTATCAAAAGTCCTACAAAGCCAACAAAGCCTTGATAAAGAAATAGCAAAAGCTCAGGAAACGAGGGAACAAGAGAGGCAAAGACTTTTTAAATGTATCCAAGAGAATGAAAACTCAATAAAATGTTTGCTCAAAAACTTTATTCAATCTGATAGACTGAAACCGGAAATTATTCAACAGCAACTGGCTTACGAGCAGGCCGAACATGATCATCTGTTGGAAATAACAAGGAAAAATTATGACAACATTAGAAAAACTGATATTGTGAAAGCAACTGAGCAACTTATGGAAAAAGATAATTTAATTAAATATTATAAAAAACATTACACTGATAACCTAAATAATATGAAGCAGGATATATTGTTAAAGGAGACAGAAGGAGCAAATAAGTTGGCTAACATATTGTATGCCAGAAATGAAAACAGGTCAGGAATGATTCAACAGCTTCTTGAGGACCAGGACTTACAACAAGCGGCTGTTGCTTCTCTGCTTGATAGAGTGGATGCCAAGAGTTGGAGTTTAAATCAAGAGATATCATTTGTATCCTCACATTTAGCAAAACTCAGTACTATAGAACAGGAGAAGAAAAAAGTACAGTTAGAATATAATTTCAATGATCTCCTACAGCAAAGGATAGAGCTAGTCAATCTTCTGGATGACTTATTTAAGCAAAGGTCTAAAAGGAGACAACAGCTACTTGACACATTAAAGGAAGCTGAAAGTGAAACACCAACAAAAACAGACTTTTGGTTACGAAGTTACCAGAAACTACTCAACTCTGCCCCCAAAAGCTTATTTGATATTGGCAAATTAGACCCCATATTTGCTAACTATCTAATTCAAGAAGGCGTAATACATTGTCTACCATTCCTTGTAAAGTTCATTTTCTCTGGAAAACCTTTGGTGAATATTTCGAATGAAGATCTAAAGCAAAATGGTGTCACTCTTACTACAGATAGAGAGAGTATACTGAGAGCAATATGTCAATATGTAGACTCAAAATCTCAGGGAGTAGATGAGATGGCTTTGCCAAGTGCACCATCTATGTCGATTAATGACAATAGTTATTCTGGTGTTCTCAATGAACATGAAGAAGACGATACAGAGAGCGCTGAGTGTGTAATTTGTATGGATTCAAATCCCGAAACAGTATTTGTACCTTGCGGTCACATGTGTTGCTGTCAAGCCTGCTCCAAAAATGAACTTGAAAATTGTCCAATGTGCAGAGCAAGAATTGAAAGAACAATAAAAGTACTGCTTGTATTGTGAAAGCACACAGAAACTTTCCCTAAAACGAATTACTGTTCTAGGGGAAGACTTTAATATACACTAATAATTCGTTATTTAATAATAATGAAGAAATGAATATTTATGTAATGGTCCATTTAGTATTATGTATTATTAATTAATAGGAAATTTTTTGATACTAATATAGAAAGAGAACGAAAAGAAAAATCATAACATTCCTATATAACAACAAAATATGGTTTGTTTTCATTAAAATATTATGTACTTTTATGTTGAAAAGAGATATTTATTTTAGTTAATATATTTTTTAAATTTAATAAACTCACTATCTGGACTAGACTTGATATAAACATAAAAATAGTAATGATCTCTAGATGTTTATTTCGTTGATTTGGTTATTTCCTGTATAATTATGTAAAAAATCTAAATTACTAATCTATAGTACTAATTCAATACCAATTATTGGATTGCCTTTGCTAATTCAATTAGACATTGTGCCTTTTGATGTCTTTTGGATTGTTGTTTTATATAACTTTTAAATACGAGATTATTGTTACATTGTAAACTTACCCCTTTACTAATAAAACTATTTACACAACCGATTAGATATTCAATGTTGCAGTCTTTATCTGATACGTACATTGGAAAAGTCACTTGACAGATAAAACCAGCAATCTTGAATAGCTATTTAATTGTGTAAATATATTTATTAGTAGGACGATGTAAAATGTGTATATATGGCTGTGATACTGTTGTTCTAGCGCGAGGAAAATTCTTTATAACTATTACATGTGGTGGCGAAATGTAACAAAAATGGAGTAGGTTACTTGAAATGCTAAGAGATCTCGCTATAATACGTCTAGTGGTGATATGCAGCTATGTAGGCAGTGCCGGATCAAGCCAGCGCCTGTAACAATGACTGCGGCCCCCCCAATGCGGGGGGCCCGTAGCATTTGCTACATCTGCTACTAGGCTAATCCGGCGCTGTATGGAGGTATGCTAACACCAACTATAGTAACAACTACTGGCGGCGCCACCGTGGTGACTTCGTGGGCGAGGACCATAAGAATAATGGTTTAAAAAAAGCTTGATGTGTTGTTTACACATTTTTTATTTTTCATCTTTAATTAATTTATACACTATTTAATATTTTAATTTTTATATAATATAACACTATTTTCAAGCAGCTATAATCTTATATTGTAAACAATCATAATTGAGTCATAACTTTAATTCAATTCGCAAATCACAACTGAATAAATTATTCCGAATAATGTAATTAGTATAAGGTAGTTACGTTTAGTGTTTTAAGACAAAATATACATAGTAACAAATATTTATTTCAATGTAGTCGACAAAATGGTTGAATACCCCTGATTCATGACTTGATTGTAAAATTTATTACTTATCACTGCCAGTTTTAAAATATTTTACCATATTTACCGTTTCACTATGTATACTTGAAAATAACCATAGAAAAAAGTGAAATGCACAGCACAATTTACTGAACTAGGGATTTATGCTCGGTTTCTGAAGTGAAATTGTCGTCAGTTTTCGTTAGCGCTATTGGTCCGATAACTTATTGTGTAAATTGCGTTTTTGATAAAAAAGCGTCAATTTAAACGAAGTTTAACTTAACTGACCAATGTGGTCCGTTTATCGATTCCATAACTCCTAATTATTGACATTGATATATGTCGCTGACACAGAAAGGAATTTAAAAAACTTTACAGAAAATGATTATTTTTCTTAGAATTTATTCAAGTGATGTAAAATCACTCTATTATCACTATACTAATTATTATGCATTACATTATTCAAAATATATTAAATTATTAATTAATCACAATTCATATAGTATAATATTTAATCTATAATGTGTTATTTAAGAAATAATAATTTTAATACATATAATTTTGTGTTTCATGGTCTATTGAGATTTTTTCCCCAAAAGAATACTGCTGCCATGTACAATATTTCAAGTATCTACACACGTTCCAATTTACAATCACTTTACGAAAAAAATATTAAACACACTGGCTTTCATGTTAGACTACGCTTGTTGTAATTTACCATTTCTACTAAATACTAATAGGTAATACCTACATTATTATGTTGTGGTTTATTTTACATTCCAATTTCCATAGTACAGTCATAAGGACATACATACAGACACACTAAATTCATATATGACTAACTTAATATGTAAACATTTATTTGAAAACCTATAAAAGTGTACCTACTTATATAAATTCTGATTCTACTGGATTCTAGAATGTAATACTAACTATATTTTTATTGTAATACGCTCAAATAATCTATAATAATATTATTATAAAAGTATTCATATTCACTTAGTTTTACTTGTTAGTAGGCACCATCGTGGATATTAGCAGTGCATCACATCGAATCCATATAGCTATAATATTAAGGTCGAAATGCGGTTGAAACATTCGTGGATGTTTTTAAGTGTAACATTAATTTATGTTTCAGATTGCATTATGTCATCTAGTTTGTTGTCATTGGTCTACCTACACTCTACAGCCTACTGATATCACGAATGGCTTCTATTTACTAGCTTTATCATATTTTAGCATTCCTTTTTTTAATCCTCCATCTTGTTTATTGGAATAAAAAAATTAAAATAAATTGACGCGTTTTTTTTATTATTCTGAAATGTTTTCAGCATAGGTGAAAATGAAATTTTCAGAAATAGGTGGCTTTATTGATTGGCCTAAAACCGATTGCTTTGTAGGTAAACTTGCTATAATTATTATTAGTATGTTAAATATGAAGTAATTAAGTATTCTTGAAAAGGACCATGCAAAAAATCGTTCCCATCCACCAACAGAGTGCTGTGTGCGTTTTTCTTTCCGCATTCGATCGAGAGCACGTTTGGCGTTTACTAGGAATTTGTATGTGATTTGTGCAGCGCCACCTAGTTGTAAGCTCACAACACTTACGACACAACTAGGTTAAATTACATACAAATTCCTAGTAAACGCCAAACGCGCTCACGATCGAATACGAAAAGAAAAACTCACACTTAGCACGCTGATTTCAAACCTATTTAATTTACTAGCTTTTGCCCCGCTATTTATTAATTAGTATGGCGATATCCATCTCAGGAGTGGGGTTTTGACAGAAATTGAAATGTTATATTTTTATTGTTTTTCAATAGCGGCCCACTGCAGCTTCGCACGGGTGCAATGTATTATACATATAAAGCTTCCTCTTGAATCACTCTATCTATTGCTGAAAAGTGCAGTAAAATCCGTTGTAAGGCTTAAAAGATCTAGGCGAACAGGGAACTGAGCGACTTAATTTTAAACTTTAATTAAGATAGATTTGAAATCTGTGGGGGGTGGAGGAAGACACTGCCCATACAGTTTTTTGCATGGTCCTTTATTTAGTTATTTTTATAGTATAATGTCTTGCGGCATCCTTTTATGTGAAAACTCCGCAGACATTAATATTTTTGAGCTACAGAAGCGAACTATACGGTCTTTTTATAAAATGTCATCCTTTGAATCTGAGAGAAAAGATTAAAGAAATAAGTATTCTGACTGTCGCTTCTCAAAACATTTTGGACAATGTGTTGTATGATAGAATTGATCTAAATAATTACAAAAAGACACCGGCTAATTGCGCGTCAAGCCACACGAGGGTTCCGTAGTCAACTGATTATTTTGTTATTTTTGTGCGAAGTTTCCCAAGTAGGTAAGCGCATTTTACAAGTTACGCCTTTATAACTCCTAAACTAAAAAGTTATCTAAGCCGTTATTGTTTTCCTTAAAAGTTTATGACATGGACTAGCATCATGATTTTTTCAAAATTTTCGAGCCAGCCGTTTAGATTTTAGAGGGTGTAAGTCGAAGACGGACGGATATGATGAAACTATACCTAAGGGTTCCGAGACGACTACGGAATCCTATCCGAATCGGTCCGGCCTTTCTCAAGTTTTAGCGAGACATTGGAATTGCAATCTATTTTTAGTGTTCCGTAGTACTCAAGACACCCTTGTAGTTACGCTCTTATTTTATTACGTCTGTCTGTCTGTCCGTTCTCCTAACATCTGTAACAGCTACGGGAACTCTTGACATGTCCTCAAACCTGACATGCTCTTGGTTAGGATAATATATTATGTACAATGTTGAATATACATATATAATAAGATTTGATAAGATAAATATATAATTAAGATACGGAAGTAAAGAAATTGAAAATGAGAAAATTGTAACCGAACATGATGAATATTTTTTTTTTTTTAAGTTTGCATTGCCATTTATGCAGTGCCATCTAGTGTGCGTATCACGAAACAAATGTAGCGTAGCGTAATCGTAGCGTGAGTGGCCGGCTGTAATAAAGTGTAGGTAGGCTAGTGTACTTATATAATAAGTACCTACATGTAAAATATACCATGTTCGCTGACAGATGTCGTCATCACGTCATACTAAAGGCTTTTGAGTTTCCAATTTAAAGATACGTTAGCATTGGTATGTCGACGCAAGTGATATCACGGCCTCCGAAGAAAACTGGCGTGAAATAACGTTTGCGTTGTGTTTTCCGCGTAGGAGAGGTAAAAGTCCATACGTCGAACGATTTATTTAGCTCCTCTCACAGTTCTCACACCTATTACGTGTAGACAAAGGTCGAGATAAATCGCGCGAGCAGGCGATCCAGGGTTTATTCAGTACTACCTACCTACCTATATAATACTAGATGTTTCCCGCGATTTTACGCGCGCAAACGTTAATCTCGCAAAAGCCGTCATTTTAAGCGATATTATATGCGATATAAATTTCATCAATATCGGTTTAGAAGTTTCGGAGCCTATTCAATGCAAACAAACATACAAACGAACAAACTTTTCCTCTTTATCATATTAGTATAGATCTGCACTAGTGAAAGAAAATAAAAGAATTCAGACAGGGGAGCCATTCAGACTTATCGTTTTCGTCTCACTTCCATAAAAACCTTAGCATTAAAATACGCAAAAAAAACTGAGTTTTAATGTTTTAAATAGTTTTAATGACAACGCCGCTTATGAAGTGTATTCCGCAGCCATTTCGCGAGTGTTAATATTTGCTGAGAAATTTCGTTAGGGAAGTTCTGCCCAGCCTCTCGAGGTAACTACCAAGTAAACTGCCACAGAATAAATAATGCCATATTTTTATTCAGATCATGCGCGGGTGCGTCAAAAGTTCCTCTTACATTCCATTTGGACGGGCGCCTTCTTATAAGACTTACCTAGTACCTCAAGTTATAAAATTCGGCTCAAGTCGAAAAATAGGTCATTATTAAGTATATCCTCCTTTAAGCTTGTTTACGAAACTTTTTAAAAAGTTTTTATGTTTTTAAGTGCCTAATACTAAGTGCTTTTTAATGTAAAGTCCTACTACTATTATAAATGTCAAAGTTTGTGAGGATGGGTGGATGTTTGTTACTCTTTTTCATGTTTCAGTTGTTTTTACAACTGAACGGATTTTGATGAAATTTGGAATGGTAGTTGTTTAATCTCTGGATTAACACAATTGCTACTAAAAGTACAGCATTCCCGTAGAATACGTACTGTATTTATTGTACGTATTCTACGGGACTGTATAATTAACTTGTCGCTACGACTAACTGACTTTACACATTAACAATAAGGATTAAAATAAGTGTAGGTACCTAACACTTTTGAACTTTAGGAGCAGTGGCTTCTCCAAGGCGTTAAAAGTAACAAAGACACCTAAGTCCTAACCTACTTTAGCTATCACACCAAAAAAATAATTTTCGAACAAGCTTTTTCTTATTGAAGATAACAAAGAAATAAATAATTCATAAGGTTCATGATACATTTGTCGTTCGCTGTCCGTTTAGTGAAATTCTCAGTTCTCACATATAGAATATATTTTTTCAGCGGTATTATTTTTCTGATAAGATAATATTGTACCTACCTACTATGTTTAGTGTAGGTATATATCTCAGTTACTTATTATATTTTTGCTTTAATTGTAACTACGAAGTTTATTACCTGCATTGCATTGCTTTCTTTGCAGCATTCTGTGGGTACATAGGTATTAAAATTTATTTTTCCCGTATTTCTGAAAAAGAGAATGGGCTGGATTATTCTTTCATATCGTCTCAACTTTCTAGAATTGCATCTGTTACTTAGTTAACTACTGCAGATGAGACTGTGATACGGGTGACCCACCCCATTTTTTTTATAATAGGTCTTTACCTATGAAATTGCCGTTCCGCAGTACTGGCCATTTCAAAGCAAAATAATTATTGTTTGGCTAAGAATTCTAATTTCAAATTAATTTTATTTTAAAAACATGGAATTCTTTTTCCAAAAGTAGTCATATTTTGTTTATTGATTAGTGTTACATTTTCATCGCATTTCAATCTTTTTCGTCATCATGGATACGTTAAAAATTCGAGTAATTATGGAATATGAGTACCGTCGTGGCAGCAACGCGGCACAAGCGGCACGCAACATTAACGACGTTTACGGAGCTAACATTACAAACCAACGCACCACCTGTTATTGGTTTGCTCGCTTCCGGTCTCCGGGGTTGGGAGCTCTCCGTCATCCGCCCTATTCACCAGACCTTGCGCCTACAGACTACTACTTTTTCCAGAATTTGGATAATTTCTTCCTCCCGAGAGGCAGTACAAAATGCCTTTGAAGAATTTGTTGCCTCCCGTCCAGCTGATTTCTTTAAGAAGGGCATCAATAAACTGCCACTGCGTTGGCAAAGATGCATTGATTGCATGGGTGATTACTTCGATTAATACAAATAAAAAATACATGAAAATTATGTTTAATTTTTTTCTACAAAACGGCAATTTTATATAGGTAAAGACCTAATATTTAAACATTAACCAATATAGTTTCTGTCCGCCTGTCTGTCCGCCATTCTAACTTCTGTAATTATAAATACTTATATGGATGATATTTGGTATAGTTATAGATAGTGTGTATAAATCTCGGTTTTGGCATCGTATATTAATAATTTTTATTTTAGGGTTGGCTGTCCTTAAATATATGAAGTGGGGATGAAAAATTGTACCCCATCGTGTGGGGTATCATCAAAGTCAAAGTCAATTTTTTTATTCAAAATAGGTATTTTTATACACTTTCTGAACGTCGACCCACATGATGCCTACCACCGGTTCGGAAACTAGCCCGGTGAGGAGAACCGGCGTAAGAAACTCGCGCGGGGCCATCTTTTATCAAAAAGATGGAAAATTGTTCTTTTAAAAATATAAAAAAGGCATATATAACAATGTTATGACTAAAGCTACATAACAAGAGTACAATAATATATGTAATTTTGAATTAGCCTTGCAGGGGGGCACCTCATTCCCAAGGTGTGCTATCATTCATAAAATCATTAACTTTATATTATGCTAAAGCCTATTATAAAGTTAGTGATTTTGTTTTTAGTAATTAATGGTTTTGTTAGTTAGTGCTAAAGCACACAAATGTTTATTAACTACTTTTTTAAATTTATTGATTGAAATATTTTGAACGCTTTCTGGGATCTTATTCTATAGGCGTATACATTGGCCTTTAAACGAATTCTTTACTTTACTAAGTCTAGTCACAGGTACATCAAGCTTATGCTTATTTCGGCCCAGGTATTTCTATTGTGTTTGTACATCAACATGTAACACATTTGATAGAACATACTGAGAAGCTACAGTTAAGATTAAAGTTTCTTTAAACTTCTCTCTTAATGACGTGTTGGGGGCCTGCTTATAGATTGCCCGAACAGCTCGCTTCTGCAGCACAAATATAGTATTTATATCGGCAGCAAATACCCACAGTAGAATGCCATAGGACATTATACTGTGGAAGTAACTAAAATATACAAGCCTTGCTGTGTTTTCGTCTGAAAATTGTCTTATCTTACTTACTGCAAATGCTGCTGCACTGAGTTTGTTGGCCAACCCAACAATATGAGGCCCCACTATAGTTTTGCGTCTAAAGTTATACCTTAAAAGATATCTGTATCTACTAGTTCCATACCTTTTCCATTCAATAGTACATTGGTTTCAGTTTGCCTTACATTTGGCAACGTGAACTTTATACATTTAGTTTTTTTTGCTATTTAAAAAAGATTATTAATACTAAACCAGTGTACTATTTTTGAGAGAGCATTATTTACTTCGTCATATCGTGAGGTTTTGCGATTAATATTAAAAGTAAGCGACGTATCATCGGCAAATAAGACTATCCCATTTTTTCCATTAATAAGGTGTGGTAGGTGATTTATATAGACAAGAAAAAGAAAGGGTCCTAAAATGGATCCCCCATCTCAATTTTAGTACCTGTAGATCTTTTTCCATTTATCTCAACCCTCTGAGTCCTATTTGATAAATAAGATTTTAAGAGGACGAGTGCTGGTCCCCTTATTCCATAGTGGCATAGTTCATCGAATATCTAATAATCGAATATCGTTCATAGGCATCGAATAGATCTTTTTAAAAAAAGGCAATCATTTCATACATAACTTTTTTACACAGTCGACTTTTTTCGAGTTTTCAAAGTTTATAAGTTGGAATTTCTAAACTATAAGAGATAGATTTGATAATTAGATTTGTAAGTTTCTATGCAAATAGATCATGCTAAAAACTCTTTGGGAAAATGTTTTTGAGAGAAATCGGACAACAAGTCTTAAGAAAACCTATTGCACGTTATCAACGTTACGGAACCCTCCTTTAGACATGTCCTGACATGCTCTAAGCTTGTGGTTAGGTTATTTTAATTATTTTATGATTTGGCATCAAAAATACGTATAAAACCTTAATTTTTATTGCTTAACAGCGATATTAGTCTGTGTCGCCAGTGGTCGATTAACTCTTTCACACATCACCTGTAAGTTATAGCGGTAGGTACTAGGTAGTAAGTGTAGGTCGTAGCTTGTTGATGTAGGTAGTGGGTGTAGGTGTGGGTGTACTCCATCTTCAATGTACTGACTTTATTATGAATTTCAATTCTGTCGTTGAATTAAATTACAGATCCATTTTCTATATTGTGAGAAATATCTCAATTCTTATTTAATTTATCTCCTAGCAAATTAACTTTCTTTGATATGCCGTTGCTACGGAAATCAAAATTAAATTTAGAAGCTGCCCTGATGTTCGAATGACAATTATAATTTAATAAATAACTGAGAAACTCGCAAGACGATGACTTTATTGTGGGAAGGAAGGCATCTATTCAACTATTGTTTGCGTTCATTAAATCGGTCCCGTCGATGAATTCTGATGAAGTATTTGTAGTTGTTAGCTTTGGTAACGAATGAAACCTACACTAAAAACCTCTTTTTAATGAATAACCTCTATAATGACGAAATTTCGACCTTACATTGTACCTACAATATAAACGTTTTAACGACTAATTAATGTACATCGGTCCCTTCAATGTCGCTTTAACAGATTTTCACTGTAGAGTGTGTGATATGATATGATACTATGATACCTATGATACACACCTATGATATGATATATAGGAATTCTGACCGTCGCTTCTCAAAGTAGGTAATATACCGGTGATATAATATCGAATCGGTGAATAGAATCTGTCAATGGAACATTCAAAATCTGTCTATTAATAAATTTAAAAAGTAGTTAAAGCACGTTTGTGTGCTAAAGCATATTAGAGAGTCAATGATTTTATTGACGATCGCACACCATGGGAATAGGTTGACCATCTGCAAGGCTACTTCTATGTACTCTTGTACATAGAAGTATTGTACTCTTGTTATATAGTTTTAGTCATAACATTGTTATATACCTTTTTTATTCTAAAATAACAATTTTTCATCTTTATGGTAAATGATGGCCCCGCGCGACTTTCTTACGCCGGTTCTTCTCGCCGGGCTAGTTCCCGAACTTTGAATAAAAAATTTTGACAATGAATCTCAGTTCTGAAGTGTTTGAACATAGCGTAAGGAATTGTATTTTGGATTTGGATTTTGGAGCCAGCCGTTTAGCTTTTAGAGGGGGACGACGACGACGACGACACTATTTCAACAAAAAAACGCTTTTAAGTTGAATATCTCACAAACTGATTAAACTTAAATCAAACTATTGTCTTAACAACCTCCCAGTGTTTTTAAAAAAAAACGTATCTAATGTTACCCTACGGCCTACACGATTGCGTCTACCTCACGCAAGAAAAAAAATCATGGTACCCAAAAAACCTTATTTTTCATGCTTTTATTTTAGTACTTTATCGACGTGGTAAATAGACATGCATGCAAAGTTTCATGTTTCTTGCACTAACCGTTTGGGAGGTAAGCAGAATACGGACGGACGGGCCTGTACATATTTCTCTGTTAAAAGATTTATATGTATCTACCTAGGTTAATTGAAATTTTTTGCCAACACAAGTCACAGGGAAAATAAAGTTAAAGCATGAAGGGAAAATATTCAGCATATCATTCTTACTCTCTGTATTTATCTAGCAAATACAAAGTCAAAAAACACAGTCCAAATACAAAGTTTAGTAATCCCTCCACTACCGCACTTTTCAAGTTAATTATGAAGTATTTCAGTAATTACCCCTGGGCTTAGAAGGGTTGCTGTTTTCCAAACATGACACAAAATGAAGAAACATTTCCTGATCCAATCCCACGGAGACTCGGGGAAAGTGTAAATAGACAGAATACGAAGAAACCAAGCTTTGGTCTTTCGGAATACCTACCAAACAATTCAGTACTCGGTAGGTATTTGCCGTTTCAGCTTACAAATCGTGAAGTAGGTTTGTCCTTAGACACTTTATCTAGGTGAAAAATAATATTATGTAATAAATAAATAACCTAGGATATGTACGGCTCCATAGAAAAGAGTATTAAGCATGTGAATACGATAGGATAGCGTTCATCACACGTACAGTTCTGACCGCGGGAAATAGCAAGCGCCGTTCCAACCCGCGCACCGAATTGAACGTGTGAATCCGCGGGTCCGACAGTCCGATAGGTATGTTGATGACAGCGCATTTTCCAAACTTTGAACCGCGCTATGATGTATTTTGACATATTATGTAAGACGCCGGCAGTCCCTACCGTGAAGCTTTTTTAGTCGTAATTAGCACGACAGTTCGATCAGCAGTCTAAATCGTACATATCCTTCCGCGGTTTGGAACGCAGTCCGATTCGCGGTCCAAAGTTTACGTATGCAGGTCGCTAATATGGTAATTGGTATCTACCTTGGAAAAGAATATACAATATGCCAACTGCTACAATCCGTAAGCAGCTATCTGTCTCACAAAACATCAATGACAGAAACTCATGAGAGGGAAATGGAAACCAAAACCATGTCTTTTCGTTTTTTTCCAAGGTTGTCACGCCTTTGACTTTTGGTGTCCTTTTTTACCATGTTGGAATTAGGTACGACTTTATGGCACTCATAATAAATGTGTGAAAAGGAAAGTGAAAAACCCCATATACTCCATATCCATTCAGTCCTAATTTTATTATAGGAAAGTTACATGTAACTTCCGTCGCAGCTACCGAAATATAATTTGTAACATATGCTTGTGCTTGTAAAATATAAAAAGTCTATTTTTCTGTGAAACGGATTATTATTTATAGGGGAAGAGAAAGTTCAATAACTTTTTTTCCGTGTGTCAACTATTCCTAGCTTCATCTTTTATGCAGTTTATTTTAGTTATTTAATTATGGAACTTGAGAAATTCCTAGCTGCTAATGTGTTTTTTGCATTAATACTAATTTAATTAAGGAACAGAGGACTTAACGAAATCTAGATTCATAATCCGCTCCATTGTAAGAAATGTCGGATTGAATTAGATCATCGCGTTGTTCCTCCCAATAGATCGGTGTCTACACCGTTCCCTCTCATTGTGTGGGTGTGTTCTAACACACCCACACAATGAGAGGGAACGAGATGTAGGAACCCGACTCAGAAGTAATCCCTTCAATTAATGCCAGATTAGAGCATTATTAGCATGGATTGAAGATTTTTTATTGAATCGGTACTTTGTTAGAACTCTAAGGCTACAATTAATTAAAAAAAATTGCTAATCTGTAATAAATGAACGAAACTAGTGATCTTCTATCACTAGTTTCGTATGGAAACAATGTCTATTCTTATAGGTGTAACGTGGCCATTTTTCTTAATAAATAAACTATGACGGATATATTAATATAAACTCGTTTATTATACGTACCTACCTACATAATCTGTAGGTACCTGTTAAGTTAGGCGCAGTTATACGCCTCCGTGGTCCAGTGGTTAAGAATTTAATGGCAATTTAATTTAGTGACTCCGGAGGTCATGGGTTCGATTACCACGTTCTACAAAATCAACGATCTACAAAAAATGTTTTCAGGTGTGGTTAGGTTAGTTCAGGTTAGAAGTTTCTTTATTAATAAATAAATACTACATAGCCTGTGTAATTTCTAAAAAATATTCTACACAAAAATATCTCCTCGAAGGGATCTCTAAACCATCGAAAGCGTTACAAAAACATCGAAAGCGTTCAGCCCCGTTAGATACACAACAGGATAACATGTTTTGTAAACGAAAATAATACAAGCCCATACTTTAACCCCGTCAAATAAATTTTATCCGGAATACGGCAATTTGCTCGCTCCTCTTTACAAACTGTTACGATTTTTCAACGCTCAATTCCAAACGAGTACCTTCCCACTTATCTGTCGTCGTCCATTTGAAGGCGGTAATCTTACGGGGGAACATTCTAGAGAAACAATTTCGTTCGAGTGTTATTGGAAGTATTTAATATTATTCTCCAATGTGCAAAATTGTTATTGAAAAGTCTGCAAGAAGTTTAATAACGCGTTATCTAGAGATGAAGATATTTAGTATATCCGGTCCGCAATCAACATTTTTTTCTCCAGGAATTATTACAGACTAAAGGTTACGGAAGTAACAATTATTTTTATTCGATTTGGCATCAAAATATTAAACTGGCGATGGTTACATAAAAATTTAATTATTTAATTATAATTTGTTTTACATATTCCTAAGTATGTATGATATAAGTAAGTATATCTTGGCTTAGTTTGACATATTAAATCGTTTAATATAGCCTCAATGTATATTTCCAAGAAGGCTGATGTAGATTTAAGAGCGGTAGGGCAGTTATCAGGGTTCTTGAATATGGAGCAGGCAGCTGGCAGACTTGAGCTTTGGACTTAGTTATTAAACGATATAAGGTGTGCATACGAGAGTTATGCCGTCTTGTAAGTTTTGAGTACTTTGTGCGGTGAAAATGGTTGATTTTTAATTAAAGTTTGCTTATTTCTACTATGTATAAGTCAATGTTATGTATGCTTGTATCTTAGAAGACCGGACACCTAGCTCTCTGGTAGGCACAGTCAGAAAGTTCTAGACAAATAGATCGTGAATTGTAAAATATAATCACTAAAAAGATGTCAATTTATATGTAGATTTACATGAATAGAGTCCTGGTAACACTAAGAACATCATCATACTTATATACGTGAAGCAGATACTTTCAGTACAGTTTTACGAGAATTGTGCGAACGGAGGAGTATGATATTTGGTACAGTTTAATTTTATGTGGAGGAAGGTGTGCAGGAATATAATGTTTTTCAAAATAATGCAAAAAAAAAACACCAGGCTCACAACCTTAGATTATTATTAACATTTTAAACACACTTTTTTACACACAACAACACAATTTTGTTACACGTTGACGATTGTCAATCTGTCACAATATTTTTTTTTTTATTGTTTATATCTAAGAGGCAAAATAACTCTTTTAAAGTTCAAACTTAAACACTGTATGAATTATTATGGGCGAATTTTGATCACAGGGTGACCTCTAGGCTTATTAAATCTGGATAGATGACCTATAATCTCTGATCTCATAATCTCTATTATTGCCTCGCTAAATTGCAATCAGATCTAGCTTATAAATATAATAATGACATCGTAAACGCTATGGATATACGTGATTGAATCATCTTAGGTCTCATTGGATTTTACAAATATATTTTTAATGCAGAGCCTTAACGACCTATAAGTGTAGCACATATACACCAATATATGACCATTTGAATTAGTTAGAACTGACCGTGTATGGGCGTGGATTGGCATGACAGTTTGTACTGTTCATGTCAATATGGACGTAAACTTCAGATTGGACCAAGCCTGCAGCGTCATGCCGATTGGACGATAGGCAGTATGGTGTATATACTGAAATTGAGGGTTCCGTGACGTAACGTGACGACGACGACGTGACGGTAAGTGTAAGATCGCTTGTAATAATAATTGTATTGCGCTCTGTTTTACTTTATCTCTGGTTATTATGATAAACAAAAGAATCTTTATGGCAGTACCGCAGTAAATAGTAAGTGAGCATAATATTGTTTTTATTACTATTAAACATACTATGGTACAGTACAGTGCGTAAACATCCGTCATTCAACACCCGCATCATTTTTTTATGAATTTTTCTTTGTAAGTGAGTTCCCCTACATAAGTATTTTATATTTTGTTCGGTACTTATAATACCTTTGCATGTTTACAGGACAGATGAAAACCATCCATTTCAAATAAAAAGCATTCTTTACCTGAATAAGCTGACTGTTGTTGACTGAATGTTGACTGATTTTTTATTGTATTAACGAATAGATCCTATTCTAAAATATGAGTAAGTTCTCAGAAGGAACAGTATATAAAAATCAATATTTTCAAAAGTACAGGCTATTTCTTTACAGAATTTCGCATGTCTCGTGGAAACTTAATATCTCAAAATTAGAAAGGTAATAATATATCAATATTTTTGAATTTATAAATTTAAAAACTAACTCTTAACTCTTTACCTGTGGTAAGTAATATCTTAAATTTAACGGTTCGGACGTAAAAGCGTAAAATACCTTATTTAACTTATTAAAGTGGGGTATAAGCAATATATTCGTGTGCGAGTGAAAGAGACAAGTAGCGATCAGTCAATGTACGAAATTCTACGTGCTCCGCGACCGCACTTTAGTCTATAGTATTGTAGTACCTGCCTGTGGCGTTTGTTGAACACAGTCCCCCCATGATCATGATCTGTGTGTCGTGTCCCTCACATTTGCCCTGTAGGAGCGACCAGTAGGAGTCACACTTGTACGCGGTGTATTTGGTCCCTAGATTCGTCTCGGCGAAGTGAACGTACCCACAGCTGTGCTCACAGGTCACTGATTTTAAAGTGTAAAGCTTTTAGTGTCAGTTCAGAAACTAACAGAAATTTCTATTCAAAATTGAGCTTCATTCACTACACAAGATACAAGTTTCTTAAGACTTCAGTCATATACTGCACATGCGTTGTGCATCTTGACATTCAAACTCTTACAATGATAAGTGTATCTTCTTGTGTAATAAAGTTTAATTTTAAATAGCCATCTTAAAAATAAGCACCGCGTCGCGTATGCTTTCGTTTCGGTGTGAATTGACCCTGAAAAAAAATGTTGATACATTTTTTTAATGAAATGAACCAAGACACGACTACCGTCGCCCATGGACACTCGAAACACCAGAGGATTTGCACTTTTAACTCCTCTGGTGCTTCGCACTTGCCTTACTGGTCCTTAAAATCTCCAACACTTCTTGGGTCTCCGGCAACCACATTCACGGCGAAACACAACGCAAGCGTTATTTCCCGCCGTTTTCTATGAGGCCGTGTTATTTATCCGACCGAGACGGTCTTTGCGTGCCGAAGCATGGCTTTCCCACGCATATGTTGTTATTGCTACCGCAAAAATAGCACGTTTTCAGTTAGTAAGTATGTAATCTTCCAGTCGATTTTAATAGCAATTGTCTTTTTAAAATTCATTAAAAGCTTTACGCACTCGTTCTTATCTCGTAACATAGTGATGAATGGAATGGAACTTCATGTTTTTTTAATTTTGTTTTTAATTAATTTATTTTAAAAAAATACTTATAGATTAAAACAAATAATAGTACAATCGTTATAATAAATACAGTCATGTTATTAATAAGTTACAATGAATAATATGTTCCATGAAATGTTTTATCAAATAAATTTTTATATATTTTCTGTTTCTAATTTACTTTTCTGATATAATTTATGGGCCAGTTTCTCAATCTACTGATAGGTATCAGATAGCTTATTTGCAAGTTTTGTCTCTGTCACTCGATATAAAGTAAGCAGCGACAAAACTTCCGAATAAGCTATCCGACACTTATTAGAAGAGAGTGAAACAGGCCCTAAGTCTGATATAATTTAAGAGGCGTATGTAAGTTATCAAAACCACTAAATAGCTGTAGTTACTCAGAGGTGAACTGAACATTTTTGGTGTTTGCATTGAACCAATAAATTAAAAAGTCAAAGAGAATAAAATAAATAGCTCTTAGAATATGCGTCCTGCAAAATGAGTTCGATGCCGAACGGAATTTGCAAATTCTGAAAAAAGTGACATGAAATATGTATCTGAACAGTAACTGCAATTTGCAAATCCGTTACATATTCCGTTGGAAGAGACGTATTCGAGTAACGAGCTGCCTAACCACTAACTAACTGAGCTATTTTAGCGTGCCTCAATACGAGCCGCTCTATCAGGTAAATTAAGTATGAGTCTACAGAATAGCGACCGTCACACGCACACGCGCGGCTCTAATCCACGCTCAAAAGTTTAAAGGCGCACAGCGCATTTTCCAGTTTTAACAGCGCGCTATGACGCATTTTGATGCATTATGTAAGAGGCCAGCAGTCCAAACCGTGGTCGAATTTAACGTCGTAATTAGCACGACAGTTCGATTCGCAGTCCAAACCGCAGATCTCTCCGCGGTTTCAAATACAGCCAACCCGCGGTCCGAACTGAACGTGTGACGAGCGCTATTGAGTTGCAAAAACATATTTCCACAGAGGCAACGCATTCTTTATAGAAATCTGCCGCACGCTTCATGTGATTTTGTTCGTATATTTTCAATTTCAATGAAGATTAAACTTCACATTTCATTAAACACATCCATGTCCCAGGAGCACAGGAAAGCTATTTTGTTCTCTCGACGGGATTCGAACCCACGACCTCCGGCTTGAGCACCGACGCGCTCAACCACTAAGCCACTGAGGTCGTCAAGGTGAAATAACGCTTGCATTATTTTTCGCCGAGTGTTCTACTGTAATGGATGTTTCATAGTTACTGTACTTACGTATACCTATTACTAATGACATGATATCTCTTCTCTTCTCTACTCTTTACTCTACTCTTACCAATGGCGAAGGCTGGCTCGTCATCATAGGGAAGCCCTAACCTATATTATAATAGGTAGGCATTTGGATGAGGGTCTTCAAAAGGTAAGTGGTAAGTGAAGCCGATAGGAATAGAGTTGTAGAAACTCCACTCCACTGGTTCTTACTTGCTACTAATTAAATATGGTTTTATTTAAATGAAACTTGCTAAAGTTGGTTTCCTGAAGACGACGACTTATTTACTACCGAATACGGACTATAATACTCATTCGGTAGAATATCAGAGAGGTAGCAACAGTGCGGTTATCGCAGACCACCGTTCGGGAAGAAATCCATATGACCAGCCGAGCTCTTGTAGCCAATAGCTCCTCTACTCGTGTGTATGATGTCGACAAACGCGGCCGACCCCTTGTATATCCAAGCGAAATTTCTAGCTGGATCTGTAATTTTTGTCTATAACGGTGGGACCGCACTACCTAGGCGTAATTACGCGACGCGACACGACCAAATATTCTTTGAAATTGAAATTGTATGAGATTTATCGCACTACGCGACAGCGGACTTCAAGTGTCTACGTTTACGCACTACGTCGACTAGACTACATTACGTTTACTACATTAGTACGAAAGTACTAATATAAATGTGAGTTTATGAGGATGGATGGGTGTTTGTTACTCTTTCACGCAAAAACTACTGAACGGATTTTAATGAAATTTGGTAAGGTACTACCATTACCATACGTTTAAGCTCTGGATTAACACTTATGACTTAAGCTACTTAATATACTGAAAAAGATGAGTGTACCCGTCTGATACGCGGGCAAAAGCGTAAGTTAATCATCGCGTAACGTAAAGCGTTGGTTAATAATTATTTTGGAATATACAAATCATATATTGCTACGAGTTGAAAAAGCTATGCAGGCGTAACCACGCCGAAGTTCAGTTATGTATCTCCAGCGTAATGTTATAGACACTTATAAAGATTATTATGAGTGAACTTAAGGACGTAAATATTTTAATTTATACCTGTTATGCGACCAATAGTTACATTCGACTCTTGAAGAAATTTTCCAGCATGCCCCAATACGTGGGCTCCTAGACTATGTCCAGTCAAGTGTATATTGCTGCCGTCTATATCCATCGCAGCTGTTGTCGTTTGAATGAAGTCTTTGATCTGTAAATTATGATATTTTTATTTCACTGTAATCTCCAATGACTGATGAATAGTATGTGGCATAATCTATATATATAAGTATAAAAGAAAGTCGTGTTAGTTACACTATTTATAACTAAAGAACGGCTGAACCGATTTGCCTGAAAATTGGTGGGGGAGGTAGCTTAGAACCTGGAGACGGATATAGAATACTTTTGAATTCTTTCATTTTTTTTATTTCTTTCTTTTTTCCTTACATTTTTACAATCAATTATATAATATAACCTCATTTTAAAATTCCACCGTTTTAAATTCTTTTATAACAATTTCAATTTCTACATTATTTTACAACTCGCAAATATAATCAATACAATAATTTTATTACATGTCATATACATATCGGTTTTCACAGTGAAAACAAGTCAAAATTATAAAGAATATGTTATATAATATGTTTAGAAAAACCCAATAAAATCCAATAAAATTAAAATACAATAAATAACATACAATCCAATTAAAATTTTTCATAAAGTAAAATAATATCCAATACAATAATTCCGATTAAATCCAATAAAATAGTAATTCAATATGTCAGGTATAAAAATGTTAAAAGATAAAACAACAGCACACACATTCAACTTAACCCTACTATCACAATTTAAAAACTTAATCTAGAGCCTACACTAATATCACACCAATATATCACAGTTTTTCTTATTTACACATTCTACAATCTTTTTACAGTAAGAGAGAAAAACTTCCCTCTTCTTTCCCCCCAGGATGGAAGACAGGCTCTCACCCGTAATCGATGTGCCCAATTTTTGCTCAGTATCATATCTACTGCTAGCAAAAATCGGGCACTCGAGTAACAGGTGAGGAACCGTCTCCTCAACTCCTGGCTGACATGAGCACGACGGGTCCTCCTTTAACTTGAATCTGTTCAAGTAGAAGGCGAACCCGCCGTGTCCAGTCAGAATCTGTGTAGTGGGGTGTGTTGTCTATTTTCTTGACTATTTTGTATGCAGCAGCAGCGCTTGGGAAAAAGAGCTTCGTGGTTCCGGCCGTCCCTCCCACTTCGTATCTCCTGTCCCATTCCTCAACCGTATCCTCTCTTAAGATACGCTTGATGAATGAAACAGGACACAGATCGTAGTCAGGTTTCCTTTGCAATCGCAGCGCGGCCTCCTTGGCTAGTTCGTCAACCCTCTCATTCCCTCTCAACCCTGCGTGCGCCTTAATCCAAAACAGGGAGACCTCCCGCCTCTGCGATGCAGTTTTTCGGAGGGCCGCCCTTGTTTGCACTGCCAGGGGATGAGAGGAACTAAGGGTGACAGCCTGGAGAGCCGATCTAGAATCGCTAAAGATACCGACCTTCGCCATTCCACTCTTGCAGGCTATATTTACTGCTCTCTGGAGCGCTAGAAGTTCGGCTTGGTAGACGGTGCAATACGGCGGCAACGCAAGCTTGACGGCCTTCGTCTCGGCCTCACCCTTCCATACGGAGAGTGCGGCTCCGACTCGACCCTCGATCTTGCTGCCGTCCGTATAGATCCTATGGACGTGGCTGTTAACCACGTCTGCATACGAGTCCTCGTCTACCAACCCGAACCTCAGCTCTTCCTGCTCTGCCGGATGTGCGAATCGCTGGAGCCATTCGTTCCACCTCCCTGTCCCTCAACACCGGGTGTGGTACCCCCTTCTTGATCTTATAGAGCCTCGCAGCTTCGAGTATCCTGAGATCAAGAGGGAGCACCCCAGCCAGCAGCATCGCAGAGTTCAGGGAGACGGTGATGTGGCTAATTTTGGTCTTGAAACGTGAGAAATATTGGAAAAATTTCGGGGAAAATATTAACACTATAGGTGCGACAGAACAACGTGTGTCGGGACAGATTATGTTTTTAAGACATATAATTTATAACTGTGTGGCTCAAACACAAAATCATAGTTTCTGTCTCCTACGTTTTTCGCGGTAAATGGTAATGCGAGATTTATCGTCGTACAGCGAGTCGCTTGACAAACCGCCTTGTCATTTTTGTTGGCAAAATTGCCCTGCGGCCTAGCCGAATTGTCATTTACACTCAAATCGACCTATGTAAATATGTCGAGATAGCAAAGTGTAACACAGTCCTTGAAGTAGTGTGAAACGTGTCTCGTTACACATTTCACACTACTTCAAGGACTGTGTTACGTTTTGATATCTCTTATTATCTCTATTAGCTTTTGATTGGCTATATATCTATATATATATATATATATATATTAATGAATTGGATAATGGGAGAAAATGTATTTATGCCGACGACATAAGAGCGTTTTCGGTCTGATAAGCGATATCGCTATCGCGTAATGTGAAAACGCTCTAACGATGCTAGGAGGGGGCTAGTAAGATTTTCCTGTTATGCCAACAAATTCCACTATATCGGATATCGGACCCATCAATTACGAAGGTATGAGAGGGACAGGTGTGATATTTAATTATAAAACATAAAAACAATAATATATCTGCTGTCTTTGTCATCATCGGCGCGATATGCGATATCGGACTGGCTATTGAAAAAACGCACTTATGCCACAGACATAAGAGCGTTTCCGGTCTATAATCGGATATCTTTGCGATAAGATGTGAAAGCGCTCTGAGCATCGATTCTCGTATTTAAAGTAGACTTTCATTTTACTTTGACCTACTGTATTATAAGTGAAGCGACTTGTTATCATAAACTGATTTTATGAAGTTTCGAACAATCAGAACGCGTTTCACACCGGTTTAACGTTTATGAGAATACCTTTTGGCAGTTTTAGCGTATCGAGACTTGAATGTAATTGTAATTTTGCAGGTTTTATTTAGCAGAATTGACCCTCTACCAGAATTGACCTCATTCGCAACAGTGTCTGTCATATTAAAAGCAGAGACAATATAATTAGTGAAGGAAGCAGCATTCGCCCAGTCCACAATTACTACATTGACATCGGACACACTCAAATACGCGTTCTTGATGAGTTGCGTAGAGCTCGCGAACCTTTCCGCCATTCATCCATGAGTTAGAACCATGAGTTTTTGTCCTCAATTTTGGATAAAAATATCTTGTTGTATTGTACCTAGCGAGATCTTTGGTTGAGAGTTCCACATGCTTGAGATTTGATCTGAAATTGTGTTTGTATCATAGAAGTATTATATATTATAGACGAGGCATGTCGAGGCCAATACTGTCCCCACTTAAATGGCCTCACTTTTGGGGTTGTTTTGGGCCATTTTAACATTTGAGGTGTGGTGAAATCAAGATGGCGTAACTTTTTCTTGTATGAAGATTTGTTCTGTGAAATGTACGTAATAGCCCATCCTTAGTTTTGAAATCATTGGTAATTGGTTTGCATCTTTCAACGAAGTCTGTGAAGGCTACGTGTAGCGGCTACGAAATCTGCTAAATACTCGTAGTAGCACCTACGAAGTCTAGTACTGATTTCGTAGCTTTACTTTCGCAGCTGATTTGTCTTCTATAAACAATAAAATACTTCTGACATCTTAGGTCAAATTAACTAGATTTCTAATTTTAAATGATGTTCTACGAAAACTTATTAAATTTCTTTAAAATTAAGAAAACAAAAATAAACATTTTTGTTTCATTACTTTTTGTGTCATCTCACTATCAGAAATATACAAGGTACTTAATAAATATTTCAAAACTTTCCAAATTAAAACAAAATTGTTTCATGAGTTCATGACATACCTATTATAGAGAAAAATTTCGTGTCGCCGATATTGAAATGGGGATTAATCAATGCTTGGATTGAGAGGAGCCGAAATATTGACGTGGATATAATGGCTTTTGATGTCGTCGAATTTAAAACCTTTTTGATTTTCATTGTCTCGCCTCAAAATACATCAGCATTTCTACTTTTTCAATTCCATTTATATTTTTAAGAAAAGCTTTGAATTTTTAAATTTGGAACGCTTCTCGAACTCACGCATTTTTTTTTCTTTATCTCGGCGTAGGCACTGACTGATACTCATACATTCGATGGTAGCTGAATTATTTAATCTTTTTATCTATTTTTTTTATATATATGGCGTCGGCTTATCTTAAAACCATTTGCCAGTGTCAAGTAAAAAAGGCGGGAAATAGAACTTTCGTCAAGTCTAAAGTCTAGTCAAAGTCCAAATAAATAGTCAGTACAGTCAATGAGTCATGTTAGTCGATTCAGTAAAGTGGTACCCGCTTTACTGAAAGTTCCTAGGGAGTTTTGGCGGGAAACACAAAATAGCACGTTTTTAGAAGTTGTACCACTTGCCCACACTTGTGCACGTTAACGAATATTTGATGGTTAATATTCTACCAATATTACACATTAAGAACCGAAATAACATAAATTTATGAAGATATACAAAATCCCACAACGTCACCCATTGAACTCCCCGGCAAAACTCTTTTATCTAATTAAAGTGATGATTTATTAATATTTTCCTGTATTAGGGTAAAAATGTCAACCCAGGAATCCCTAATTTTGAAGATATGTTTGAGTAATCAATTATTATTATTAGTGCATTTAATATTTATTTTACACTAGGTACTCTACAGCATGCAGTTAAATTCTATTTCTTTATTTTCAATACGCCATTAAGTAACTGTCATTATTTTGTTACTAAGGCGGGTCAATAAGTCCGTGACTTTTTGAATTTCTAACCTCCTTACTGAAAAAGCAACACTACTCCTGTCAACAGGCATCTGTCTGTTGACTCCTCTCAAAATTTGAACTTGCTGCGTCAGTTAGTTTGTGTTTTACAGCTATCTTTATCAGACTATCCAGTAACTTAAGGAAACAATGGAAAAAAGTGAATTTCGTGTGCTTATTAAGCATTATTTTTTGCGAAAAAAAACCATTACCGAGACCAAGGCTAAGCTTGATAAATACTATGGGGACTCTGCACCATCGATTTCAATGGTAAAAAAGTGGTTTACTGAATTTCGTTGTGGCCTTACAAGCACTGAAGGTGCCGAACGTCCTGGACGCCCAGTTGAGGTCTCTACACCCGAAACAATCGAAAAAATTCACGATATGGTGTTGGCCGACCGAAGATTGAAAGTGCAAGAGATTGTGGAAGCCATAGGCATCTCGCATGGCTCAGTGGTTTCAATTTTGAATGATCACTTGGGCATGAGAAAGCTTTCCGCAAGATGGGTGCCGCGTTTGCTCACAGTCGACCACAAACGCAATCGTGTAACAACTTCACAGGAAGGTTTGGCGTTGTTTAATCACAATATGGAGGAGTTTTTTAACCGTGGACGAAACATGGATCCATCACAATACACCAGAGACCAAACAACAGTCAAAACAGTGTGTTTCTAAGGGTGAATCGGCGCCAAAGAAGGCCAAGGTGGGTTTGTCAGCCAATAAAGTTATGGCGACTGTTTTTTGGGATGCACGTGGGATAATCCACATTGACTATCTTCAAAAGGGAAGAACAATTAATGGGGAATATTATGCCAACTTATTGGACCGCTTCAATGAGGATTTGAAAAAAAACCGACCTCATTTGGCCAAGAAAAAAGTTCTTTTTCACTAAGACAATGCAAGGGTGCACACATGTGCAGTTGCCATGGCAAAAATCCATGAATTGGGCTATGAATTGCTCCCACATCCACCCTATTCTCAAGATTTGGCTCCGAGTGACTATTTCTTGTTCCCAAACCTGAAAAAATGGCTCGGTGGAAAAAGATTTGACTCCAATGATGAAGTCATCTCGCAAACAAAGGCCTATTTTGAGGACCTCGACAAATCATATTTTTTGGAAGGGATAAAAAAATTGGAGAAGCGTTGGACTAAGTGTATAGAGCTCAAGGGGGACTACGTTGAAAAATAAAATGATTTATTTATCAAAAAATCTGTGTTTTATTCCAAAAGTCACGGACTTATTAGTATATTTTGTTACGGGCGGGCCCTCGTATATTAGTATATTTTGTTGACGGGGTGAAATATTGATTTAATTCATATTTTATATTTATATAAGTAACAATTTTTTCCATAGAAAATTTATATAAAACTAAAGCGAAAAGCGATAAAAATAACCATCCTATAAATAATGTCAAAAACATTTTTAGATACTTTGAGTCGCACTGAATTATTTATAATATTTTATTCAACATTCATATTCAACAGTTTATGTTTATTATATTAGTTTTAAAACTAAAGTATAAATATTAACTTGTCCGAAAACTCAGTTCCACTAAAACAAGCCAAGACGATTAGATATAGCTTGCACTTTAAAAAGTTATTTGATCTTAAGAAGAGTGTCCTATAAACATTGGCGACCCTATTATAGTCATTAGGGAAGTCAGTCGACATTTTAGCTCCCTTCATTATTTAGTTGGTACAGTTAATAATTAGTTATTTAATTTAAGGTTAGTATGTCTGTAGTTGGCGCCTAGACCAGCCGCTCTACCCTATCACCGCTGCTGATGCTCATCCTTTTTCAGACGCTTTAACCTAACAAATATCTCTTTATCTCATCATACTTTAGACACAACTGATTGCGTGAAGGGCTAGGACCAAAATTCATAAAAAAACCCGACATCGACATCAGTGAAATGGATACCTATGGGTTTTTAACCCACTTTAAGTCATATTTGATGTGACCGAACGGGCAATCCCAAAAACAGCCGGATATAGAGTTAAGTTATGTTAAGTTATGAGCAAGAATAAAACCCAAAATCATAGTAGGTAGAAATGTAGGTGTAGATATATTTGTTGGTGTATGAACTGTAGGACTATGTAGTTACGTTGCTGTGGTAGGTGGGTAGGTGTAGGTACAGATTAGAGTTAAAACGGAGCTTCGTTTCCGCCGCCACAATTGCAGAACTTGCGCAAGAAATCGTACCTCCGTACACTGAAATTGTAGGCGTATGTATGTACAAGTATTCAGTATACCTACCTACCTACAATTTCAACGCCAAAAACTACACAAACGCCTACTACCAACGCCGACCAACATAATACCACGCCGACCAACATATGTAATACATTAAAACCGCGTTTTTAATGTTTTTCGTGAATCATCGTATTTTATAAATTATATTCTCATGTCTGTCATTCCTTTACAAAAACTGATTTTATTTTTGCTCATAACTTCTATATCCGGCGTTTTTTGAGTTGGCCCTTTTGGTGACATCATATATGATTTAAAGTGAACGCATAAGCAATAATTTCGTTTCTGTTGATTCTGGATCAATTTCGGACAAGCCCTTTTAGTCCTAAGTTTTCGGATAAACTTCTTAGTCAAATGCCTGCATTATTTGAAAAAAAGGCACAGGACCCACCTAGAGTTTATCAAAAACAATAAATAACAATTCACCGGTTACCCGATGATTTCAAAGCTAAGGATGGGCCATGACGTACATTTGACGAAACAAATCTTCATACAAAAAAAGTTACGCCATCGTTACGTCTATCATATAACTTTTCAATAAGTACCCCGAAAGAAACGCTAAAAGGACTTGTTTACATATCTTATGTTATACTTTAAACGAGCGAATCTTGTTTAAATTATATAATCGGAATCTCGGAAACGGCTCCAAGTATTTGAATGAAATTTAGTACGTTGGGAGTTTTGGGGGAGAAAAATCGATCTAGCTGGGTCTCATCCATGGACTACGTATTTTTATGTTGTATATGTTTTTTCGCTTGTCGTGCAACAATATATTATCAATAATTTCAACTCTAGTATGTCAATTCGATTGGCAGTTTGGTATGCGGTTGTATAATTTTCGAGTTGTTCGGAAATTCGGAATGTGGTGAGTTCGAATACCGGTCAGATAATTCTTATGATTAAAGAATCATAAGAATTATCTAGCTAGCTAGAGCTCTAGTAGATAAAAAAAAAGTTTTTTTATCTACTAGAGCTCCGAGCAAAATTGTTCACCACAATAATACCCGGAGCTCTACTTACATTCTTACAAGTGATTTGTCATAGTAAACATACTAAGGCGGGTCAATAAGTCCGTGACTTTTTGAATTTCTAACCTCCTTACTGAAAAAGCAACACTACTCCTGTCAACAAGCATCTGTCAGTTGACTCCTATCAAAATTTGAACTTGCTGCGTCAGTTAGTTTGTGTTTTACAGCTATCTTTATCAGACTATCCAGTAACTTAAGGAAACAATGGAAAAAAGTGAATTTCGTGTGCTTATTAAGCATTATTTTTTGCGAAAAAAAACCATTACCGAGACCAAGGCTAAGCTTGATAAATACTATGGGGACTCTGCACCATCGATTTCAATGGTAAAAAAGTGGTTTACTGAATTTCGTTGTGGCCGTACAAGCACTGAAGATGCCGAACGTCCTGGACGCCCAGTTGAGGTCTCTACACCCGAAACAATCGAAAAAATTCACGATATGGTGTTGGCCGACCGAAGATTGAAAGTGCAAAAGATTGTGGAAGCCATAGGCATCTCGCATGGCTCAGTGGTTTCAATTTTGAATGATCACTTGGGCATGAGAAAGCTTTCCGCAAGATGGGTGCCGCGTTTGCTCACAGTCGACCACAAACGCAATCGTGTAACAACTTCACAGGAAGGTTTGGCGTTGTTGAATCACAATATGGAGGAGTTTTTGCGCCGTTTTGTAACCGTGGACGAAACATGGATCCATCACAACACACCAGAGACCAAACAACAGTCAAAACAGTGGGTTTCTAAGGGTGAATCGGCGCCAAAGAAGGCCAAGGTGGGTTTGTCAGCCAATAAAGTTATGGCGACTGTTTTTTGGGATGCACGTGGGATAATCCACATTGACTATCTTCAAAAGGGAAGAACAATTAATGGGGAATATTATGCCAACTTATTGGACCGCTTCAATGAGGATTTGAAAAAAAACCGACCTTATTTGGCCAAGAAAAAAGTTCTTTTTCACCAAGACAATGCAAGGGTGCACACATGTGCAGTTGCCATGGCAAAAATCCATGAATTGGGCTATGAATTGCTCCCACATCCACCCTATTCTCCAGATTTGGCTCCGAGTGACTACTTCTTGTTCCCAAACCTGAAAAAATGGCTCGGTGGAAAAAGATTTGACTCCAATGATGAAGTCATCTCGCAAACAAAGGCCTATTTTGAGGACCTCGACAAATCATATTTTTTGGAAGGGATAAAAAAATTGGAGAAGCTTTGGACAAAGTGTATAGAGCTCAAGGGGGACTACGTTGAAAAATAAAATGATTTATTTATCAAAAAATCTGTGTTTTATTCCAAAAGTCACGGACTTATTGACCCGCCCTCGTACCGTAGCCTTCACAGACTTCGTTGTAAGATGCAAACCAATTACCAATGATTTCAAAACTAAGGATGGGCTATTACGTACATTTCACAGAACGAATCTTCGTACAAGAAAAAGTTACGCCATCTTGATTTCACCATGGCTCAAATGTCAAAATGGCCTCCAACAACCCTAAAAGTGGGGCTATTTAAGTGGGGACAGTTTTTGCCTCGTAATGCCTCGTCTATTAAATAGTATACGTCTTTGGCACCAACTGAACGGACTGAAGAAAATTTTTACATTATATTTTTTCATTTGCAGATAACGATGGGACCATCGGTTGTTTCAGTTGTAATTGATATCAATTAGGGCTGTGCTTGCGGCGATTCGCAGACAATGGACCCGGGATTCTCGGGACCGGCTGTCGTGATAAATTGGCTCAAAGTATCTGATTCAATATGAATTCAATGATAAAAATCTAAAGACATGGATTATTTATGTAATTATTTTATAAGAGTTTTGCTTTAAATGGTATACTTTGAAACATGTACCTAAAATATTTTTTCACAACACAAGTAATAATTTTGAGGACTTAGATAAATAAAATATGTCTAAAGTAGCCCGATTCAGTACCTAGTCGGTAAGTGTTTCAAATATAATATTATACAATCAACTAATCAGCATTTTAATGAGGTATAAAATTTTGTTAATATTACAATAAATTACAAAATTGTTTTGCTTACAATCAAATCTAGGCTTAACCTAAAAATACCCTGTCGCTCAATTAAAACATTATTTCGCAACAAAATTTACCAGTTAATATTTTACGGAGCAATTATGTGAACAGGCTTTTACCATTTTGCATTAATTATAATGCTGATTAGTTGATTTAAATATTAAAATCGTTTAATAAACAGCCTCGATCCTGTTAAAATATGCGCGGATCGTGCTTTGCTGATGTCGTTTTAAGGGCAGTTTGAATATGGAACGGGCAGCGGAGTTTAAGCGGTAGATTTACAACGCTTAACTTCGTACATTATAAGAACATCTTGCCGTGTATTTTACACAGCTTTGTGCGCTTGAATGAGGTTTTTTTTTATTTAGCGTAGAAGATGACCTCTTAGCTAAATAGCTACTTAAAGTTTTTTTATGAAAAAACGTTTCAAAATATACGCGTTATACGTAAATTGGTGAAAATTTATTAATTTAATAAATACAAGGAACAGAAAATAAGTGGAAGTGTTATATGTAATCTTATTATTTAAGCTTATGTAAAATACTTATCAATAATAAAGTGTAATCGTAGAATTAATGGTTTAAATGAGTGAATTACTATTATTTGTTAAATATTTGGTTATGAGTTGAAATAATTTTAAATATAGGTAATATCTTTAAGCATATGAAATTATGCTCAAATTGTAATGTTTAGTTTGTATAAAAAAATATTCTTGGTGATCGTCAACTGGTTTGGAGGAACGTCACGGTGGTCATTACTAGCGAGGAACGGCCATTGAGATACATGTTATGCTAATTTAAGGAGAATAAATCCTGTATATTATACAATTGTAGTTTTAATAACTGGACATGCATACTGATTGTAGAGAGGACTTTACATATATGACATCATTAGTATGGAAGTCGATGTCGCCAAACTCACACACATACACCGATAATCATATATCGCAATACACACAAAGAATTCGTTTGATTGGTCGCTTTACAAAAAAAAAATACGTGTGGCACTCGGGGACTGCCGCGGTAAAGCTATTGCATAGTAAGTCTACACGCATACGTCTAGTCGCACATACACAACGCCGTGTCGAAGACTGCCGAACTGAAACGACGTTAGACGATGCACGGCCTTCAAGCCACACCTCCGTGCCCGTCGGAGTGGGGAGCGTGAGGTTTTTTCGTTACGGAATTTCTGGATTCGGTCCCCGCGCTCAAGGCCCGCGATAGAAGCTATGCAATAGCTTAAAAATAGCGTGTTTTATAACATATAAATACGGCCCTTACACCAATGGATAAGGTTTATATCGATATACTTCGAAAAGTTCTTACGACGTCTTGTAGGTATTCTAAGTGAAATTAAATTTGACGAATCCGAATGAAAATAAGTACGCGTAAGAACGCTTAGTCGTGGCTTGTTTTCTGCTGGCTTCTTGTCCCCTTGTTTTCTGTTCCGTGGATAAAGATTGATAGTGCCATACAAAATGTATGTTCCTTTTGATTCAGAAAAAAAAATTTAGCACCCCTTTAATAAAAAACTTCTCTAGCCTCAACTCCATAATATTTTAAATTAGATGTCATGGAGCACTACCCAATAGTGCTGTGATCAGCAATCTCAAACCTTTTCTAGCAATTGGGACAAAAACATTTTACAAACGTTACAATCACTTTTCTTACTAAACATAGCATTATCATCGATGGACCATTGTTCGCGATCCCTTAAATACTCGTACTTTATATAAAACCGGGAAAACCGGGAGGTGTAAGGAAGTTTTGACAAGTTCCCGATATAGCACGACTCACGAGTAAGCGCCCAAGGGGGGTCGAACTTCTGACTAAATTATTCATCCAACAAATTAATAGTTAAATTGATAAGTCCGTATGTACTGTTTATTATCGTATTTGTGATTTAAACACGAGGTGTATGAAACTTACTAATGTGTCTCGATTGTCGCTGCTTGCCGTACCTATGTATTAGAAAATAGGCGTAAGCAGTACGTAGATATGTGTGTGTGAATTTTTGATCTACTTAGGTGCGATTTGGGCGTTCTGATTGATGAATATAATGCAAGTAGAAGCGGCGGAAATCCTCTTCTGATGAAGTCCCACCATATCATATTTTCTACTGAAATCTTTCAGATTGTTAGTAGAGGTTGTTTTAGTGTAAAACATCACTAACTAGTATTTCACCTTAATGACTTTTCGTCGAATCTTATGTCGAATCTAATGTAATGATTGTAATGTTAAATTGTAAATTGTATGAAATGAATGTAATCGAAGTTTATGATAGTGATTTAAAATTAAACTTTATTCACTACACCGACTACACTACTAAGAGAGCTGGGCCGAGCAGCGTAGCGCGGCGTCGCTCTTGCAATGAAACGTGTATTTTCTTGAGTAATATTTATATAAAAGTATATAAATTTTAATTTTGAATCATAAAAATGCAGCACCGCATCGCGTTTCGTTGCGAGCTGACCATTAAGCCTCTCTGGAAAGAAAGGATATCTAAGTAGGTGCCTACAAGAGATTATAATTCTTAACCTTTACGTAATCTTTAAGGTAAGGGGTTAGATGTACTTAGTTATTTCTCATCGAATATTCCGGTAATTGGTAGTGAGATGAGCTTACGAGCTGACTCGATAGTTCTAGAACGGTTTTAGTAAAATCGATATCGGGTACATTACGCGCATATATTGCCTATTAACTACATAATGTAATAGAGGTTAGGCTGATAGCTATGCGATAGATCCATTATTTTACTAATATCAGTCAAAGTTACGACTTAAAACCACTATTTATTCTATGTTAAAACTAAATATACAATTTAAGTATATTAATTTTATTTCAGCATTACCCTAAAACAGTTTTGGTAGGTTTTTGAAATTTATTCTAATTTTGCTTCTCCTACTTTTTTACTTTATTTTTTTAAATATTATGAAATGTAATGAAATAACGTTGACTTTGATTTAATAGACAATCAACGATACCAGCTAACGGCGAGTGGCGACAGTAATTTGCCGGAGTCCTACTGTCATTCGATTAG
The DNA here is from genome assembly GCA_963565745.1 of Phengaris arion. Taxonomy (NCBI): domain Eukaryota; kingdom Metazoa; phylum Arthropoda; class Insecta; order Lepidoptera; family Lycaenidae; genus Phengaris; species Phengaris arion. The sequence goes on along the minus strand of OY751440.1, from coordinate 13,721,802 downwards.
TGTGCTCACAAAATCGCCTCCCACACTTCCACAAAATAGATTCCATTCCGAATTCAAATTTTCAGATTGTGCAGATAAAAAAGATTTAATTACAAACTCTAATCTGATTTGAACTAAACCCTTTTGTGATAAATTTCAGATTAAAAATTAAATTACAATAAGCTGTTAAGCTAATTTATTAAGGAGCGCCAAAGTTGTTCCCCTTAAATTACTTTAGTTTGAAGACAAATCGGATTTGTTTGAGAGGTGAGAAAGATTTTTAATCACGCCGTCTCGGGAAACCGACTTTTAATAGCTGGATGGCGCATACGTAAAGCTTTAACGGTTAATTGTAAAAAAAAAAACAATTGGGGTTAGGTCTAGTAGGGTAAAAGAACTTGCAATTATTTTCTCACTGCGGTAAGAGGAACATAGTACCTACTTTTTGTATGGCACTGACCTCTCACAGACCTTATCGCCTTAATTTTGTTCATTAATAGGGTTTAAGGAATATGCGTAGTTTTTTTTAAATTGGCTTTTGGAATAGTACATAACAAGCTAGGAAATATTGTCCTCGCTATGGCATATCTACGATCAACCTTAGATGAAAGTGAGATCGTTTTTAGAAAATTCATGAGAAATGACGTCACTAGTTACAACCGCAGTTGAAAATACTTGAAGATTAATGCTAAATTTATTTTTTTAACCTAACTGGGTTCATGTATATAATTGTTATAAGAAAAAGATTTGTAAGGTAGTTTTCGTTCTTCAATTATACCAAAAAATCGTAATTTTTTACAACTTTTTAGTCCTGCAACTTTTAATTATAATCACTAATTACTGTACTTTCGGAAAATACATATTTGACTTTGCTAATTTAAAAAAAAAAGCATAATCGCCTCTATGAATTACCAAGCAAAAGAAGTCTAACTTATCTTAACATAGTATAAATGAAATAAAGTTCTTCCGCCTTCTGTTCGCTAAGTCTTCTAAACTATTACGGGTTTTAATGCAGTATTTAGCAACATATAGAGCAATTCAAGGGGAAGGTTTACATAATACATTGCACTCGAGCGAGGCCGGGGCGGGCCGCTAGTTAAACCTATAAAACTAAACGTTCTTTGGATCGTAATTTATTTCAGTGGTAGCTTATATTGCTGAAATGCAGCAATATTTTAAAGATATTAATGTTCTCACGAGGGAGTTTTTATAATGATATTAAATTCTACCTGTGCTCTGATTTATGAAACGAGAAGCAATTTCCTCTACGGAAGTGTAGTTCTGACAGAATTTTTCAACGAAATATGACTGGAATATTCAAAATACCGTTCCGATGTGTCAACACTTGAATTTGTATAAATGTATTGTGATCTATATCGTAGAATGTCGCTTCCGTTGGCATAAATATTTAGGTAGATAATAAGTAGGTACTGAATTTGACATCCTAAAATAATTAGTGAAAATTCACGAAATAGTACCTATGAAAGTGACACTGTCAGCACGTGTGTGGGACATGTGTGTTTTGTATAGAAACCAGGGGGTCTAAAAAGGCCACTTTAGATGTTTCATATTATGTTTTATATACTTATTTTTTGCAACTCATATTATGTGCGCCGTTTTACGCATTTCTATTGAAAACCTGTCAAAGTTGATGTTTTCTAATATGATGAAATCAGATGAATCATGTAGCCATTTTCTCATTTCACGATTTTTGTATGGAGAAAAATATATGAAACAATATGAAACACCTAAAGTGGCCTTTTTAGACCCCTAATAATTAAATGGCCTTCGATCTGAATTTGACATCCTTAAAGGATGTCACATTTCTGAATATATACCTAAGTTAGCTATAAAAGCACATTAGGGTAAGGTGTAATGCTTTTCGAAACACTTACAAAACATAAAGCCACTTTTCGAGTCGTTACATTTAAGAATTAAGACATAAAAGCAAATGAGCTTCCAAAACTCTTACATTTTAAACACGAGGTCTCGTGTTTGTTCAACAAAGGGTGGTCTTAAATTAGTCTAATACTCATGACACGTTGCGGAAAACTGCGTCATATAAGATTTTGACAGTCAGCCATTAACGAGTAACGGACACGTCATTTTCTTCTTTATATAGGGTCCGTAAAATACAAGAGGCTCCTTGTATATATATAAAATATAATAGGTTCGCTCTGTCCATTTGTCTGTCCGTCTGTCTGCTCTTCCTTGCATATACACTGGCGGACACATAACTGCATCATAGTGCAAGAACACATTCAATCAAATTTTATTACAAAATATGCAAACTTTTTACATTTATTGGTATTGTAAAATAAAGGCTGGATTATAAGCACAAAAACAAAATCAAATTTAAATATGGTACTGTCACAAAAGAATGAAAATATTCTATAGAAGATATCTTGTCAATTTACTAAAGATTAACTCGTTGTTACGTTAATGTTGTGATTGATGGTTTTTTTGTTTAGTTACATGTTGAATTGTCGTTACTAATAATTGTTTAATTCCTAGTCTGTTTTCATTTTAAACATGTTTTTCCCTCACGAATATGGACGTATCGACCGAAAAAGCAGCACAAATTGTTGCTCTAAGTCTAGTGCAACAAGAACGATCAATTGCTGCAGATTTAAATGTAAACCAGTCTACGATTTCCGAGTTTTTTTTTTAATTTAATTATTTTTCTTTACCAAGCCATTAAATTAATAAACAGTTTACAATCATAATAATTTTAGTGTCGCGTGCAATGTTACATAAACCAATAAAGTGTACATGACCTCATTAAGTAATGTTATTTAATTACAATTTATAGCAGTGGAGGAGGCATAGCCTGTATCTTGGAGGTGCGGGTTTTACTTATCTATCAGTTTTACTTGTCGTTGGAAATTGGCGCTTGCGTGTCATAGGAAATACTTAAATTAATAAATCAGTATGGAAACAAATTAATAAAACAATATAATATCAGCTACAGCTAGTTAATTTAGTTATGCAATTAACTATCCTGCTTGAAAATAAAGTCAGGTCAGAACAAATAACACCATTATGAAATTTAAATAAAATTAGTCAAAGTAAATAATAAATTAGTTCAAATATAAATTAGATTTAGGATTACGCTTACGGATAATTTGGCGCTGCGTTCAACAGCAAGTCAGAGCAAATAATAAAATAAAATTTAAGACTAAGACGAACCAAATAAGTGTAACATAAATTTTTGATATCTACTCCGATTGCAATATTAAAGCGATTCATTGTATTTGGTAAGTTCAAATATTCAAATTCGTTAATGGGGATAGATGATTGGGGGATAATGGTATTTTACATGATATTTTGACTGTTTTATCGGTCACTGCGTATGTGTGCGTGCGTGCGTGTGTGTGTGTGTGTGTGTGTGTGTGTGTGTGTGTGTGTGTGTGTGTGTGTGTGTGTGTGTGTGTGTGTGTGTGTGTGTGTGTGTGTGTGTGTGTGTGTGTGTGTGTGTGTCTCAGAAGGTGTGGTATTTTTTTACTTCTACAGAAGGTTTATCGAGACAGGTTCATTCAAAAGAAGATGTGGAACCAGCGGATCTCGGGTGACAACGTTTCGTGACGACAGCTTTATTGTGACAACTTCCTTGCGAAATCGGTTTTTAACATCTGTAAGCATTAAATATGAGCTCCAACAGGTACGTGGCGTAGCAATTAGTGCACGAACCATAAGAAGAAGGCTAAAAGAGCGTGATATCACACCTTTCAGACCCGCAAATGGACCAAAATTGTCTGCAGCTCACAGGCAAGCTCGACTTAGATTTGCTCGTGAACACTTAAATTAGACTGAAGAGCAATGGGCTTCCGTATTATTCACTGATGAATTTAGGACTTGTTTGTATGATGCTGATGGTCGCAGATCAGTCTACCGTAGACGAGGAGAGCGATATACTCAAAATTGCATTGAGGAGAAGGTTCCATTTGGAGGCGGGTCTTGTATGGTTTGGGGCGGCATATGGATGGATGCTCGAACTGAACTTGTGTTTATTGACGCAGACACACACGGCTGTGGTAACCATGGTTTAACATAACATCGCTATATAACGGAGATATTGGACCCTCATGTGGTACCTTTTAGCGAATTTATAGGCGAAAACTACATTCTGATGCAGGATAATGTTAAAGTTAAGCAATACTTTACTCAGGTTGAGATTCGTTCCATGGATTGGCCAGCACATATCTCGGACCTCAATCCGATAGAACACGTGACAACCTAAAAAGAGATGTATTTACAAGAAATCCGGTCCTAACAACGGTTGCGGTGCTCAGAGTTGCATTGTCACAAGAATGGGACAATACTCCGCAAGATCTTTAAAAAATACTGATTAGGTCGATGCGAAACCAGTTTGAATCAGTTATTAGGGAGGAGGTACACCTTATTAAAAACAAAACAAAAAAAACTTATTCTTTTCTTAGTATTGTAAAATTTTCATAATAAAGTCTAGCCTTTGTTCTATTTACTGTTTCATTCCAAAAAGCTGCAAAAGGAGTAACTTGTTTATTTTAGTGAGAAAAGTTGTCCTGTACACATGAATTGAATTTTATCAGATTAAGAACTAGTCTTAGCATTATCATTGAAATAAATCAAAAATAGTTTGCACTTTCACTAATTATATTTAATTGAAAGTTATCTTGCACTATGATGCAGTTTATGTGTCCGCCAGTGTAAATATCGAACATGTTTATTAATATTAGTACCTGGGTACCAGTGGCGAAGGCTGGTTCTTAATCATAGGGAAGCCCTAGCCTGTATAAAAGGTAGCGATTAGAATCCTTCAAATGGTAAGTGGGAAGTAAGCCGATGGGAATGGGGTTATATAAGCCCCACGCCACTGCTGGGTATGGTTACCCAGGTACTAATATTAATAAACTTGTTCGGTAGCTCAAAAGCTCGGTGGCTTTGCTCGGAGTTTGAAAAATTTAAAGAATCACAAAAATATTTATTTATCTGACCGGGATTCATCTTGAATTATCGAACAAATCAAATCATACATAAGCATACCAACAAACTACCATCGGACTGACATAATAGAGTCGAAATTATTGATATATTGTTGCACGACGAAAGAAAAAACATATGTAGTTTAAAAATGCGCAGTTTTTTTATTAATAGACCTAGCTGGATAAATTTTTCTCCTCCAAAACTCCCTGCATACTAAATTTCATAGTAATACTTGCAGCAGTTTTCGAGATTACGATTATATATATACAAAATTGTTTCGTTTAAGGTATAAGATTTATAATAATTGTAATGTCGCTTGTTGATGACCAAATCCACAAGTAGGTAATTACATCAATATAAGACTTTCAATTTCCTCAACCGTACCTATAAATACCTACTAGGTACTTGAACCAAACAATAACTCACATTTACACACCTATTTAATTGTCTTTTGCTATTAATAAATTATTTTATTACTATTATTACTATTTATTACTAGATTCTAGCTGCTAGCAAGATCAACTGCCAAATGAAAATTGTCCACAATTTATTCAAAAGGCCTAATTAAAACATGTCTGCCTTCATTTGCCGGTCGTTTAAATTGGGTGCATGTTACATAGACCGTTGTTGGTTCGTGGATAACATGGAATAGATTGATCCATTGAACCAAGCTAATTATTATGCTCTATCACGCGCTTTATATTTGCGCCTTCACCACATTTAATGCTGAGCTTCGGTTTAAGGTCTGTCTGTCCCGTTCTATATTGAATGAGAGAGGGAGATCAAATCTGAGTTCAGTGATAAGCGCGTTTAAAGAAGGTGAAGTTTGGTGAATCGGGGCTTAGGCAAAAATTATTCAAATACTTTGTATATTATAGCACCAAAATGCACAAAGGTTAAACTGTATAATTATTAACTGTGCTGGATTATTTTTATGATAGTATATTATTTAAATAATTAATTCCCGGTTTCTGGGGTTTTTTTGTTGGTAGTTAGTCTATTCAATAGCGCTATTGATCGGATGACGGAAACGCGTTAAACAATAAAAAGTGCTATTGAATCGATAAACTACTGACAAAAAACGTCAGAATATGGCATAAATAGTGATGGTGGATGGTGAGACACAATATATTTATTTTTCAAAGCATTTTATGAAATAGTTCCACGTACCTACTCTTTACAATAAAAAAAATTGGAATGTGCGAGCACAGCGTGACACATGAAGTAGTATCATCACTTCATAGTATAAAACAAAGCCGCTTTTTCTGTCTGTCCCTATGTATGCTTAGATCTTTAAAACTACACAACGGATTTTGATTCGGGTTTTTTTGAATAGATAGAGTGATACAAGAGGAAGGTTTATGTCTATATTGTTTGGGACTGTTTGGGCTGGTACCGACTTCAAAGTTAGGAGGATTGAGTAGAGAAATAGTTAACATTTGAGCCGAATTTAAAAGGGGAATTATTTAGAAAATAAGTTTTATTTCATCCTTTTTTGTGCGTTTTTACTTTGGAAGTCGGTTTTGATTTTTCGTTTATTACCCATTGGATACCCTAAAAAACATTGCCCCAAATTGCAGTGAATAGAATAATTTGCTGAAGAAGTTTTTTCTCCAAGAACTGCACAATTCCACGCGAGCAAAGCCGCGGGCAAAAGCTAGTGTTAAATATAAAATGCACACTCTACAAAACTTAAATCTTGCAGAGCTCTGCAAATATTGATGCGGAAAAATTTGACTGCATTTAAAATTATACTTTAGAGTTTAGGCTATAGTTTTTAAACCTAATTAGTGAATGGGTACCTACAAGGGCGGCAATGAAAATTTCGGGAATTAAGGAAGTGACACAACATTACTATTTAAAAATGTATTTATTGCTTTTCGAAGTATTCTCCGCGAAATTTGACACATTTTTCCATACGATGGAACCAATCATTGAAGCAACCATTCCATTCGGAAGTTGGGGTCTCCAAAATGGCCGTTTTGTAGGCGTCCACAGCTTCTTCAGGTGATGAAAATCTCTGACCACGCAATTTATTCTTTATTTTAGGGAAAGTATAGAAATCATTAGGGCTTAGGTCGGGGCTGTACGGCGGATGGTCTAATAATTCTATGATTTCTTGCTCTAAAAACTCTTTTGTTCTGTGCGCGGTGTGAGAACTCGCATTGTCGTGATGGAGGATGATGCGGCGGTTGCAGTTCTCTTTACGGAGTTCAGAAACGACCTGTGGCAAACAAATGTTAGCATACCATTCTGCATTAACCGTTTTTTGTCCCTCAAGAGGAATAGTCGCAACATGGCCGGTTTTGGAGACAAACGTGGCCACCATTTTTTTTGCAACACTCCGTGAACGAACAATTTTTGTTGGCTTTAACTCATTTTCGAACACCCAAACTCGTGACTGGTTTTTTGTTTCGGGTTCGTACGCGTATATCCAAGATTCGTCACCTGATACGATGTTGTATACAGCATTTGAGGATCCTGCGTGGAATCTTTCGAGACTTCTGACGCACCAAGTAACGCGAGCCGCTTTTTGCGCTTTTTACAGCTAATTGTTCATGCAAGATTATTTGTATTTACTCATGCCAATGTCTAAAGTTGTCTGAATTTCGCGGTATGTCACATGTCGATCTTCCTCAATCAGCTTACGCACAGCATCAACGTTTTCTTGGATGACTGCAGTTTTTGGACGACCTTGACGGGGATCATCACTGAGCTTGACGTCATGAACACGTCCACGTTGAAATTCAGCAAACCAGCGATAAATTGTGGTTTTGGATGGGTCTTCATCACCAAATGTGATAATGGTTTAATTTTTTGTGATGAATGATGAATCATCATCATTCATCACAAAAAATTAAACCACTTCGAAAGTCATAATAAATCATCGCTCTAGAATTTTCTCGAGTCAATTCCATTTTCTCAACGACTAAACAAGTTTGACAAGACCTTGTGACAAGACCGAGAATCTTTTTTTAAATAAATAAACGGTATTCGATTTTTAAAACCAAGGAGTTTTAAATTAAAAAGATTTTAATATGACAGGAACAGTGGAAATATTCCATTCCCGATACTTTTAGTGCAGCCTATGTATAGGTAAGGTATTTCATAATTTAGGTTTAAATACTCAATTATGAATGATTAATTAGGTTTAATTCCATAATAACTTAGGTTTAATTCACAATCTTAATACATACTCACTTATATAACAACATAATATTAATATCTATGGACGCTTCACACAACATCCATCTGGCCCCGTGCTAAGTACCCGAAGAACTTGTGTTACGAGGGCCTAGACAACGGGAAGTAAATTTCATACTTGTATACTATAGGTACATTTACTTAAGATTTTTATTATATTATACACATTTAATACACATCCATGACCCAGGAACACAGAAAACTTTTTGTTCCTTCAGCGGGATCCGAACCTGCGACCCCTGCTTGAGCGCCAACGTGCTCAACCACTGAGCCACACAGGTCGTCAACCATAGTTGTGTACCTAATTACGGTTGAATGTCAAAGGTTTTTGATGAAAGTGTCCTGCCTAGTAGTGGCAGCACGCATGGTACTAACTACTAGCACATTATAGATATAATATTACTAGAGGTCGCCCTGTTACGCCCATAGTCATAATTTACACAATTTTTGAGGTTCTTTTAATTAATATAAAACATGTAATGTTGTTACAGATTGAGAAATGTTAACGTGTAACAAAATTGTATCTATCGAACGCGCGGTAGTGCGTGTGAATCATCTGAGATAGTATGTGTTTCAGATTACGTTAATTATAGTTTAAAATTATTATCGCTACCTCGGTTAGATCATTTTACCCCTACCGTGCGTTTGATACGAGGGCGGCACTGAAAATTTCGGGAATCAAGGAAGTGACACAACATTACTATTTAAAAATGTATTTATTGCTTTTAGAAGTATTCTCCGCGAAATTTGACACATTTTTCCATACGATGGAACCAATCATTGAAGCAACCATTCCATTCGGAAGTTGGGGTCTCCAAAATGGCCGTTTTGTAGGCGTCCACAGCTTCTTCAGGTGATGAAAATCTCTGAACATGTAATTTATTCTTTATTTTAGGGAAAGTATAGAAATCATTAGGACTTAGGTCGGGGCTGTACGGCGGATGGTCTAATAATTCTTTCTTGCTCTAAAAACTCTTTTGTTCTGTGCGCGGTGTGAGAACTCGCATTGTCGTGATGGAGGATGATGCGGCGGTTGCAGTTCTCTTTACGGAGTTCAGAAACGACCTGTGGCAAACAAATGTTAGCATACCATTCTGCATTAACCGTTCTTTGTCCGTATAATAGTCACAACATGGCCGGTTTTGGAGACAAACGTGGCCCCAATTTTTTTTGCAACACTCCGTGAACGAACAATTTTTGTTGGCTTTAACTCATTTTCGAACACCCAAACTCGTGACTGGTTTTTTGTTTCGGGTTCGTACGCGTATATCCAGGATTCGTCACCTGATACGATGTTGTATACAGCATTTGAGGATCCTGCGTGAAATCTTTCGAGAGTTCTGACGCACCAAGTAACGCGAACCGCTTTTTGCTCTTCACAGAGCAAATGCGGTATCCATCGAGAAAACAACTTTTTTACACCTAATTGTTCATGCAAGATTATTTGTATTTGACTCATGCCAATGTCTAAAGTTGCCTGAATTTCGTGGTATGTCACATGTCGATCTTCCTCAATCAGCTTACGCACAGCATCAACGTTTTCTTGGGTGACTGCAGTTTTTGGACGACCTTGACGGGGATCATCACTGAGCTTGACACGTCCACGTTGAAATTCAGCAAACCAGCGATAAATTGTGGTTTTGGATGGGGCTTCATCACCAAATGCAGAAATCATCCGGTCAACACACTGTTTTTGTGTTAAACCACTTCGAAAGTCATAATAAATCATCGCTCTAGAATTTTCTCGAGTCAATTCCATTTTCCCAACGACTAAACAAGTTTGACAAGACCTTGGGACAAGACCGAGAATCTTTTTTTAAATAAATAAACGGTATTCGATTTTTAAAACCAAGGAGTTTTAAATTAAAAAGATTTTAATATGACAGGAACATCAAGACAGGATAGGTCAAAACATTTTTTTTTAAACTTTTTTCTAAGAGGCAAAATAATAAATAAGAAGTTATGTGTAATCAATATAAAAAATTATATAGCTGTCTCTCACAGTATCGCGCGCGATAAGCCACATCGTATCGCATAATGTGAAAACGCTCTAATACGTGAAGTAAAAGAAGTAAAAAAAAAGGACAAGGGAGAAGACTTTAGGCCATGCTCACGGTCCAGTCTGCAAATCCAGCAGCCTGTCAATACGAGTGATTTGTTTATATCTTTTCATCTGTTGTCTATAAATAGTAGTAAATATCCAGGCGGATTTACCAGAAGGCTGAGTAGGCTGAGGCCTAGGGCGGCAAATTTAAGGAGGCGGTAAATGTGGCCTAAACATTTTTTTGTTTGACAGAAATATAAAAAACATTATTATTTGCATTCAAAGATTGCTCTCGAAAATCAGGCACAGATGTGGAAATTTCTTGGACGCCTCGGGATTGGGAAAACATCGGAGACTCCTGCGCCAGTAGTAAATATTGACGTACATAACAAACATTTTGCTGTTCAGCCTATAAACTTATCTGATGGCAATAAATCCAGCTGTTTGAACTCCATTTCTAATAAGTTACCTCCTCCGTTTGATCCGTTTGTCTTGAAAAATATCTCGGAAGATCAGGTCCTCACAAGTCTTCGTTCAATCTCCTCTAAAGCCATTGGTAGTGATGACCTGAGTAAGGATATGTTAATTGCTGATTTGTTGTCTCCAGCTATAGCCCATATTTAACTTTTCCATTAGTTCAAGCACTTTTCCTTCCATGTTGAAACATGCCCATATAATACCACTTCCTAAAACCTTTAATTTTACCTTCTGATTATCAACCCATTTCCATTTTACAAATCCTTTCTAAACAATTCGGTGATTTTCTAAACACCAATCATATTTTAAGTCCATACCAGTCTGAGTTTCGTCCTGGGCATAGCACTACCACTGCATTGCTGAAATTAACAGACGATATACGGTATGCAATGAACAACAGACTACTAACGATTGTAGTTTTATTAGACTTTAGTTGCGCGTTCAATTCGGTGGACTACGATATTTTGCTGGCCATACTTAGGTCCTTAGGTGTATCTTCTTCTAGGACAGCATGGTTTGACTCCTACCTGAGGACGAAAGCAACGTATATTTACTCCTGACGTTAGTTCTGACTGGTCCAGCATTACTGCTGGTGTCCCACAGGGGGAGTATTCTTCATAAACGAAATAACAAGGTTCATCTCTTCGGCCTACCATTTATATGCAGATGGCCTGCAAATTTACAGCCACACTAGTATTGAGGAAATTGATCTTGCTATTATTGCTGTTAATCAAGATCTTTTAAATATATTTAAATGGGCGAACACTTTTGGACTTCTGGTTAATCCAAAAAAGTCGCAAGCTCTTCTCATTGGCAGCAGGCAGTTGTGCTCCAGGGTTAATTTTGAATCTGTTAGCAAAATAATTTACTGTAGTGATGTATTGGAGTTAAGCGACAATGTCAAAAATTTAGGTCTAATTATTGACCTGTATATGCAACCTATCGTGGTCTGCTCATATAATTGGTATAAGCAAAAAGTTACATCATTCTTTGCATACATAAAAAGACTACAGAATTTCCTTCCTCTATCCACTAAAATTCTTCTAGCACAATCCTTGTTATTGCCACTGATAGATTACGCTGACTCCTGATTTTCATATACTGCCCCGAGCGATAGGCCTCTGCGTACTTGTAACCCAAAAAAGATACTCGACACCTCTTGGTGTAACTCAAATTTCTACGCCAACTCCCACACGGTCCGAGCTGCCCAGCTGTGGAATGCTTTGCCTGAACATGTGCGGCAGAGTTCAACAGTGGACACGTTCAAGACTAGGCTGAAGAATCATTTCTTATTGTCATCAGCAACAAAATAGTCTATGTAGGTTTATTTAATCATATTATTATTATTTATTAGGTTCATTAATTTTTGTTTATTATCTTTTATATTTCATATATCATTATATTTATAATATGTATTAGTATATTGTATTTATTAGTATATTATCATTATAAATCAGTTGTAAGTAATTGTCTCTTTTCCAATCTGATATTATTCTTTGCTGTACTACCTGTGTCCTACTTATTTTATTTTTCCTAAACTCTGTCTAAGGTCTGCGGCAGAGATCTCTTTTTAGAGATAAGCACGCCTTTGTACCATCTATTTTGTGTATTTTGTAATATTTTGTGTTATTTTTGTTGTGTACATGAAGAATAAATAAATAAAATAAAAATTTTAGTCCTATATACATAGGCTGCACTAAAAGTATCGGTAAAGTACAAAATAGTCTATGTAGGTTTATTTAATCATATTATTATTATTTATTAGGTTCATTAATTTTTGTTTATTATCTTTTATATTTCATATATCATTATATTTATAATATGTATTAGTATATTGTATTTATTAGTATATTATCATTATAAATCAGTTGTAAGTAATTGTCTCTTTTCCAATCTGATATTATTCTTTGCTGTACTACCTGTGTCCTACTTATTTTATTTTTCCTAAACTCTGTCTAAGGTCTGCGGCAGAGATCTCTTTTTAGAGATAAGCACGCCTTTGTACCATCTATTTTGTGTATTTTGTAATATTTTGTGTTATTTTTGTTGTGTACATGAAGAATAAATAAATAAAATAAAAATTTTAGTCCTATATACATAGGCTGCACTAAAAGTATCGGGAATGGAATATTTCCACTGTTCCTGTCATATTAAAATCTTTTTAATTTAAAACTCCTTAAAAATCGAATACTGTTTATTTATTTAAAAAAAGATTCTCGGTCTTGTCACAAGGTCTTGTCAAACTTGTTTAGTCGTTGAGAAAATGGAATTGACTCGAGAAAATTCTAGAGCGATGATTTATTATGACTTTCGAAGTGGTTTAACACAAAAACAGTATGTTGACCGGATGATTTCTGCATTTGGTGATGAAGCGCCATCCAAAACATCAATTTATCGCTGGTTTGCTGAATTTCAACGTGGACGTGTCAGACTCAGTGATGATCCCCGTCAAGGTCGTCCAAAAACTGCAGTCACCCAAGAAAACGTTGATGCTGTGCGTAAGCTGATTGAGGAAGATCGACATGTGACATACCGCGAAATTCAGGCAACTTTAGACATTGGCATGAGTCAAATACAAATAATCTTGCATGAACAATTAGGTGTAAAAAACGTTGTTTTCCCGATGGATACCGCATTTGCTCTGTGAAGAGCAAAAAGCGGCTCGCGTTACTTGGGTGCGTCAGAACTCTCGAAAGATTCCACGCAGGATCTTCAAATACTGTATACAACATCGTATCAGGTGACGAATCCTGGATATATGCGTACGAACCCGAAACAAAAAACCAGTCACGAGTTTGGGTGTTCGAAAATGAGTTAAAGCCAACAAAAATTGTTCGTTCACGGAGTGTTGCAAAAAAAATGGTGGCCACGTTTGTCTCCAAAACCGGCCATGTTGCGACTATTCCTCTTGAGGGACAAAGAACGGTTAATGCAGAATGGTATGGTAACATTTGTTTGCCACAGGTCGTTTCTGAACTCTGTAATGAGAACTGCAACCGCCGCATAATCCTCCATCACGACAATGCGAGTTCTCACACCGCGCACAGAACAAAAGAGTTTTTAGAGCAAGAAATCATAGATTTATTAGAGAATACTTCGAAAAGCAATAAATACATTTTTAAATAGTAATGTTGTGTCACTTCCATGATTCCCGAAATTTTCAGTGCCGCCCTCGTAGTACCTACTTTACACTCTAACGTCTGAATCCAAAAAATGATTAAACTATACTTTTGCGGTAATATACGATACAAAATATTATAAAAGTGTTTCAATAATCGAAAATACAATTAAATTTTATTTTCGATTATTCATTGTACTCTTGATTAGTGCAAGAAGAGTAATTTTGAGAAGGAAGTTTGGGGGCAAAAACTGAATAGCATACGGCAAATATGTTAAGCGCATTACTCACCACCCAGCCAGCAAATCCAGCACCGGTACTAATGGCCATCATTAGTGTCAATAGTGTCAATAATTCATAATTTTTGCCTACAAGTCCGCGGCCTTGGATCTGCAGGTTGGCCCGTGAGTGTGGCGCTCAAATCCGACACTGTAAATATAATAGACAAAATTTACACATTTTTATTGCGTATATAAGAGGCAAAAAAACCATAAAACTTGAAACTAAAAAAATCAAATATGAATTATGGTCGAATTTCGACCACAGGGCGATCTCTAGTTTTGATGAGATTTATATACTTCTAAGCATTATTTCAAAAAATATTAGCTTTTTGCCAACCTTCCTCCACATAAACTTTAATTTACCGGTCAAATTACATACTCCTCCAGTTGCACAATTCTCATAAAACTGTACTGAAAGTTTTTTCTTCAGGTGTTAACATAAAAATGAGTACCTACTGGGCTGCTACAGTAGTGGCACAAAATATATAATGTACATTGTTTATATTGTGGTAGTAGGTAGTAGGAAGTGCCTATTGCAAATTATGGGAGCAAGCTACCTACTAAAGGTTCAAGTTATGGAATAGCATTATCGTTATAGTAAAAGCATTAGCTTTTCACTTTCCTTTTTTTCTATTTTGTCATATGACAAAAGAGTTTTCGCTTAGGAATTGGCGTATTCGCGGTATTTCGTGCACAATGCAATACTTTGCAGCCGTCAAACGCAGCGCGCCCGTGACGGATGCACAGTGGTGCCATCTGCTTTGTGAAATATTGTTACTTTTATATATTGGATTCGCCAAAAGCGTTGTTGTTTTTTGTTTCATAGAGTTTTTCATCGATTTCTGCTATATGGGAAAAAGTTGCTTAATATCTCCGAATATAACATCGTACCTAATACCTATGCCTTCATTTATTACAAACAATTGAAGATTACGTAGGTACAGTTTTGGTAAGAAGTAGGTATATAGAAAAACTTTGTAGGTTACCTGTTAAACTCTAGCAAAGAAAAAGAAGCAAACAAAACAAAAAAAACAAAAAAAAACCTGAAGCAAAGCTTTGTAGGTTACCTGTTAAACTCTACAAAAGGTGCAAAGGTCAAATGTACACAAGAACATAATCAAAAACTATAACCCAACTAAGCAAACTATATTATAGTCTATGTTACCGGGGCCATTACTACGAATCTATTGACACTTCATCCGGTAACATCGGATTAGTAGTTTAGACGCTACGATGTAACAAACATTCATACATAATTACATACATAGACTGCTAAAATCATTACCTTTTGGCTTCACCGTAGTCGGGTAAAAATATGACCTCAAAGTAGGATGACGGATTACCTTTGATCGACCTTGTCGCTCTGGTGTCGCAATGTTTACATATTTGCCTGAATCCTAACCAAATAAAAGAAATTAAATCCGTTCACAAACTCCGGAGTCCCAAGCCAGATAATAGCTGAGTTTTATAAAAAATCGCATGAACTGTCAGGGAATCTAATTCATAAACAGATATAGTGTACTCATTAATTATTATTTGTATTATAATGACGATATGCAGTCACACTACAATTTGAAATGACATTTCAGTTTGATAACTTTATCTATGTAATAATACGATCAAATTATGACAGTGCAACGGTCAACATGCTTATGATTTAGGTTCCCTGATAGTAGGTATATAGTACAGTCGAGAAAATTAAACGTTCATAGCAGATTGACATACTTCGTAATTGTATTCGTAGGAACATGTCCTACTTATTTTCCGACAAAAAGCAATTAGAAACGACACCACGTTATGGTAATTATCAATAAGGTAATTACTAATCATTATGAGGCAGATAAAACTACTAAACATTAATTTCCATGACAGGCGTTATAAGTTAAAAAACATAAGTTACTTAACATTGTGCATCAGAAAGAAGTATAGAATAAAAGAATATACCATAGTGTGTTAGAAGTATAGAATAAAAGAATATACCATAGTGTGGTAGAATTATAGAATAAAATAATATACCATTTTAAGATTTATATGTTGTTAGAGTTTCTTAGAATTTCCAGCGTCTGTGCAATCACATTATGAGTAAGTCGAGCACTATCCGAGCTGTACGGAATAGACATTAGCTGCACACAGCACGGTGCATGCATACATGAAGTTTATCCAGAACCACAATTCTCGTATTTAACTAAGACTTTCAATTTACTTTCAATGAATTATAAAATATGGAACGTCTTGATATCATAAACTAATATTTGGAGTGTGAACCAATCAAAACGCGTTTGACGTTTCTGAGAATACCATTTTGCTGATTTTACCCGACTACGGCGAAGTCTAAAGGAAGTGTAATGATTTTGGCAGTCTATGTATGTTTGTAGGTTTGTTTCACTGTAGCGCCTAAACTACTGATCCGATTTTATTGAATGAGGTGCCCATAGATAAATAATAAAATATTTTGCAAAGTCGGGCTTAAAGTTTTTAACCTTAAATTATAATATATCGAGAGTGCATCGAAACTATATTATTGTAAGATTTAATTAGCAGAATCGACCTAAAGTTTTTTTTTTTCGAAAGGGTCTACGCTAAGGGTCGGGTTAAGACCGCTGTAGCTACGTCGGACTATAACTAGCCTGGTGGCTAGTTTATTAGGTAAGAGACGATGGGAGGGTTTGACCCTCCCTAACATCACCCGGGTGATGTTCAGACCGGATATTGGGAACAGCTACGGATTGTGAGCTATTTTTATGAAAGGAGAGACACGGGTCTCTCCTGCTAAGGGGTCCGACTCGGGGTCTGAGGAGTGAGGTTGCTCGCGCGCGGTAGAAAAAACTAACGGCCTGCGAGTTATCGCGATAGAGGAGAGGAGCTCTTGTTTTTATCGGTATCGGTACTGAGAGGGCCGTCCCTCTCACACGCACCCGCGAGGTTAGTATCGAACCGGGGTCGATCTAGGTACATTTCAAAATAGTGTCCGCGACCGCGATATTGATATAGAGAGCTCTACCAATACCGCGAACCCGACCGACCCTTCAGCGTACGGTCGGGATGACTCGCGCGCGTAAGTCCTAATGTCGATGAGGTTACCTAACCTAACCTCGCGGGTGCGTGTGATTTGTGTTTACGTAACTGTACACAGTACGTTACGTATTTTTTACTTTGTGATCGGGTCGATGGGATCGGCTAAGATATACTTAGGCCGTTGTACGGGTGTGGGAAAGTCTGTGCGTCGTGGTTATAGTCCAGGGCCTTTTGGATAAGGGGGTTTGAATGGTTTTTGCCTTTATCAAAGAATCTCTCTACGAGTTCCCTGATATAGGCTTTAATGGTGATGAGCTCGCAGTCTCGCAGTGCATAGGGATGCAAGTCGATGTTACGCATGTAATAGAAACCGGTTTTGGACTCTTTGCAATCGGTCCAATTGAGACTCGCTTATTTGTGCGAAAGAGACGCACGCCTAAGTGAGTATCATTTTAATGCAAACTTTATACAATGTAAGCTTATGTCTTAGGGACATTTTGCTTTGCAAATTAATTAGCGGATATAATTTGTAAAGTACAAATTTCGCTTTACGTAATGTATTACTGATGTGACTCGAAAACGATATCGACTTGTTTAGTACTAAGCCTAAATATTTGACCTGAGTGACCTCTGGGATTATGTTGCCGTGCAGGCCTATAGGGCTCATTAGTTTACGGGGCAAGTACGCTTCATTGCACTATTAATATCAAATTGGATGGCGTGACTTTTATCGGGATTAACTTCGATTCTCCATTTGGAGAACCATTTACTGAGAGCGGTAACTGACTCCTGGAGGGCTTTAGACGCGGTACAGGCATGGATGTGGGAATAATTAAAGGGGTGTGTCGTCCGCGAACATAGCTAATTGCACCTTAGCGTGTTTACGGATGTCACTAGTGTACAGGTTATATAGGGAGGGCGAGAGGACCGAGCCCTGCGGTACTCCCGCCTCCATATATCTTGGCGACGACAGTGCACCTTCTACGCGGAAATGAAACTTGCGATTTTTGAGAAAGTTACTAATTAATAAAGCAAGATTATCAGGTATGCCCATTTGATAGTTTGTATAACAGTCCGTTATGCCAAATTTTATCAAAAGCTTTTGCAATATCAAAGAATACGGCGCATGTCGTCTTCCTGTCGTTTTTGCTGGTAATTATGTACTCCGTTAAGCGGTGTACTTGAGCGGGACAGCTGTGTATATTGCGGAAGGCAAACTGCTCGTCTGGAAGGAGTTTTTTGTCGGTTATGATGTTATTGAGGCACCTTTTAATAACTCTTTCATAGGCTTTTCTAAGGGAGCTAATGAGACTAATTGGTCGGTAGCTACCAGGTGTCTTCCGGGGTTTCCCCGGTTTGTGGATACCTATGACAATAGCTACTTTCCAAATGTCTGGAAATGAACATCCTACTAAGAGGGCGTTAAAGATGTTCACTAGGAGTTGAATTAGCTCGGACGGTAACATTTTAAGTGTTTTGTTTGAAATACCGTCGAGGCCTAGGGCCTTTTTGGCATTCATACACTTCATAATGTCATTGACCTCCTCCGAGTCCACCATCCTCACCCTATCGTCATCAGGTGGCCTCGAGAGTCGGCTGTTGACCTCGCTATTCACTAAGCTAAGGTGCTCGGGATCAATCGGGAGAGTACTCGGCCGGCACTGTTGTTCGAAATTATCAGCTAGACATTCGGCCTTGTCAATGTCTTCGAATGTAGGAGGACGATTTGGTCTGTCTAACGGAGGCATGTCGCTCTCCGTGTTATTTTTGAGGGCCTTCGCGAGTGGCCAGTACGCCACGTGTGATGGTTCTAAATCGCTGAGAAGTCAATTCCAACTCTCGGCTTTGTGCTGTTTAATCTTAAACTTTACTTCCCTCTCGTAGTGACGGAGGGCTTTCCTCCACTCTTCCGACGGGTAGCGGCCAAAGGCCCTTGGGGGTCGTTGGCACCTCCCTAGATGAGTTTTCTATGGTCGCTACCAGGTGGTCGGTCAAGTGGAAGGCGGCCTCTATGGCTGTCTCTTTACTATCTATAGTATCGGTAATTTTATCGAGGTGACTAGATTGGAGGACTTTGATGTTCTCCAATAATAATTTATAGTCTACTATTTTCCTAGTACTAGAATTGTTGCGGTTAAGACTACCAAGTGTAATCGTAACCGGTCTGTGGTCCGAGTTAAGCTCGTGGAGAGTCTCAATATAGATATTAAGAGAAACATTTTTGACTAAAGCTATATCTATCGTACTAAGATCATAACGAGTGGGGTCCGTGGGAGCTAATAGAGCAAAATTTAGAGTATCGGTTAAACTACAAAGAATGATGCCGTTTCTATTGTTACGTACGTTGCCTCACTCAGTGTATTTGCAATTTAGGTCGCCGGCAATGATGACGGCGTTTCCTAAGTTAAATAGCGATTGTAGATCGCTAGAATGTAATTCTTTGTTGCACGCTAAGTACGCGCTTAATGTTACAATTGTAGCGTGACCGGACATACTAATGTAGCAAATAGATGTCTCTAAAGTTAATAATGGTGGTGGCTTTAAGGATTTTTTATAGTAGATAAGAGTACCTCCGAGTCGGGATCGAGTTCTATCATTTCTAACTATTTTGTAGTTTGCTATTTTTGGGCTCCTCATACTAGGTTTTAAGAACGTCTCCTGCACTAGAAGAATGTCGACATTTTGGCTGCTTACAAAATCGCGAATTTCGCTTATGTTATTCCTAATGCCGTTCGTATTGAACGACACTACGCGTAACGAGTGCGGCCTTGTCCTTCCCGAAGGCTCCATTAATTACTATCGGGGGAGAAAGCCTTGATCTGACTGATCAAGACCTGATGGTCTGACAAAGCTTGGATGCGGTCTGTGGCCGAACCTTTTAGCTTTGTCGCTAAAATAGAAAGCTCCGTCGGGTCAATAGGCCCAACGTTGCTTAAGAACTGCGTGACGAATGAGACCTAAAGTTTAAAGTATTGATCTTTACATAGACACTCTCTAATAATAAAAATATTTATACAACAGATAACATAGACAACGTTGCTGTCTTTGTCTGTTGTGACTTTTTCAACATCAGACAAAGACAGCAACGTTATTCGTTGTATAAATATTTATATTAGTGAGGGGGTTAGGTTAGAGGTAAAATTCATAATGATTATGAAACTTTCTTTTATTATTATACAAGTATTAGAAGTAACCACTGTATTTTTTAGAAGTAAAATATTCGGTTGGTCTTTATTTCGGTCTCGGGTCGCGGCCTAGCGTCGTGTGCATCGGAAGGCTACCTAAAGTTTAGCATTAAACTATTGCCTATTATTGGGCTTACAATAGAGATTTATAGGCTTGGTGTTCTAGTCAAAGTTATAGCGTATAAAAAAAATCTTTTGCTAGAATATAGAAAACCTATTCGCATTTAAAACGTATAAATAGATTATACCTGTCTCGCATTTCAACTGTAAACCGTGTCGCAGTGTGAATGGTCCAATATGCGTGAGTCGGGCGGTGCACGACCGTGAACAGATTTCATGCTCGACTCGCTCGCTCTTTGATGGGCTCAACGTAAAGTAACCGAAAATTAGGCGCACATTTTTGGAAATTCAGAATTCATTATACGAATTTTATTATTTTAGATATTCAAATTAATTTTTTCGAGTTTACGAAACGGTTCCAGAGTCCTGAGCGCGGAGTGCGAGTTTTCGTCACTACTCGCCGTGAAGAAGTTAGCTACAATTTGTATGGCATTGATTAGTTACCATTGTTATCAACTAGGCGCACAGTGGTCCGAAATCGCAAAATAGTGGACATTCGCCAAAAACTTGGATTTTGGTCTGGAAAAAAATACCATTCGACAGGTTTTTTTATTAGTAATAATTAATGTTCTATAAATTTTTTACAGAAATGTGTTTGTTAAAGCGGAAAAAATATTTTCAAAAATGTATGGGAAAAAAACTTTAACATTTTTTTGTGTGTAACATTGTTTTGAGAAATGTGTAAAGTCTAAGTGCTATATAAAATTCAGAAAAAACTATTGTGCAGATTCACTTGCAGCCTTTTGCGGCACCACTCCACTTAAAATTTAGTTAATCGACTTCCAAAATGAAGGCGGTTATACATTCAGCTGTTTAAAATATTTTTTTTTGTATGTTAAACGATTACTCCACCGCCTGTGGACTGATTTTCAAAATTATTTTTTTGCCGTAAAGGGTATAATCGGTAAATCGTTTTTTTTTGACAGCAAAGTGGTGACCTGATGATGGGATCCATGAGGAATCGAGGGAACTCCTCCAAATTTATATGGACATTTATCGTGATTTTGACTTTTCTGAAGTAGTCTAGGCATATGCTACCAAAAATAAAGAATTTGCACCAATGTATCCTGGATCCAAAAGTACTGAACAGAACTCCCGGGTCGTTATAGATACACACGTATGGGGATTTCGGCGTTGTTTAAAGAACTCAAAGCATATGCCACTATGTCAATTAAAGTAATCATCATCAGTCATCGCCTTCATCACACCATACACCATCACATTATGATGATAACAGGTACTTCTCATAGTTTTTTACACTAATATTGGAACGAAGTTCCTTATCGCGCGTTGCGAAAGGGGGCTAGACGGAAAAAATTAAGACCAAAAGTTGTAACGACACTTTTTGCTATAGTTGTAAGCCGTGCGGCGTGGAATAAATTATAAATTCCCTTCAATTTTTTAGCACAAGCCAATTATTACTAAAATTGAGCCTACTGATTAAGTTCATATTACATTATATTTGTTAATAATAAAAAAAAATATTATTATAACAAAAAAAAAATAAATTTTATTACAATTTAACTATTAACTTATTAACACTACTACAATAGATAATAATAATTAGGTATTTAATAATATAGCATCTAATCATTATCATTACTGGTGATTGTATATTTGGTCCACAGATCAGTAATGCTTATTTGGGGAAATAACACGACCTCTCAGAAAACCGGCATAAAAAAACACTTGAGTTTTGTTTTGCCTAGAGAGTGAGAATACCGAAGGTTGTTTTTGTACCAATAACTTTCTTAAAATGTGCTAATAATAATTAATATAACTAAAAAGGGAAAAATAATTATTTTTTAACAAAAAATAAAAACCGACTTCCAAAGTAAAAATGCACAGTAAGACGTATGAAATAAAACTTTTTTTTCAAATAATTCCCCTTTTAAATTCGGCTAAAATTTTAGCTATTCCTCTACTCAATCTTCGTATTTTTGAATTCGCTACCATGGCGTCTTCAAAAAGTCTACGATGGCATAGATATGTCTATTTTTTATACCTATTCTAATTAAAAAAAAAAACACAAATAATGTGGTATTTTCAGAAGCTATTTAGACGGATACAATATACCTAATCCTAGGAGATATATTAAAATTAAAAAGCACGTGTGAAAATTTGTTATAAGTATATATTTTTACACCTGATGATGACTTTGTCGAAACCGGTCGTGTAATATATTAAAATTAATGTAAAATACTTATTAAAGTGGAAATAGTGCAAGAAGTCCTGTGTGTTATTACTGTATATATTTTTACTTTGTGGTATTACTACCTATATTGCAGAAGGTATATAAGTTTTTTGCCACGAACACTCTCCCACGCAGGCGAAGCTGCGGGCAAAAGCTACTATTAAATAAATAAATAATTAAAAGTTGGTAGGTAATTAATCATTATTTCTGTGCTTAATGCCCAGCCGATGATTTTTTTAATTTATATTTTTTATTAAATAAACACAGAACGTTGCATGCAATATGCTTTAATCATGTAATATTTTTTAATTTCACAATTTTGTACCTCGATAAAAATGTTCCAGTTTTGTCGCGATTATTATGTAAATGAATTTTTATTTCCTGGCACTGGTAATTTCTGTGTGGACGGAAGTGCAAGAGCTTGCTTATTACAATACTAATGCTATTTGCTGTTTCACAGTATACTGGAATCCCGAATGAGAATGCTGGAAATAGCTTTTGGAGAATTTCGTTGTTAAGTGTAAAATGCAAGGCTGGAAAATTCGGGAATGTTGCGTTAAATAGAGATTGGATACGTGCCAAATTTTTGTGTCGTCCAGTGCTTCTATTACATTTGTAACTAAAGTGGAGTCATTTTAATAGGTAACATTTGACAATTCATCAAGATTCAACAACGTAACCTAACCGTAACGGCGGGCATAAAATAATATATTTTTTGTTTTGTTAGAACTGCACAATTGCTTAACTTTTTTCAATTACGATTACATATTTATTGTAATAATGACCGATACGAGTATTTTTACCATTTGCTTTTCACTAATAATCCATTCTAAACATAATAAACAATTTCTGATCTAAAGAACTGAACTGTCGTTACAATGTTGCGCCAGTTAACACCTTTTTCTTTTTAAACACTAGGGATATTACGAGGGCGGGTCAATAAGTCCGTGACTTTTGGAATAAAACACAGATTTTTTGATAAATAAATCATTTTATTTTTTAACGTAGTCCCCCTTGAGCTCTATACACTTTGTCCAACGCTTCTCCAATTTTTTTATCCCTTCCAAAAAATATGATTTGTCGAGGTCCTCAAAATAGGCCTTTGTTTGCGAGATGACTTCATCATTGGAGTCAAATCTTTTTCCACCGAGCCATTTTTTCAGGTTTGGGAACAAGAAGTAGTCACTCGGAGCCAAATCTTGAGAATAGGGTGGATGTGGGAGCAATTCATAGCCCAATTCATGGATTTTTGCCATGGCAACTGCACATGTGTGCACCCTTGCATTGTCTTAGTGAAAAAGAACTTTTTTCTTGGCCAAATGAGGTCGGTTTTGTTTTCAAATCCTCATTGAAGCGGTCCAATAAGTTGGCATAATATTCCCCATTAATTGTTCTTCCCTTTTGAAGATAGTCAATGTGGATTATCCCACGTGCATCCCAAAAAACAGTCGCCATAACTTTATTGGCTGACAAACCCACCTTGGCCTTCTTTGGCGCCGATTCACCCTTAGAAACACACTGTTTTGACTGTTGTTTGGTCTCTGGTGTATTGTGATGGATCCATGTTTCGTCCACGGTTAAAAAACTCCTCCTTATTGTGATTAAACAACGCCAAACCTTCCTGTGAAGTTGTTACACGATTGCGTTTGTGGTCGACTGTGAGCAAACGCGGCACCCATCTTGCGGAAAGCTTTCTCATGCCCAAGTGATCATTCAAAATTGAAACCACTGAGCCATGCGAGATGCCTATGGCTTCCACAATCTCTTGCACTTTCAATCTTCGGTCGGCCAACACCATATCGTGAATTTTTTCGATTGTTTCGGGTGTAGAGACCTCAACTGGGCGTCCAGGACGTTCGGCATCTTCAGTGCTTGTAAAGCCACAACGAAATTCAGTAAACCACTTTTTTACCATTGAAATCGATGGTGCAGAGTCCCCATAGTATTTATCAAGCTTAGCCTTGGTCTCGGTAATGGTTTTTTTTCGCAAAAAATAATGCTTAATAAGCACACGAAATTCACTTTTTTCCATTGTTTCCTTAAGTTACTGGATAGTCTGATAAAGATAGCTGTAAAACACAAACTAACTGACGCAGCAAGTTCAAATTTTGATAGGAGTCAATTGACAGATGCCTGTTGACAGGAGTAGTGTTGCTTTTTCAGTAAGGAGGTTAGAAATTCAAAAAGTCACGGACTTATTGACCCGCCTTAGTACTCTAAAAATCGAAAGCTGATAAGTAGAATCGAGTGCAATGATTACTTGTGAAGAAATATCACCATAAATTAATAACCACGTTGTGATTATAATAAAACATAATTATATTTACTATTCTTTTAACTAACTATTAAAAGTAAAAAAAAAATAACTAAATAGAAAAATCATTGATGTTAGGTACAATTTAGGTGGGATGTTGCTGGCAACACCAGTGCCTGTCGATGACGTCATGTCATGTCGCCATTACATGACGCAGTCTTTTGTCGTTGTGCGAAGTGACTGTGCGTTTTTGGTACGCTCTCTGTTATTTTCTTCTGACCCGGCTTTTTTGTTGGACTGATCTTACCGACTACGTTTACCTGGATATAAATTGGACTCCGATTGCTTAACGATTAGTAAACAAGAACAACAGTACTGTCTTACCATGTCGAAACGGAGGAAAATGCTAAACAGTCAATCTCGCGAACTAGTGGTGAAATTGTACAATTATTTTGAACGTGAATCAGTTAACGATGGGCCTCTTTTACCATTGACACAAGCGAGAGAACTTTACGTACACCGGAAAAAAGTAAGAGGGATAAGAAAATTGTTGGCATTGATAATTTTGATGCTGCTGCAATTCGCAACCACATTTATGGATGTTACTCGAGAAAAGAATATCCTACACAGGAAAAGCTAATGAGTTCGTTAAAAGACGCAGGCTTATTTTTTGGCGGTAAATTGTCTCTATCAAAGATTTTGAAATCGATTGGCTTTAGATTTAAAAAATCTGACAAGCAGAAAATCCTGCTAGAACGCTACGATATTATTTTGAAGAGAGTAACATTCTTACGTCAAATAAATAAAATTACAGATTGGGACAATGTCGTGTTTATTGACGAAACATGGTTGAATGCGAACCATAAGGTTTCGCGGACATGGACCGATGATACAGCGGCCTCCACCTCAAAAGTTCCATCGGGAAAAGGCGTCCGATATTAGTCACGCGGGATCAGCTTCTCAAGGTTTTGTTCCAGACTGCCTCCTCGCATTCGCCTCTAAAATTACAAGTGATTACCATGAGGAAATGAACTTTGGTGTTTTTAAAGAGTGGTTTGAGAAATTATAATGGACAATGCACCGTATCCCTACCATCACCGTATGACCGTAGCCCTAGAGCATGGACACGAAGTTATTCGATTGCCTCCCTACCATTGCCACTATAACGCTATCGAGCTTATTTGGGCACAACACTTCAGTACTGCTAAAATGATGACTCTGCTACAAACTGCGTGTGCAGAAGTCACTAAAGAAGACTGGAGAAAAATCGTAGAGAAAACAAAGAAAATAATTTTACAAGAGTTTGAACGAGATGTGAGAATTGACAATATTATTGAAAATGAATTAATAATATCTCTGAGTGCTGACAGCAGTGATGAAAATGACAATACTAATAATAGTTCTGATAGTTCATCTGAATAAATGCAATTTTTCGTTAAGTAATGTACTTGTCTTATTTTGTTCCTTAAATTTACGAAATATAAAATAATAATGGGACAGGGATTCGCCTGATGATTTTTAAAATTCACATATGTTTCAAGTCCGTATCGATTCATTCACCTTAATCGATGTTTTTAAGCAGGTCACCTCACTATGAAGATAGAACGTCAGTCAAATGTTACCTATTAAAATGACTCCACTTTACTAGATACTATGAGTAAAGTTTATATTAGACTTGAAATTTTGCTATTTATTTATTTGAGGACGCGTTAAGGAAAAGTCGTTTGACAAGTTTTCGAGTGTGGAGAGCAAAGATAATAGTTTTTTTTTGTGCAATAAATCTAGATAGTGTCCAAATATAATAAACCTTACTTTCACGCATTAAGATTCTTCCATAATAGCAAAACGCGTGAAAATTCTGAGGAGACTTTATTATGCTTTTTCCAAATAAATTTTTAATATTGTTGGATTATTTTTTAATCGATTTTAAGGTGATTTTATCCGTCAATATCATTTATTACTAGATGATCCTAACACGACATCGTTTTGTAAATATTGGGTTGATGTTCTGCAAATTTGTTTTTGTCATACTAAAAAATCATAACGTTTCCTTAAATGAAAATGTAGTGAATAAAAATGTAGCGCTTAATGTAAGGTCCGACAGACCTGATGTACCACATTTTGATCTTGTAACTATGGCAATACTGTCCAAAACTGGTACACCGGGATTGTCGGCGACCGTACATCTATTCAAAAATTTTTTGTATAATTTTACTATTGTAAACAAGGGTCTCAGCCAATCACAGCAAGCCAGACAAGCCAGCCAATGCCATGCCTTGCCGAGGCCCCCACCACTCGCCAACGCCAGCCAGCCGTGCCTCGCTGGTGGGGAGCAAGCCTTAAATACCCTGTACTCGCTCATTTTGCGGATTTTTGGTATCGAGTCAAATTGTTAAGCAGAAACTCTGCCCAATTATTTTGTGAAAGTGATTAAAGTATTAAGTAATAGTGGTCAAATTGTTACTCCACGTTTTATTTCACCCTGCTTTACAATCAGAATTGGGATGAAAAGAAATCGACCTCGAGAGGAAGATCGGCATTTGGTTCGGCCACCAGGGTGGAGTGATTCATCGCCACTACGAGATGATATCCCCGACCCACATGATTCGCCACCTCCCGCCAGAAAAATGCTCAAAAATCTTCTCGAGCATGAGGTGCAGAGGGCTGTTCGTGACCTCAATGCAGAATTACCCACATCTGCTAAAACGAGAGAACATCGAGCTGCTTCGTTGATTCCCGAGTTTGACCCCGACAACGAGGACTGCACAGTAGTGGCCTGGATCAGGAAAATTGAGCAGCTAGGCGAGATACACGGATGGGATGATAAAACAAAAGCATTTTACCTCCAAGACAAATTAAGAGGTCAAGCCAGGAAGTGGTATAATAGACTAGAAGATTACGATTACAGTTGGGAAGATTGGAAGCTGATGCTGATAAGAGCTTTTCCTCGTTATCGTGATTACGGAAATTTGATAGAAGAGATGATGCAACGACGAAAACTACCCTCAGAAACTATGACAAAGTACTACCAGGAAAAAGTTGCATTATGTTTTCGGTGTAAGTTATCGGATAGTGCAACCGTCTCATGCATTATTCGTGGCCTACCCGCATCTCTTCAAGCTAATGCACGGGCATATCAGTGTGAGCGACCGGATGAATTGTATGAGGGCTTTCTCTGTGCCTTAGACGACTATAAATCGCCACAATTTTCCGATTCACGAATGTTCAACCGAGAGACCAAGAATTCGTCTGAAAAGAAAAGCATCACTATTAATCCAGATGTAGACCCCTGTCCGCGCTGCAAAAAGACTGGCCACATTCTTCGTAACTGCCCTCAACCTGACCAGCGTACATGTTTTAAATGTGGTGCTCAAGGTCACATAGCCACTCGATGTACCAGTGCCTCTACTTCAAAGCCAATAACACCTGGCGTATCACAGTCAGTCAAGGAAATCAGGATAATACAGAATTACAGCGATATTTACAAAAAGGTGGTCAAGGTCAATAGCATTTTCATTAAAGCCTATCTAGATACCGGAAGCCAGTAAATGTATTGACTACAAACATGGCACGACTGCTAAATTTGGAAATTAGTCCAACGAGCACAGTATTGAAGGGATTTTCAGGTGGTTTTGTGACTAGTCGAGGAGAAGTGACCTTTGAGCTGGAAGTTGATGGCATACCGCTGAAATGCACGGCACACCTAGCAAATGTCGACATGCAAGGAATTAATTTGTTGATTGGCCAGCCTGTTATAAATGGGAATGGTATGTCGTTAGTTATCAGCAACGGCACTGCAACACTTAAACAAGAGGACATAGATTTTATCAAAGACATAAATGCAATTGAAGAGCGTGAACGGTTTCCAGTGATCTGTGCTGAAGATGAATGTTTACAGCCCGGAACCTCCATTATAAAAGTCAAGATAGTAGGTAATAGAGACACGAACGACGTCGTCACTGCACCCCGTCACTTCGAGTTGCAAGGTGTTTCCTATTCACTGCCGGCTACACTGCTGCGTGGAGCCGACGGATACATGAAGGTGGTCAACACGGGCACCAGCAACATCACCTGGCGCCAGGGTGAGGTGCTGACGAGAGCCGACAACCATGAGCCACATAACGAGCCACAGCCAAACATTCAGGTTAGTCAATCTGCCATAATATCTGCCTTACCTTTGCCATTAGCCAGTCCTATATTAAGTACCGGTCTTGCAACCGATGCTACTATTGGTGGAGTAAATGTTTCCGATATTAAGTCAGGGCCAATAAATGAAACAGATCGTGATAAGTTATTAATTTTATTACATCGTTACAATAATTGTTTCGCATCTGCCACTAGTGATTTAGGTTGTACAGATTTGCTAAAAATGAAAATAAGATTAACATCAGATCAGCCTATTTATCGCCATCCGTATAGATTATCACACAGCGAACAGGCAGTAGTCAGGTCCAAAGTTTCCGATTTACTTGACGCTGGAATTATCAAAGAATCCGATTCCAATTATGCATCGCCAGTCATTTTAGTTAAAAAGAAAAATGGTGATTTTAGACTCTGTGTAGATTATCGTGCCCTTAATGCTATCACCATAAAGGATAGGTATCCATTACCAAATATCGACGACCAAATTTCTAAACTTGCTGGAAATAATTTTTTTACTAGTCTCGACTTAGCACAAGGTTACCATCAGCTTCAAATACAGGCCGAAGACACACATAAAACTGCTTTTATCACAAACGAAGGTCAGTACGAGTACGTACGTGTCCCTTTTGGTTTGGCTAATGCCCCATCTGTTTTTATGCGACTTATAAACAAAATTGTCAGTTCGATTAACGTTCATAATTCGAAAAACGGCGAATCAGTGTACGATATACTAGCGTTCTTAGACGATTTACTTCTACCGTCTATTGACGTTGAGTCGGGTTTAAAAATTTTGGAGGTAGTTCTAAAAAAATTTCTTGATGAGAATTTAAAGTTAAATATGGCGAAATGTTCATTTTTACAAAACAAAATTACGTATTTAGGGTACGAAATCTCCCCGGACGGTATCCAGCTGAGTGAATTGAAGTTGGCAGCGGTTTCACAGTTTAAAGCCCCTACTAGTGTACACGAAATACGCCAATTTATTGGATTGTGCAGTTATTTTAGGAAGTTTATAAAAAATTTTGCTCTTATTGCTCGACCATTGACCGAAATGACAAAGAAAAACGCAACCTGGGTTTGGGGCCCCCAACAAATAAATAGCTTTGAGGAGTTAAAAAAATGCTTATGTACCAGGCCTACTCTCGCGTTATTTGACCCCGCGCTGCCAACCGAAATTCACACGGACGCATGCAAATTAGGCATAGCAGGTATATTATTGCAGAAACAGAGCGATGGTACACTGCGCCCTGTTATGTATTTTAGTCGCGTAACAAGTAAAGAAGAAAGCAATTATCATAGTTACGAGCTAGAGTCTCTCGCGGTAGTCGAATCACTTCGTAGGTTTAGGGTCTATGTGGTAGGAAAGCGTGTGAAAGTCGTTACGGACTGTACTGCCGTAAGAGCGACCATGACGAAACGTGATATCCTTCCCCGCATCGCTAGATGGTGGTTGCTCATTCAGGACTATGACATTAATGTCGAATATAGGCCTGGAGAACGCATGCAACACGTAGATGCGCTAAGTAGGAATCCGTGTGATGTAATGAATGTCAATCGTCTCGAAGTCTGCGACTGGTTTTATACGGTTCAATATCAGGACGATAGACTAAAACAAATTATTGAACAGCTGAAAGCAAATTCGGCGGATACAAGCATTACTAATAACTACGTTATTGTGGATGATAGGCTCTATAGGAAAACGCCTAATGGAAATCGTTTGGTAGTCTCAGATTTGGCAAGATGGCGAATAGTTCAAATGCATCACGATGATGTAGGCCATGTAGGGTTAGATAGGTGTATGGCACTTATAAAGAACGATTACTGGTTCCCTAAAATAACACGATCATTCGCAAATACGTTTCTTCATGTTTACATTGTGCATATGGTAAGGGAGAACATGGAAAAAAACAAGGTTTATTAAATCCCATACCTAAGCCTACTGAGCCGATGCGAATGATTCATGTCGATCATCTAGGTCCTTTCTGTTGGTCAAAGAAAGGTTACACTTATTTGTTGGTTATCACCGATGCCTTTTCGAAGTTTGTAATTTCAGAACCTGTACGAACGGTGAATTCTGTAGAAACAATTAGAGTTCTTAAGAGAATTTTTAGCCTGTTCGGTTATCCAAATCGTGTCGTAACCGATCATGGAAAAGCATTTACCAGTAGATATTTTAAGAAATTTGCTACCGATAAACAATTTAAACATATTTTAAATGCCATTGCATGCCCCAGAGCCAACGGGCAGGTAGAGCGGACAAATCGTACCATACTCGACGCATTAAG
Organism: Phengaris arion; assembly: GCA_963565745.1. Classification (NCBI taxonomy): domain Eukaryota; kingdom Metazoa; phylum Arthropoda; class Insecta; order Lepidoptera; family Lycaenidae; genus Phengaris; species Phengaris arion. The sequence goes on along the minus strand of OY751440.1, from coordinate 13,690,538 downwards.
GGTTACAGATTCGAGCGAAGCATCTCCTAACTGGGTTAATTGTTTACCGGATATAGTCTGGGGTATCAACAACTCCCTAAATTCCAGCACAGGTTACAAACCATATGACCTCATGTTTGCTCGTAGCGGTCGACCACGGTGTGACGTTGAAATTCCTGACAGACCTGTCAAACCAGCGGCAGCTAGGCGGGAGAAGGCAAGTGCACGAATTAAGAAAGCGTCAGAACGTATGAAGCGTAACTTTGATAAGAGGCGTAAACCCGCTCGTATTTATAAGAAAGGGGATCTAGTGCTCTGGAAACAAGCTCCCACCAATAGTGCATCTAAAGTGAATACCAAGTTAGATGACTTATATTCTGGTCCCTATAAAATTGTAAAAGTAGTTGGTAATGACAGATATAGGATCCGCAGCATAAAAGGGCTAAGGGGATACAAAAGTTTCACTGGTTTAGTAGCTGCGGATTCATTGAGACCCTATAGAAGCGTGGCTCCTATGTCTGACTCTGCCAGCAGCTCCGATGAACAATTAGAAACGGAAGACCTGATTGATCTATTAGAAAGCTAGTTGATTTGGTATTAATTGTGGCGCTCTCCCAATTGCGGGAGCAACTGTTTCAGGATGGCCGAGTGTAAACAAGGGTCTCAGCCAATCACAGCAAGCCAGACAAGCCAGCCAATGCCATGCCTTGCCGAGGCCCCCACCACTCGCCAACGCCAGCCAGCCGTGCCTCGCTGGTGGGGAGCAAGCCTTAAATACCCTGTACTCGCTCATTTTGCGGATTTTTGGTATCGAGTCAAATTGTTAAGCAGAAACTCTGCCCAATTATTTTGTGAAAGTGATTAAAGTATTAAGTAATAGTGGTCAAATTGTTACTCCACGTTTTATTTCACCCTGCTTTACACTATATAGTTTTCGGTTCAATTTTAACCGAATGCCAAAATAATTGTTTCGCTCCGTCCATCCGTCTGTTCGCCTATTGCTATTTTAATGTTTCAACATCTTACTATGCTGTTACTGTAGGTACGCCTAAATTAAGTTATAAACCATAGACACTTGACCGAATGAGAGTCGCTATTCTCCCCATTAGACAAACGTTTCGAACGTAATTCGATCTAAAAGCTTTTGAAATTCGAACATAACCGAACCATTAACAACGTAATATTCAATTTGGGAACAATAAATTTAGTAACGAAATCAATTTTACTAATTCAATGATCCATCACGAGCAGTATTGTACAGGAAGCGGGAGAGCCATGCTTCGGTACGAATGAGCCGGCTCGACCGGGTAATTACCACGGCCGCACAGAAAATCGAAGTGAAGTAATGCTTGCGTTGTGTTTCGCCGAGATAGCGAGGTTATCGGAGGCCCAAGGGGATCCAGGAATGCAAGTTCGCAACACCAGCGGAGTTACACTTGTACCGGTTTCCATGGGCGGCGGTAATCGCTTAGCGTCCATCTGCTCGTTTCCTGGTCTCCCTTTCATTAAAAAAATATGTTTTTTTATATTATTTATTAATTAATAAAGAGAGAAGATTTGTTTGTTTGCATGGCATGGGTTCCGAAACTACCGGACAGATTTTGATGAAATTTGGCGCAGATATAGAGTATGCCACGGCGAAGGACATCGGAAACTTTTTATCGCGGAAAAATGTACGGTTCCCGCAAGATTTTCTTTCGCACACAAAGTCTCGAGCAACATTTACTATGTATTTTCAAAGAAAATATGTGAATGCGTAATAAACGATTGCGTAATATTTTATGGAATAAAACCAACAAAGGAGTGACCATCAGGCAATGATGGTAAATAAGCCATTATTGCCGCCATAGAAACCCGCAACATCGATGAGATTAGTAAGTTGACTGGTTTTACCCGACTACGACGAAGCCAAAAGGAAGGGTAGTGATTTTGGCAGTCTATGTAGGTATGTTGTTCCACCGCAGCGCCTAAGCTACTCGTCCGATTTTAATAAATGAGGTGGAGGTGATAATTTACGTAGTCGGGTTACGTATTCTTTTTATTACGGGGTATTATTACGGGTTACGTATTACGTAGTCTTTTTATAAAAATTGTAAGTATCTAAAAACTATATGTACGCATATCTACCTATATTAAAATACTATGACAATTAGTGTCTTCTTGTGTCTCGGTGTTTGTTATAGAACTCCTCATAAACGGCTTTACCGATCGGTTCTAAACTTCTTTTTATACCCGTAAGTCATAGGGTTGACCGACTTCAAAAATATATATTTTTATCCTATTTTTTTATTATTTGGCGTTAAAAGTACAGATAAGCCTAAATTTTCACCCTTTTAACACCAACACGACAAGCAAGCAAAATATACCTTTGTACTTCATAGCCTCAAGCACTTCGGCCCTATTGTGCTTGCCAAGCGGCATGCAGGTTATAAAGCCGGGTGTTCTGTGTATTTCGCATTTAAAGGTAGATTTTAGTCTGTACACCGAGCAAAGCAATTAGAGTCTTATTCACCTAACTCAATTTGTCGGGAAGTCAACAAACTTGTTTTGAATATTCACCTACCCTCATTTGTGAATGGTGTCTGATTGCAGAATATTGTTACTGTATATTATTTTCTTTTCTTCCATAATAATCTATAGTATACTAGCTTTTGCGCGTGGCTTCGTCCGCGACGGTGGGGGATAAATTTGGAAAAATTCGTAACTATCTGCGTGTCAAAATTGATATACGTACAGTTCTAAAAATTTCACTATACAAAATTTGGACCCCCATTTTACCCCGATCCGTTTAACGAATTAAAAAATATTTCCATGCTTTTCTTCCCTTTCATCAACTGCCCTCATATGGTAAATTCTTATAAACCCTGAACAAAGAAGGGATTTCATTAAATACGTATTGTAATTTAATTATCTAAAAAATTACATTGTAATTTAAAACTACTGTCAAAATTTAACGTTTCTACCATAAGCGGTTACGGTTGTGCGAGCGTCTATATGTTAGTCAGTGAGGACATCTCCTTCTATAGGCTTATTTAAAATATTAAATATATGCCCCCTTGCTAACTTAAACAATGTTTCTGTCTTTGTCTGTCAAGTGACCTTGTATAATTTGTGCGTTGTGTAAAAATTTTTATTAGTAAGGGTGATGGTGTTTTCAAAATCACAATTTAGTAATCTACCTTTAAACACATGGGAGGAGTGATAACTGCATAATGGTCCTAAATAAAATAACTAGATATTTGTTGCATAATAAAGTAGTTTTAAAAAGTATATAATGTCAATGTCTTATTGACAGATGTCACATGCGAAGCCTATTGAGATAGAATAATTTAGTTAGCCAAATGGCTATGTATAGTGTAGACGTATCTGTGTTAAGCATCTCTCTCTTAAGTATCAATAAATAAGATTAAAACTGTATCATTGTTATCACACTCTAACATAAGAAGAACTTGCAAGAACCAAGACGGCACAGCACACAACTGTATTCAAGTCTAATTTAAAAGTTACTGAAGTGATTTTCAGCTAAACCTATCATAGTAAACATGAAATGATATTTATTATCACAGCGACAATCTGTCGTCAAAACATTATGATCTTGTTTTACGAGTTACATCAACTATACAAAACAGTTATTTACGATTATAGTCCTAAACATAGACGCATATATTATAGACGAGGCATGTAGAGGCTCCAGTAAAATGGCCCCAAAAACAAGATGTGAAGATGTGTGAGGTGAAAACAAGATGGCTGATATTTGAAGTATGGTGAAAACCAAGATGGCGTAACTTTTTACTGTATGAATATTTGCTCTGTCAAATGTACGTCATAGCCTATCTCGTGTTTTGAAATCTTTGGTACTAAAGCGAATGACAAATATTCGGGCAAAATCAGACGCTATTACCGGTAGATCAGTCTGTCAGATAGATCAATAGGCGATTGATGTCTGCATTGTTGTATCTAGAATATTTTTAAGACGTAGGCTCGGCTCAGAGCGCTACATGCGACCGCGACCAATAATCCGCGACCAATAATCCGTCTCGACCATAGACGTATACGACGTATACATATTATAGACGCGGCATGCTGAGGCAAAAACTGTCTCCACTTAAACTTTTGGAGTTTTTGGGGCCATTTCGACATATTTTGAAGTATGGTGAAAACAAGATGCCTGATATTTGAGATATGGTAAAAACTAAGATGGCGTAACTTTTTCTTGTATAAAGATTTGTTTTGCCAAATGTACGTCATAGCCTATCTTTAGTTTTGAAATCTTTGGCCACAACAACTAAAATTTTATGAGAGTTGGGTATTTTCCTACATGCAATTTTTTTTTAATAAATTAAGAAATAATCAGGTATTACATGATAACAACAACAATTGATAAAAGTAAAAAGGATTTTATGTGTAGTTTTGTAATAATACGCATTTCGAAGTCACAAAAAAGTTGAAATATTTTTTAACAACATTAGTGTAAAAAACCTACTTCATTAGTTTACTTACATCAAATACAAAAATATTTACTATGAAAGTTTTGAATATGAACGCGCAAACTTCGGAGATATCAGAAATTTTGTGCATATGGCCATACATTTCGTAGCAACATTACTAGCGTGTGACGTCACCTACTAGTACGACTTTTATATGGGGCGTTTTCACGAGACTCACAAAAGTGCTTCAAACAATCCGCAAATTCCGCAATATCTTTGAAAATATAGATTTTTAGTATACCCTTTTGTAAACTCTCTTATTTTTCAGAGCACTATTCATTTATGTAATATAAAAAAAAAGGAAAATACTATAATAAATATGCTACGTAATAACTATTTATTAATCTGTGATTGTTAAACTGTGGTATTGAGTAGGTAGCAGTTGCGCCGTGCGCGTGATAGCCGCGATCGGGGACCCGTTTCTACCAAATACCAAAACTAAACTAAACGATACCTTAGAATAATCAAAAAATTATTATTACTACGACAGTTCCTAATGATTTAAAATAGTCTTAGACCGTAGCCAAAGGGTATTGACGGGACCTTATTCAATATTACTGAGACTTCGCTGTCTGTCTATTTATATATCTCCTTAACCGTGATAGATATAAATAAGTTATTACTATTACTACAACAAATTATTTAAGGAGGGCTTCCGTACAACAAACGTTTTTTTTTTGCCTTTTTGTACGGAACCTCTCGTGTGCGGGGCCGACTCTAAAAAACCGGCCAATATTCTTCGTTGCTAAACATCACAAAAAGCGATTTTAGACGTTTAGCAATGAAGAATATACCTACTTTATATGAAATACACAAGTCATTTCTTTTGTCGGCCGACCCCCTGGTAAGTTAATAAGACATAAACCTAGTCCTCCGCTCGGCTTCTAAACGCGGTCAAGCAGATCGAGCATTAGATTTTATGAGGGTTATCCTTGTTAACGAGTCGTTAAATGAAGACCCGTTTTGAAGCCAATAAGATTTTGACTCGCCTACGAGTTTTACGAAACCTTATTTTCCTTTCATTTTTATTTAGGATTTCAAGGGTATTTAGGATTTTTTGTGAAAATGTTTGATTCGGAGCGAAGATTGGAACGGCGCGTGCTGTTTCCCGCGGTCCCAACTTTAGGTATTCGTACGTGTCGCGGGCGCTATTGTATTTCTTTATTACACGCTATATACCTGCGGTCCAGTCTACCTTCAGTTCGGACTGAACGGATGCATAATCGTAATGTCTGTGTGCGATTTGGCCTTGAAGCAAGATAGCACCCGTCGGCCGGATGGACGTAAGCGATTCTCTTAGATCGAATAGAACGGACCGGGTATGACAAATCATTTCAGTTTTACATTAGCTGTATAAAATTGTATTTTTTTTTTATATAATTAAACTATTTTCAATTTAATAGGCGTTTTGGCTAATAAAATCCAATAACTATATTAATAAAACTGAGTGAAATGCTTGTTACGATTCATTATTAGAAAGAGTAACTATAAAACCAAGATAGCATATTAAACAATACAAAATATTCTCAAACATAATAATTTATTCAATATTAAAAGCAATTTATTAAAATACTGCGTTATCCTGTTTGGTGTATTGTATTATGAGTTAAGTAATGTTTCTTATTACTAACACTATCGAATGTGTTTTTTTTCGGTTGGGTCGGTACATTCGTGCCGAAACGTGGCTCTTCCGCGATGAGAAACAAATTTCCACACTCCTCAGTCCAAATAATGTTAAGTATGCTCAAACAAAATGTCAATAAAAGCCGTTTTTTCCCGTTTTTGTCGTCAATACAAAAACCCCAATACTTACACTTATGGCCATAAAAAAAATATGTATAAAAAGACCTTTAATAATAAAAAAAAAAAATGTATAAAAAGAAAATTACTTGTGTTTAATCAACTAGCCACCAGACTAGTTATAGTCCGATGTAGCTACAGCGGTCTTAACCCGACCGTTAGCGTAGACCATTTCGAAAAAAAAAAAGAAATTACTTGTGTGTATAGAGTAGGTACACTAGAAATTATGATCCATGTCCCTTATATTTCATGCAACTTTAGGAACAGTGACGTCAACGCTTCCGCGACTTTTGTATGGAGCTTTTTCACGAGCGAAATTCAGTAAACAAATCGCTGTACCTTTGAAACTATAATTTTTAATATACCGTTTCTTCAGAGAACTTGCTATTCATTTAGAAAAAAAAGCAGGTAACAAACATTCTTCTGTCTTTTGTATATACTACAAAAAATTAAATTCGATTTGAGCAGAGTATGGAAATTTTCGTAGTACTATGCCATAACAACAAAAATAAATAAAAAAGTGGAGTCCACAAACCAAAGTACTATTAAATTATTGTACAATTTTCATTCTCCTTGGATTTCTCCTAATTATTTGAATTCCGATCCATGGAGAAGTGGAGATAATCAATAAATTGTTAATGATATTTTATACAAGCTGTTGCCCGCGGCTCCGCCGGCGTAAATACAGTATCCCTCGAAGACACTGAACTTTTTAGCGACAAAAAGTAGCCTGTTTTAATTCAGAGCCTAAACTACTACCATACTGAAATCCGTTCAGTAGTTTTTGCGTGAAAGAGTAACAAACATCCATCCATCCTCACAAACTTTCACATTTATAATATTAGTAGGATGAATACCCATTCGTTGAAATTAATGAAAATATCATAGTATTTACCCCACCTCCTGCACAGATGCGACCTATGCCGTTGTAATCCAGGTGTAATTACGCTTACATCTAACTTAATTTTATATTTGGACGCCATGGCTAATTGTTCCATAGTAAAATACCCCATGTCCTTTGCACGTAGCCGTAATAAACATTTTATATATTTCGGGACGTGCCGCGTGCGTTACGTTTATATTGGTTTGATGGGATCGTAATCATTGTGAGATCAAACGGTTTCCGATGTACGATATTCCGCCTGTAATTTGGGTAACTCATCAAAGTATCATATAAGGTCTGGCCTGCGGGTTTTGGATGTCAATATTTTTATATCCTTTCCGTCCCTGTACAGGCCAATTCACATCGATGATTTCCGTTTATTTATATCGTTCGTAACTGTAATAGTTTTTTGCCGTGGTTGCGCTTGTGTTTAAGTATTTAAAAAAAACACAGATTTCATGCCTGATACGAAATCGAGCACATTGGAAATAAATCTACGGAATTCAAAAAAATATTGACTTTTTCAAAAAAGTTAGGCTACAGAGCAAACCCGTAACCCGATCATCTTTGTTTTTGGCTTAAATTGTAGCTGACTAAATTGTCCAGAGGATATTTTCACAAATTCTTGATATCATTCTTCGTTTCCCAAATATCGAGCGCCAAAATAAAAAAATTGGTTTTTTTTTTTTTTCACTATTTCGGCCATAACTTTTTTCGTTCTTGACTTTCTCCAATAATTCTTTTGCACTTTACAGCTCTCGTGAAGAGGCATCTTTTAAACCTTTTTTTAGTATAATAATATCTTCACAACTCTCCGAGATATAAGAGGCACTTTTTCGTGAAATCGGAGCCTACACTGGATGGAACGAAAAACAATTCTAAATTCCAATGCCAAAACTGTCCAATAAAAAAAACGCATTAAAATCCGTTGCGTACATTAACACAATATAAACTGTGCGTACATACTTAGGTGAGAAGCAAATTAGAATATTTATATTAAATTTAACTAGACGTTGGCTAGTGGTCGGAATTCGACCATAATTCATATATTAAACATTTTAAGCGTCAACTTTTTTAGGGTTCTTTTGACTCTTGGATACGCACATAAATATTATCTTGTCTATGGAATGTGAAAGATGGATTGACAATTATTGTTTTCTACTTTTTACTGTGGCAAAATGTACGGTTACTGCTGGATTTCTGCGCGTACGGAGTCACTGTTACCCGTGATCTAGTACATGTCATAAAAATGAACAGGCACACTTTGTAGCTTACGCGGAAGCTCTGTAGAACAGTCTAGTCTACAAAAAAAGCAATTCATCGCTCCAGTCAAATTCAAGTTCTGTGTAAGTGTTACAGTCATATGTCGATGCAGTCTCTTCCCGGAAATACTAGCATACTCCGAAAAAAATCCAATTTCGGCCTTTGTCTTAGTAATTCTAGTCAAATCTAGAATTTCCTACCTTTTCAGCCAAACGCCGAGAGTAAAATATATCTACTTCGGGCTTTGTCTAGTCGATCTTTGAAGCGAATGGCGAACTCGAGTCAAAGGCCGAAAAACTTCAATTACTTGGGCTCTGGCTAAGACCTCAAGTCAGAACTGAGCATTGACTAGTCAAGTCTATGAGCGCCGGGGCTTAGAGGTTTGACTGTAACATATGCATTCTAAAAACGCGCCCATTCTTCTCGGCTTAGCGTAAAAATAGAATGGAGGAGGATTTGCCCAATTGAATATTCCGTCCCGATAGTTTTGAATCAGAATCGAGTCGGAAGAGCAGAAAACCTTTTCGCCGACTTATGTACATATTTTTAGGTTCTTTGTCAATAAAAAAGCCATAAAACCCCTTGTTATAAAGTTTTAAGTACACTTCTGGGAGGGACTTTGGGACATTTTGTGTAAGAAACGTGCTAGCGTCGGCTTTTAAACGTGACAGCAAATTTCCCAAAAAAGCTCGCCTTTAAATTTTAGTAAAATGTGAGAAAAGTATGTGCCTACATTGAGCTTATTGGATATTTTAGCATTTATAAAAAATACTTTTTATTTGCATCTAATCACTCATTAATCAACAATATTAATATTAACCCCTGTTTATTATCATTATTATCGAATATATTCGTGCAATAAAATCTTTCAGGGAATTGTGCGAACGGAGGAGTTAAAGCCTATGTGAAGAATGAAGTGCAGAAAACAAACATTATTTTTAAATGTTTAGATTTATATAAACGAATACGAGCGGACCCGACAGAAGTTGTCCTGCCGGGCTGATTTGTGAATCTAAACCATCCAGGGCGCCACCCAAACACATACAATAAAATTCATTCAAATCGGTCCAGCCGTTTAGGAGGAGTTCAGTGACATACACACGTACAGTAGAATTATATATATAAAGATGAATAAAAGTAACCTCAGAATTAACACACTACCGTGTGCTTGATAGATACAATTTTGTTATACATCAATCATCAATCAAGCTACATATAGTATAAGCTGTCACATTTACACATTTTCTAAGTGGCACAAGAACCTTTTTAAAGTTCAAATTTAAAATTTATAATATGATTAATTATCATGAGCGAATTTCGACCACAGGGCGCGGACTTCTTGTTAAAATATAATGATGATGATGTTTTGTTACAAGCGCCACCCTCCTCATTAGTATGAAGCTCTTAGACGGTCTTAAGCGCCTTTATGTCTTTATGCACTAAATAGTGGAGTGTCATGGAAATAATAACAACAGCTATTTCAATGTAGGTTAATCTGACATCGCATTGTCTTTCTGACTACATTAACTTTGCATTTCAGTTTTCAGTGTTCTGTTTTCCATTTTCTTAAAGGTTTTTTTTTGCATAAGATAAAAACCGTCCAAGTGTGAGTCCACCATACTACATCAAATTTTATCAGATCCGTTCAGTGGTTTTGTTGGCAAAATTGTCTGGTGACCTAGCCGAATGACCATTTAGACGGTAAATTTTCGCCGTGCAGCGGAAATCTTGCGGCTTTGGTCACCCGTGTAAAACCCGCATTAAGGATCTATGGCCCACTTGCAAAGATCTGGGATAAAGTTAACCCTGGGTTAAATATCATGTTATCTCTCTCGATCTTTGTACTTATGAAAGAGAAGGCATGATATTTTAACCCATGGTTAACTTTAACCCAGCTCTGCGCAAATGGGCCTCAGTGTCTCAACTCTCCTCCCGTACACTGTAATGCTACCAATTAAAACGTCACTAATTTACCGCGCAATATAGAAATACCATGAAACATCTATACTTAAAAATAAAGACGAAACGTTTGTTTGTTTGTGTCTTTGCATTGAATAGGCTACGAAACTACTGGACCGATTTTGATGAAATTTGGTACAGATATAGATTAGACCACGGGGAAGGACATATACTTTTTATCGCGGAAAAATGTACGGTTCTCGGGGTATTTCCTTTTGCGCTAACGGAGTCGCGGGTAACGTCAATCATAGTATTCAATATTTTCGTTTACAAAAAGCTTAAATTGGATCAGAACAGAATATAGAAGGGACGTCAGTTGTCGATGAAATTGAGATAATGTTGTAGGACAGCACTCAAAACTTGTTTCCTAGTAACACATTCTCTGTCTGATTCGCTCTACCCAGACCCACTCGCATAACGCCTTAAGCGCATTTATAAAGTAGAAACTTCAACGCTGCATTGTTTTAAAGTAGTTGAGTCTCTTCAAACAACAAGTTTTTGTCCTTAAAGTATGCAATATTAACCAGTTTTTTAAACATTTTCCTTTGCCTCAAAATATTAAAACACAAAGGAAGTGACCGCAACGACTGCAGACGTGGTTGAACTACGTATTTACACGTGAGTATGTTAAGCGATTTTTATCTTATGCCTGGTCGAGCGGCAGCTTCTTCGATAGTACCTACCCTATAATTATTGTCGGTAAAAAAGAATATGTATGTTTTTCCTAAAGAATAAGTTTATATTCTTTAGTTATGTACTTAGGAATTAAGATATTTTGTTTCTAGGCTATTTATTTTCCTTCATTAATATCTAGATTTGCGTTTCAAAAAGTGTAACTATGTACCTACCCACTATCTAGAGTCAATTCACATGGAAACGAAACGCGTGTATATTGTGTAGTGATTAATGTTCAATTTTGAATAGCTATCTTAAATATACCGCGTATCGTCTTTAGTCTTAGTATCCTTAGTCTTTCGAAAGCATTCTTCTGTCTTCATCCCAAGAATTGCCAACACTATTACGAGGGATAGAGACTTAAATTAGACATAATGTTATTATAAAGTAAAGTAGAGCATTTAAAACTGTCCATAAAACGTGTACATTGTAAGAAGTGTTTCAAGTTTACGATGGATTACCCGACAGTGTAGTACAAAGTCTATCCACGACCATCTTGGCTATCTGCTTAATAGTAAACTGTTAGTTTATATTGTAATTTGCACAGTTAAACAGTGTTTACTATGAGATATTAGCCCATAGTTACGTCTTCCATGAAGATTGTAGATTACCTACTGGAATTGCGCGGCGGAGCATTTATGTCCGAATAAATTGTTTGATAGAGTATTACGTTCCACGATTTGCATGCAAGAGTGTACAATCACACTTGATGACAAACACTGCAGTGGTACATATGCCGGATTTTTTTTTAAGAAAGTAAATCATGACGAAAACCCCAATTCTCGTAATTAAATTGCAATTTCATTTTAATTTTATTGAATTGAATTATAAATGAATCTTCTTGATATCAGAAACTGCTTTTTGGAGTTTTGACCAATCAAAACGTGATTTTTCGCCGTTCTGTACAAAACCCACCGTGCGCCAGTCCGAATCGCACTTGGCCGGTTTACCATAAATTATTTCTTTCTTAAAGAAAAAAAGAAAGAATCTGTTTTCTGTAGCAATGCTTAACTTAATTATTATTATTATCAAATATATTAGTAGAGTGGAGTGTTTAATATAGGTAGTACTCTACATATTATATTTTCGCTTCTACGGCAGTCCAGTAAATAAAAGTCACAGTCATACGATTGCATGACAACAATCAGTGGAGTCGCTATATCTAAAGCTACACTGCCGCAGGTTGTATGTTCATTACTTTCCGCTTCCCTCACGAATTGGACTGTAAAATCTCTTTCTAGAGACTTAAATGGCGGAATTTCCGTGTACGGTCCCAGTTTCCACAACAAAGAGCCTCGCTCAGGAATAAGGCTGTGCCGCTATTATATGCCACACTTGCATATCGAGTATGTAATTGTTTACTTATGAAGCTCGGTAGTACCTCAGTTGCGTTGACGTAGAATTCTCCTCGCCTAAATTGCATCATTGAAGATATTAGGTAGTATGTTTTATATGTAAAGTACAAAACCAACTTGCAGCTAGTAACCTACTAAAAGCTTTAATGATCGGTGGTGATGAAAGATATGACCATTGAATAAGATGATAAAGATACAAAATATAAATATGTTATTATCAGCGTACGATGTTTATGAGCTATTTTTCCACAAATAATGAGCAAACTTTTAATACAATTTAACGGCAACTCTCGGGCTATTCTCGCTTATTATTATAGAAAAGCAATTTTGGCCGTAAGATGAGGACGTCGCTAACGGTGTCCCTGGCGGCCATATTGGAGCCGTTTTTCATTTACAGACCATTAAATAGAGTCAGCGCTTAGGTATACTAAAGCTACTCATGGTCTTTGTAAGTGTATTTCGTTATTCGTTTTACGAAGAAAACCGTCTCATAGTGAGAAAAGATCAGAAGTCTTTTATCGCCAAAATAAAAGTATATGGAATAATACAGATGGCTTTGGAAAATAGTACCTAGATAAGAAAATACCTCCCACCCATAGAAACTCGCGACAGCACGTCACCTCACAAATGTTTTGGCGGTCTTTGGTCTTTGAAATATCTTTTAAATTTACAGTTGTTTTTTCTTTTCGAATGGATATATAAACGCAAACAATAGATTTTATGGACGAAAAAGTCCATAGAAAACATACCGGAAATTTATTGTTTTTATTTACGAGACAGGCAAAGATATGCAAACAGGATCGTTTCTTTGAAAGCTCACCTCATTGAGTCCTAATGCCTCTATCGCAATATTTTCCATCCAACTGCCTGCGAGCAAACGGTGAAGCTATAAAGAGTTTGGCGAGAAAAGAGGTAAATTTAAAAAAAAATATCAGCGCATTTCGTTGAAAACTTTGAAGATTCTCCTGAAAATATGAGGATCGAGATGGATAGGTAAAAGTTTAGCAAAGTTGAGCGATTGGGTTTTTTTAACATTATGCACAAAAATAGAAAGATCGCCATTACTCAATATTGCAATATTATGCGCGAACAATATTTCTTTGTTGTATTCAAATTGGAGTATTCCTCCGAACAGCAGTTGTTCCTGACGGCTATTGTAAATGTGGACTGAAAAAAGAAACATAATTTTTCTTAACTCTGCTTTTTTATTCACTTAACAACGGTTGTTTTGTTCCGATTATTCTTTGAATAAGATGAATGTAAATAAAAACTCATTTCAATTATTACATATTCACAAGTTAGAACAATACACATTAGAAAATAATGACATTTAATAAGTAGTAAAAGATTGATTATTATCATTATAAATTATTTATTTCTTTTCTAAAAAAAAATGGAGCCGCTTCAAACACAGACTGTCTTTACAAGGCAGAATTACGAGTATACCATGTGACTTGAGTACTAGTTAATTTAAGTAGCGTTTGAGTATTTGGCCGTAGTCTTACGTTAATCGGGTATAATTTTAAATTGTAAGGAAAAGGTATAATTTTATTTTCATAATTACTGTAACTAACTGAATCGGAAACATTTAATTGGCACGCGTAGCTTTTGGATTAAGGCAGCATTTTGTAACAACCAAACTCAAAATAACTTAGTTAACTTGTGCATAAATAACTTGTGTTTGTATTTCATTACGTCGGCAAATATATTCCAAGTTTAATCGGCATTTAAGTAAGTATATCTTAGTATACTAAGATATTCATCACATCTGTCTATCTATTTACCTATATATCTATATATGTATAACGTCTCGAAAAATGAATTACGGATACTTCGGGCACATAATTCACTGCTTGTGTAAAGACTTTTAAGCAAAAAAATATTTGTCATGGTCAAAGTAAAAAATCATCTCGTGTAAATCTAATCTCATCTAATCTCTCATCTCCGCTAAAAGCAAACCCGCCCATATAAAGAAATAATATTTTTTTCGAGTAGGACAATTATTTTTCTGTTCACATAAGCAGTAAATCATGTGGCCTAAATATCCGTAATTGATTTTTCTAGACTTTATATTTTTATATAATAAATGTGAATGTAAGTCTGTTATATACACAAGCAGCACATCACCAAGCTCTCGCTCCTCAAGGATCAACTCCTGAACTACCGCAGCGCCACAGAATTTGTACTCACACACAACGAATTGTAATGACACAATAATGGATTGTATAAACATTTGCGATTGTTATAAATTAGCTTCCGATCAAAATTATATTGTAAATATATATGACATAAACGAATACAACATATTATATTATGCATTGAAACAGTTTGCCTACTTCACAAAGATAGTGCCTTTCAGAAATAAATTCAAATTTTATGTTGTATGCGCTTGTTTTCTTTTTTGTAAACCTCAGTATCAATTTGCTCATCAAATTATGCAAACGGAATCCGTTAATCGGTAGTCTAAAAATATTTATGCATTTTATGCGTTCCTAGTACATACTAGATTTGACTTAATTCCTATCATAGTATGCTACCTATAAGTATAGTATAGTATGCTATAGCATTAACATTAGCTACGTAAAAAAAAATATTGGCAGTTATAGGGACTGCCGATAGAAGTGAAAACTTTTAGTATGCAAATTTGAATTTTCATGTTTAAATTAAAAGCATTTCGGTTACGCGGACGCACGAGATTTCACCCATTCAAAAGCGTCCAACGCGCACAGTAAACGCTGCGCTTACGCCAGTCATGAGCATGTGGGTGACTCGACCCATAAGATTTTTCCCTACCAAAAAGTGCCCAACCTTGCATTTCATGTGATTCTAGCACATTGTAGATTTGATTTAAATTGCTGAAACGATTTACAAAACCAATGTAATAAACGAACTTTCATTTTATGTGTTCCTAGAATATTATAGATTTGATATTAATTGGTAGGATTTACAATAGCTACGTAATAAACTACCTCCTTGCATTTTACGTGTCCTTAGTACATCCAAGATTTGATTTGTATTGGTAGGCTTTACAATAGTTAAGTATTAATTGATTACTTTTTATCCCGGAAAAGTACAGTGTTCCCCCGGGATACTTGATAGTATATTTACGCGGGCGGAGCCGAGGGAAACAGCTAGTTTTATATTATAAATGTGAATGTAAGATTGTTTGTTACGCTTTCACGCGAAAACAACTAAACGGATTTCGATTAAATTTTATATGGTAGTAGCTTAGGCTCTGGATTAAAACTGGCTACTTTTTTCCCGAAAAAGTAGTGTTCCCGAGGGATACTGCATTTACGCGGGCGGAGCCGCAACAGCTAGATATTATATAAAAGGCAAAGCTGATTGACTGATGTATCAACAAACAGGCCAAACCCGTATTTCTCATTCATATGAGAAATACGGTGAAAAATCCTTCCTTAGTAGATGCCTACGTCATCGTAGGCATCTACTAAGGAAGGATTTTTCAAAATTTAACCCCCAAGGGGGTAAAATAGGGGATTAAATTTGTATGAAACTTTTTATTCCTTCGACATATTTGCATGGAATTTCGTATGAATTAAGTACGGAAAAATAATGAGTTATGTTTTTCAGCGTTTTCTAATATTCAACTCGAGTAAAATAGGGGATAACATAGATATATTAAATTAAAAAGAGGGGGGATGAATGTTTAAAATTATTGTAAAGATATCGTTTAAAACACAATTTCACGCGGGCGAAAACGCGGGCAAATGTTTGTGTATTTATACGTGAAGCGAAAACTTCTTACCCTTCTTCGAAAACTTCTTACTAATAAGACTATTTGTCTACTAGAAAATGTTAGTTTATTAGTAAAGACGCACACAACTACAATTTAATGTTATTATTATTGATAAAATTACACAGAACATCAACGAAGGGGGTATGAACTAGGGACAAAAGGGATTGGAAGTTAGAAGGATGAGGGACATTAGGGGGAAGTGAATCATATAGTGAGGAGAGACGATTTGGACAACTGAAAAAAATATGTTCAAGAGTGCCTTCATCTAGTCCACATTCACATAGAGACGAATCTCTAACCCTAATTTTGTGAAGGAAGACTGGAGTACAACAGTGACCCAAACGCAGGCGGCAGACTGTAGAGGTGACAATTTTTTTAGCTTTCCTATATTATTTGAAGAACCAAGGTTTCACCAACACCTGACTCTGAAGAGAATAGTAGAATTTACCCTTCAAATTTCCCGATACATCCTAACTTGCATTCCAGTCGGAAATTAAATGCTCTATAGCCAATGGTATTAGATCACTACAGTAAAGTTTAAATTGGTCAAGGCCACCTGAGTGAGTGGCCTGTTTTGCGTAGAGATCTGCGCTCTCATTACCTGAGATACCACTGTGGCCTGGTATCCAAACTAGTTCGACCTGAATGCTCTGGGAAAGGCATTTTAGAAGCAGATGTCTAATTTTTGAGATATAAGGAAATTTAAATTTAGCACGGAAGGGGTTAGCAAGAATAGCCTGAAGACAACTACGAGAATCAGAAAAAATAACTGAATTGTTCAGACGATGGGACTCAATAAATGATAAAGCCTCGAGCACAGCAATTGCTTCCCCGGTAAAAACAGACGACTGAGAAGGTAATTTAGAGTTTAACACCACATTTACCTTAGGTATCCAAACTGCTACACCAACAAAGCCTTGCTGACTTAATTTTGAGGCGTCTGTATAAATATGATACCAGTTCTTATACTTGGTATTAACTATTTCCAAAAATTGTTGTTTAGCTGATTGGGAACCTTTTATAATGCCGGAATCAAGGGAAATACATGAAACCTTAACTAGAGCCTCATATGGAATTTCAAATATAGGGAGCATTTTACTTTGATACACTGGACAGGGCATGTTAGTAAATTTAAGGAAACTTTTTAAAAAACAGGGTGGGTTTTTATGGGACCAGTAGGATGAAGAATGGACTAATTGGGAAAGAATATGTAATTTTGGAATAAGAGGATGATCTGAGAGTTGCAAGGCTTTAAAAAGAAATCTGTCAGAGAGAAGCTGACGTCGAAAATGTAAAGGCGGATCTGCACACTCTATCTGGAGGGCATTGTTGGAGGTGGACTTCATAGCGCCTATTACTAAACGGAGACACTTGGATTGGATTTTGTCCAATTCTTGAAGTGCAGATTTATGACAGGGCTCAAGAATAAAGGACCCATAATCCAAGTGGCTTCGAATTAAGGCATTATATATAAGTTTATGTGTGTAGGGGTGTGAGCCCCACCAAACTCCAGAAAGGCATCGAATTATGTTTATGTTCTTCTTACATTTATTAATAATATGACTAATGTGTTGAACACCTGTCATCTTTGAATCAAGATAAACACCCAGAAACTTAACTGCATCTGTGATCGGGAAATTTTGATTATCTAGGGATATTTGAATGTCGGGTAAAGCCCTACGTCTAGAAAAAACCACTGTTTTTCTCTTTTCTATCGAAATACTCAATCCGTGATTATTCATCTACTCATTAAGATAGAAAAGAGCAGAATCAAGGCGAGCAGAGGCATTAGATACCTCTCTGGAAGATACATATAGGGTTATGTCGTCCGCATATTGAATAATGTTACAAAAGGAGGTAACGGATAGGTTCAATTTATGTGTATATATGCTGTAAAGGAGTGGGCTAAAGACATTGCCTTGAGGCAGGCCTTTCCACACTCGTCGGTAAATGGGATCTGAATTATTATGGGAAACAAGGATGGTACGGCATGAAATGGAGTTACAGATGTAATTGACTATCTTCTCAGGTATACTCAGCTCTTGCATAATCTGCCTGAGTATTGGAAGTAGTACATTGTCATATGCGGACGACACGTCAAGAAACACCCCCACCAGAGCCTCTTGTTTCGAGAAGGCAATTCGAATATCGGAGACTAATGTGCACATACTATCCATGGTACTAAAACCCTTACGAAACCCAAACTGACTTCTCGAAAGGATACCTCTACTTTCCAGAAACCACTCAAGCCTGTTTTTAATAAGATGTTCAAGTATCTTCAATAAGGTGGAAGAGAGTGCAATGGGACGGTAGCTGGACGGGTTGCTTTCAGGTTTACCAGGCTTTATGATAGGGAGGATGATCTGACACTTCCACTCCTCGGGAGGATGTCCAGAATGAAAAATACAATTTAAAAAATCGAGTATGACTTTTTGGGTGCTAATGTTGCATTTAACGATAAAGGAGTACGGAATACCGTCAACCCCGGGAGATGAATCTGTCAGAGAATCAAGGACTAGTTTGAACTCCTCCAAAGTAAAGGAAGCCTCAAATTCATTTTTTGGAGTAGCAGGTGATGATGGAAGATTAAGGCACTCTTCAAGAGAAGGTACCCAAGGGGGAGCAATTTTTTGGGAAAAATCATAGATCCAAGGAGAAGGGTCATTTGATAGAGGATTTGAATAAGAAGAAAAAGAGCCACGAAACCTTTTCAGGCTATTCCACACCATAGACGGCAAGGTAAAGGGTGCCAAGCCCTCACAGAACCTATGCCACCCTAAGCGCTTCTTGTAAGAAAGCATCCTTTTGGTTTCTGCTACAGTTCTACAGCCTCTTACAGTTGTTATAATTTTCGAGAGTCATATCAGCAGAGAATGTCCTCTCCGCCACCTTGCGTTTTTTGCATGCCAGAGTACATTCTGCATCCCACCAAGGGGGAGAGGAGACACGATCCGCATAATATGAGCATCGATTAGGTATGGTAGCAGATGCACTATCAAGAAGCGCTTGTGTTAAAAGGGGGTATAGTACAAAAACATTATGGGTATCTACAGGTGCTAAAGAAACAATTTTTTCTTCAGCCAGCGATGCAAATTGTGGCCAATTGGCTTCTGATAATTTAAATTTAAATCTAGGGGGGTTTCTTATTATAGTGGGAATAGAGGAAAACTGTAGTGTTAAAAGGATAGGAAAGTGGTCACTACCATATGAATTTGGAAGAATGGACCAGGAAATTCGGGAAGAAAGGGAGGGGGAGCAAATGGATAAATCTACAACAGATTTAGGATTCTGGGGTGGAGTCACTCTTCGAGTCGGATTCCCATTGTTTAAAATAACCAGATTTAAATCATCTACGAAATCAAGGAAGATATTAGACAATGAATCAGAATGATGAGAACCCCAAGAGGTGTGTTGTAGGTTAAAGTCACCCAGAAGGATCATTGGAGGAGGTATGAGGTTGATAATAGAAAAAAATTGAGAAAGGACAACAGAGTTAGGATCAGGTAAGTATATAGACAGAAAAGAAATGTTAAAAATTCGGACAGCCACAATATTAAAATCAATGTGTGGAGGAAGAGGGATGAAACTAAAAGTGACAGAAGTAGAGACTAAAATAGCTGCACCAGCTCTACCATCACTTCTGTCATCCCGGAGGCAGGAGAAGCCAGAGACTCTATATTGAGACCCTGGCCTCAACCAAGACTCCTGAATGGCAAAAATGAGGGGATTAAATTTACTAACAAAATATAAAATATCATGAGTTTTGTTTCTAACGCTACGACAGTTCCACTGAACTATGGTCTTCTGATCCATTGTTATTAAAAGTTGAATTTGTTATGTTTATCAGCTGAGTTAAGTTATTACGGAGAGTGTTGGATATACCCATCCCAGAGTCGCTGAAACGGGATATTAAATTTAGTAAAAGAGAGGAGAGAAGTTCAGGAAAACTATCATTAATGGACAAGGAATTGGTATTTGAAAAAGCTACACCATTAGGTGTTTCCAAAATAGGGTCTTGGACAATGGTTTGATGGGAAAGACGGTTGTAACCAGGTTTGGGTGTAGGGATTGTACGACGAGGGGTGAGAACAGTTTTTCTGTAGGAGGCAGTACGAGGAGGAGAAGGAGAGGATTGGCGGGAACGTGAGAAAGTGGCTGTAGGAGTGGCTACAACGTCAGAGAAAGCCCTGCGCACACTAGGGAACCTAGCGGAAGCTTCTGCATATGAAATATTTTTTTCCGACATAACAGCCTTAATTTCCTTCTGTCTAATAAATTCAGGGCAACTAGAGTTGTTAGCCATATGAGATCCAGAGCAAAAGAGACAAGTAGCCACCTGAGTATTACAATTGTCACCCTCATGTGGTTGTGAACACTTGTAACACCTAGGTTCCGACCTACAGATTGTCTTGACGTGTCCAAACCTACAGCACCGGTTGCACTGGATGATAGGAAGTTTATACAACTCTACAGGAAGAGATGTATAAAAAAGGTAAGTATGAGGAGGTAGTTTTGGACCATTAAAAGTCACAACAACTGTTTGAGTGGGTATCCATGTTACATTTCCATTAGCTTCTGTTGACTTACGGCACATACGACGTGCCTTTATAACTTCACCATATCCTATTGGATATGGTGAAGTTAGTAGTTAGTAAGAAGTAGGCACTACGCAATGAAGAGCAAACTCCTCCATTCCAATATCTAAAGCGACATTTCTAACTATTCCCATCCGCGACACATTATATGACGGGATGGAAGCGGCGAAACCTGCATTAACCAGTATTGAAGAATCCAGAAAGGTGTTAGCGTCATCTGCATTCTTAAATTCAACAGATACTCGGTTCCTACCTATACGCTTTACGCCACCGAGGGAAACTGAAGTAAAGTTATTTTTAAAGAGAAAACGGCCAAATTCCATAGGACGGATTATACTATTATTAGAGTCTGCTTTGGACACATGTACAACAAATGGTGAGCAATCAGTATCGGAATATTTACGCTTATTCAAAAATTCCGGTTTTGCGTAGGATAATTGGTCATTTTTTTTTGTACCTTTTTTATTTTTGTAACTCAATAATTATGATTGTGTGCCGTCGTGAGATCGCGAACTTACAAGGGGGTCACGGAAGATCAGGCGCCACGGCTTGCCGCGGTCGAAGCCTGAGTGGCATCCCTTTAAACACATGGTGTGGGCATTGCATAGCCTTAATCAGCTGTGTTTTTAAAACTGTCTCTTTTCGTATTCTTTGAATGATATAGTGCGTTAGTGTATAATTTACTTGTTTTTTGTTAAAATTTGGCTGTGTCATGTCCCTTGTGTGTTTAATAAAGATATTTTTATTTTTATTTTTTATTTTATTTTGTGAGGAAACCGAGTTATTGCCATTTTGCGTAGGATAAATGTGTCTGGGACGCTTATTTGGGATATTCTCCATATCCACATCTGGAACGGCACTTAGGCCGTTCGGCGGGGTAACACAAACATAACCTCTTCGCGTTCCGCCGGGATCCGGCGGATCATTATCCATTATAAAACTAAACTACGCTACTTACGTAAATCAAAACAAACACAAACAACACAGTAACACAGTAGGTAAACAAACAAGGAGATGAAACCACGAAAAAGTACGAAAATCTATAAAAAAAAACACAAAAACAGCCAAACACTTGTTGCAAGCACTCAACCGAATCGCAAAGTCCAAAAAATAAAGTTACACTACCACCACTAACATGCATTTCATTACGTTGACGTTTGTCAATCTGTCACAATGATTGCATATTTTTGTTCTTTATAAGAGGCAAAAGAATACATATACAGTTCAAACTTAAATTAAACTTAAATTTAAGTGAATTTCTGGTCGAATACGACCTTTAAGTTCGACCACCACGTATTATTAAATATACCAAATATTATTCCTACCCCCTTACGTAATTATAATATTTACATAACGGATAACTATCGACAAAATGCTTAATAATAAATGTGTTAAAATTATTTCCTAATTACACATTCAAAATAGTTTCGAAGTCAGGGATACCTATTATATTGCGCTATTAGAGTGTCGTCTTCCTTAAATCCTAAACTTGTAACTATATTTTGTTGTGCATTGTTTTATAAATAAATAATAAAAACTTTATTGACCAAAAAGTATATCGTTATTTTTGTAACTGAGAAATTGTAATCATACATCATAGATATAAGTTTCTGGGTATGAATAAATTATCTATTTATTTATTTGTCTAAAGCGCCGTACTCACGGTCTAGCATGCAAATCCAATACCGCGGCCACGAAGTATAGATATAAGGAGTCCGAACGGTATAGGCTTTTCCATAGTATTTATGTACCCAATAATAAACCCAGATCATAGTTCTCTTTTCTGCCACTAGCTGCGCAACTATTCAGGACGCACCGATACTATTATTATTATTACTGATTATTACACGTAAATGTAATTTATACTTATAAACTTACTTACTTATTTGTAATTTATACTATTTTAATAATTAATATGTTTAACAAAAACTTCTTTATTATTTCTTTTCCACCAAGTATATTTAAACGAGTACTTCTTCAAAAGTGGCGCGCTCTACCGGGAAAAAATCTGCCCCCTAAATTGAGACCATTAATTGTTCATATTACGTTCGGACTCCTTATGTCTATACTTCGTGACCGCGGCCTTGAAGCGGACTTGTTGCCTACGAGTAAAATAAAAAATGATTGACATATTGACACTAATGACAGCCATTACTACCGGTGTTAGATTTGCCGGCTGGACCGTGACCACAGATTAAAGAAATATGACCACATAGACAGCTACTTATTAAATTGTCGATTAGACTGCACTACTACAAGCATACGGCGTGTTCACAATTCTAACGCGTACACGGCCATAGTGGAAAAATCCGGTTAAGATTGTGTCCCCTCGAAGGGACGTCTAAATTTTCAAATTTCGTATTTGAGTTTTTATGTAGATGTGCGATAGAGAATTGTTGTGTTGTTGGTTGTCATGACAACAAATAACAAATGTTTAATATTATATTTGTGTCCAATTAATGTTTAAACTTTATAATAAAATAATATTAAATACAAATAATATCAAACACAAAAGTGGTTATGTATTATACTGCATGTATGAAAAATAATAGAATAAATAAAAATATCTATATAGTTTACCTATACTAAGGATAATAACTATAGGTAAGTAAATATTTGATTTTCTAGGAGATGTCTTACTTTATTATAAGAGCGTCCATGACCTATTGAACAGACCCCTTGAGTCACACGCGTGATTGTGCAGGTTCGATGCCGGGTTGTGGTGTGTACCAATTAAACTTTCTCAATAACCGTATACTGACGCTAGACTTATAGTTTAATTCCCCATCTTCTGTGACAACCCTGACAAAATTTTAATCGTTCTATGAAAGGTGTTTCTATGTACATAAGTAAATATTTGTACTCGGTGCCGTGAGTAAAGCGTTTTAGGCATGCTGGTTCGATAAACTAAACACAAATTGTTTCAAAAAGTTAAGTAAAAAGGCGTAAATGTTAAGTCCAAGTAGTAGTCATAACTATGGTGGCAAAAAAGCGGTTCGAAAAGGTTCACGGCGGATCTAGTAATTAAATTATGGCTTGGCGATCGCGAAACAATTTTCAGCCAATATTGATGAAACCGCGGTGCACCTTATGGAATTCTTTTCAGACTATTGAAAAATCCTTTTTAATTTTTTCAACCTCTACTATTATGACGTGAATTTTAGATGTAGGTCGCCTAGTGGCCGGAACTCGACTATAAATATATATTTCAAATTTTAATTTAATTATTAGGGTTCTTTTGCCTAAGTCCGCGGCCTTGGATTTGCAGGCTGGACAGTGAGTATATTTTGTATGAGTTGAGTACTGATAAGCGCCATACTCACCGTCCAGCCTGCAAATCTAGCATCGGTACTGATCTACGCGGTACGCCATTACTACTGGTGCTGGGTTTACAGGCTGGACGGTGATTATGTCGCTTTATTTAAAACCCGATTGATATCGTCTATAATAATGTTGTATGAGAATCATTTTGTTTCCGAGCAAAATGAATTATCTCAATGTAGCGCAAGGGAACGGATATAGAAAACCTACTATCATTTTTGCGGCAATCTTTCGGCGCCAAAAGCCAATAGATATGGACGGATAACCACAAATATTGGTGCTATTCCAATTACACTGAGAGCAGAATATTTGGCAAGATTGAAGTCGGAAATAGGGCTATGCAATTATTGTTTTTACGAGAGTGACCGGGCCACGCTTTGGCTCGTTCTCACCGCTAATACCACGGTCCTACAGAAAATCGGCGGAAACAAGCAAGTAGGAAATAAAAATAATTCAGTTTCAAAGAATCAGAGAATTACCCCTAATTAATAAAGACTCGGAATGTGCCTAGTGCCTACTCCTCTGACGTTGTGAGCTTCATCGATAGCGGTAATCGCTTACCATGAGGTGTTCCGTCTGCTCGTTCCCATTACTAAAATAGTATTGGTATCCCTGGACCCTTTAAATTGCGAAATAAAAAATAATTGACGAATTGACGTTGAGTACACTATAGACTAAATGCATGAGCGGTTTTATCGAGTGAATGCACGTGAAAATTGCACGTCGTAAGCCTATGTACATTGTACAGCCTATGCACAGACGTCGACAAACCTTTATACAATTTCGACTTTATTACTATGTCAATAAGGTTGCAGTGTTGGCGACTGTACCTTGGTCCGTCTCTGTCCGTTGGCTCTGCGGAACTGTTTCATTTACGTTTGTGGCATGTTAACGTTGTGTAAATATTACACTTTTGTTTGTGTCTGTCTGCAACTGTCCAAATGCCAATACCTCCTACCTTGAATAGTAGGCAGTAGCTAAATGCTTATTCACAATATAAAACACCTTTGTTCATGTAATTTGATAGAATTGGCTCTAAGTTCTGACGCCCACAGAGATAATATTATTGTATTTTTTAAAATTATTAAAGGTATTTGATACGAGAAGCAAAAACTTTCAGTACAGTTTTACGAGATTTGTGCAACCGTCCAACGTAAGTAAAGTTTGTGTAGAGGATTATTATTATTTTATGATGCCAAAA